>OZ023197.1:5724792-6240509 GCA_963995505.1 Hypericum androsaemum
TAATATCATGCATATCATCCGTCATCTCCATGAACACTTTCTTGGCATCCGCAGCTGCCTCTGGTCGATTAACAAATTTTTCAACATGCTTGTTGTATCTGGGAGGTGGGTTGTTAACCTTTACCTCCCTTTCAAGTGCTTCAATCTCAGAGGGGGTCAACTCGTGCACAACAGCCCACTCAACTTCTTTTCCTTTGTCCTTTTTCACCTTCTTAGAGCAATGAGGAGGATCCATTGCTGGTACAACATCAACTTCTGCTACTCCTTTGTCCTTATTTCCCCTCGTACGATGGCAAGGAGAATCCATTTGTAGAACATCAGAAGCTGTCACTCCTTCGTTCTTATCCCCCCTCTTCTTCTTATTCTCACCCGTAAAAGGAGTCTTCAGGTTCTTACTACGATACCTTGTGCGCTTGCCTATAACATCAGGAACCACCGGCTCATCCAAAATAATCATACCCGGGGCACCAGCAATATCACCACTACCCACACTACCCATCTCTCCCTTCTTGCCAGCAATCATCTTTGCTGAAATCTTATCTACATGTGCAAAAAACAAATGTGTAAAATTTGGATCATTAAACAAGCTTTGCGAATCAGATTCGTTTAGCTTTGCTGAAATCTCGTCAACCCGGGCAAAAAGCAATTGTGTAAAAATTGGATCATTAAACAAGCTCTGCGAATCAGATTCTTTGAACTGGCTGGCATCTCCAGCAGGTTGGTGAACGTTATGTGTGGCAGTAAATTTATCGAAAAGATCTTCAAAACTTAATGAGAAAGATGGAGGATCAAAATCATTACCAACACGAGGTGCATCATCCTTTTTCTAATCACGATGATGATGATCAGACCCCCTGCCCTCTTCAACCCCCTTAACAACTTCTTGTGACAGATCCTCTGCACTCCTAATAGCGTCTTCACCCATGCTTGACACTGATGCGAAAATATCACTCTGAATATCCTCACTCGGAGTGGCGCCACTAGTTTGAGTAGGCTCATAATCTCGATCGTCATGTTTGTCATCCGCATCATACTTTTTGCCTCTCCTAAGTTCCCACATATGAATCGCCTGTTACAGTATATATTAACAACAAATTATTTGTTATGTAATCATCAAATAGCTTATTCTGTTATGATTAAATAATTTGTTCTGCTATGATTGAATAGTTTGGTCTGTGATTATTAAATTGTCTGTTATGTGATGATTAAATAGTTTGTTAACAAGGAATTACCTTTTTGTTCTGCCACCTTCTCGCCCTCAACCTTGACAACACATCATTCACAATTTCACGCTTGCCACGTGACGCTGTTGGAAATTGATCATTTACCTCTGCACCCTCATTTTCGACGTCGCTATCTTCCCCCATCACTCCCTCTCCCACTCCATCCTCTTCTCCTACCACTCCCTCAGCCACTCCAACCTCTCCCTTCTCCCCACCCTCCTGCTCCTCTCCCACTTCCTCTACCCCTTCAGCCTCTCCCTTCTTCCCGTCCTCTTTCATTGCCGTCCCCTTCCCTTTCCCCTTCCTATCATCAATCTCTGCCATTATCTTTCTTCTAAGGAATTTCAGGTCTTTGATCCTAACATCAATTTTCCCTAATTTTTCAAGAAGCTGGAACAACAGATTAAAAAGAATTAAATATCAAATATTAAGAACACAAAATTTAAATATCAGATATTAAGAACACAATACAATATAAAGAAATAAATTAAACAAGCACCTCTTTATTCTGGCAACAATAACTATTGGTCATCATTTGCATCCGAGGAGGAAGGGACATTTCCAGCAGCAGCAAGCTCTGCAAGGTGGGTATGGTATCTCATCAACAACTGCGTGTTACCACCATACTTGATTACAGTGGTAGCAACACTATCTAGCCCAAGCCTCAACCCAACATTGGCCCTTTCAGCAACATACTTGCACCAATTATATTTTCTTGAATGGTGTGGCGGATTGATATATGCATAAAGCTTGCCGCAAACTACATCAGATGTGGTTAGGGCAAGGAAAATCCCAATGCCATACAAGATATATAATTGTGCCCAATCTACATCTGCGACGGACTTATCACGCAATAATATCGCCCTCACTTCCTTGAGCCTAATAAAAGAATATTTTCTCCATTTCAATGAATACCTACCCAGAAAATCGGTGAGATTCATTTTCCCATCTCCCTTCCCCCTGAAATCATCACGGTCTAGAACAATATCAACATCCCCATTTGGGATGCCATAGCTGTTATTCACCAACAACTCAGGAACAGTACGCAAATGCACCCCCTTATCCTTGCATATTGTAACAAATTCAGCCATCTGTTTTGGTTTAATATCAGCCTCTTCAACTTTGAAGAGGTAGGAAAATCCAGCTTGCTCAATGAAACGTATCCGTTCTGTAGCATCTGGGTGACTTTGGGGACCAAACAAATGATAATTCAATTCCTTCATGTAGCTCGGCCTCCCACACGACTTTTGCTCTGGACCCGCCTGCAATAAAAATAACTATACACTTGGCTTCGATGAAGACGAGTAGATTTGGACACAGCTAGGTGCATGTTCAACAGAAGAAACCATTTTATAATAAAGGATTAAACCATTCAATAATAACAGGACAAACTATTTAATAATGAAGATCAAACAACTGAAACACTCCAGAACAAAGCATGGCTCTAAAATAACACTACAATTCCTAAATAACAGTAAAATAAAATAAAAATCTCGACAAATCAAAAACTGAAAATAAGAAAATCCCTAATAACACTAAAATCCCTAAAAAAATAAGAAAACTCTCGACAAAATCAAAAACCAAAAACCCTAATAACACAAAAAAATAACTATCAAACTCTAATAACCATAATAACGTGGAAGAAGATGAAGTAAAAAGAGAAGTACGTGACCTCGCCGTCGGTTGTCGACCTCGCTTTTGGTTTTCGACCTCGCCGTCGATTGTCCATCTGGCCCGCTCGAGACATCGCAGTTGGCTGTACGTTCGCTGCGTCGGTAGTCTACCTCGTTCACTCGCGAACTCGACATCAGTTGGAACCGACTAGAGAAGGGGGGATAGAGAGATAGACTGAGAGAGAGCGCGAAGAGAGAGTATAGTTGGAGAAGCAGAGGAGACGCAATTTTGAAAAAAGGGAGGGAGGGCAGTTTCGTGGTTGTATTCACGCGCTCACGAAATGGGATCAATTAAGTTAACAAAGTGACTAAAATATCCCCGACCATCCCTGCCCCGTCAGATCTACGCCCCTATTTTTTCGGATTGATCCAACGGCCTGGAAACTATCCAAAACGAGCCTGGACGGAAATCAAAGCCCAGGATGGAATCCGAACCCGTCTGGGAACGAGTGGCTGGTGGACTTCTTCGTGTCCAATAAATTTCTGGTCGTAATCAGGTTGCTGACATACGCACCAAGACATTTCATTGCTCCTGATTTGGAAACTTACGTTCCAAGCTGACCACCCACCGTCTGCTTGTAGGACATCATAAAGATCAAGCTATATCATACTTCTTCTGTCTGCTCATAATCTCCTTGATGCGTGCTTGCCTTGCATGAATCGATTGACATCTCCTTGATTAGCTATGTCTGATATGAATTGATCGACATCTCTTTGACGAGCAATTGTCTTAACTGGATACATGACCGCCAATCTCCTCCCTGGTTGCATACTCTAGGAGTATCTCCTCCCTGATTAGTAACCTTTTCAAGAGTTAATCATGTGGTTCATTGTTCGCAAGATTTCCGTGATATGACACATTGATGAAGTTAAAGACCGTATAAATTATGGGCTTCACTTAATGAGACCATGTTAAGATTCTCGCATCGCTAATTACGTGTGGTGAACTTTTCATAAGTGTGAAAAAACTTATATACCGAGTACTTTAGAGTTTTGGGTTTTGTAAGAAGATCTAACAAAATAGTCTTATAAATTATGTTCATGTGTCCAAATAATTTTAAGCTAAAATGTGTTTAGTGCTTTCCCATTATATACATGTGGACATGTACTTTAGAACTTTTTTTTTGGCATTTCAAGAGGTGTTGAACACAGTGGAAGCAAAAACAATTTTGATAGGTAAAAGAGAGTTGGGGTAGGCGTATATGATCCTTCGTCCTCTTCCTTCTAATGTGGGTTTTATTAAAAAATGTGAATTAGAAAAAAAGTTATCGGCAAAAAATAAAAACTAAATTATATAATACTTAGTTGTAATTTACTACCGTATGATTTCACCGATATGAAGTTTAGAATATGTAATTTAAAATTGGTAGTTCACTCTATGTATTTTCAACAAAATTTGCAGCATCGGTTTCGGCTAATGACCAGACTAAAAATACAATATTTTTAAACCCACCGGTCGGACCGCCACTGGAGAGAAATTTTGGCTCATTTTCACCAAAACCCGGATGAGTGGTTCGACCGACCATCTGGTCGATCCTTTTTGGCTGACCCGAACCACTCGGACACCTGACCAAATCAAAAAATTCAAAATAATTTGTAATCAAATTGTAAAATAACAAGTGATTAAAATGATAAAAAACTTTATTTAAACTTTATTTGTTATTTTATTATTTTTATTCTAAAATAAATATATTTTAATTTATATAAAAAATAAACATAAAAAAGTCTCGGTCCGACCGACGACCCAACCAATCAGACTGGGTGGACCAGAAATTTTAAAAAATCTAGGTCACCTTCCGGATCGATTTTAAAAATATTGTAAAAACATCATCTGACTTACCAAGTAGGTCAAAATTTGATGTGCTGACTGAGTAAGTTGAATGACTCGAAACAATAAACGGGATGATTACTAATGGGCTTAACGAATCATTAATGGGCCTCCTACACCCAAGCTGGACTACTTGCTGATGCACACTACCTCTTCCTCCACCTCCAAACAGAGCTTCAAAACGCCGTCGTTTCAAACTCCGAAATGGGAAGCCCACCGCCACCACCCGAAGCTCCGTTCCCGGAGGACTTCTCGTCCTTACCCCTCGAGTTCATCCCTTTCCCTCCCTACTCTAACCCTAACCCCGATCCCTCCCCCCTTACCCCAATCCCTAACCCTACCCACAGTCCTATTCCTAACCCTAACCCTATCCCTTTCCTCTCCTTCACCATCCCCAAGAAACGCCGCCGCGGCCGCTCCCAGCGCTCCGCCGCCGCGGCAACGACGCCGTTCCATTTCCCCCAGCAGTTCCAACCCCCGAATCCCCCAGGCATCGGCGACGAGATCATCGTCATCAACAAGGAGGCCACCGCCGAGGCCCTAACCGCCCTCTCGGCCGGGTTCCCCGCGGACTCCCTCACCGACGAGGAGATCGAGGCCGGCATCCTCCCCGTCATCGGCGGGATCGAGCAGGTCAACTACATCCTCATCCGCAACCACATCATCTCCAAGTGGCGGGAGAATCCGAGCTCCTGGATCTCCAAGGACATGTTCGTCAACTCCGTTCCGACGCACTGCCACGTGTTGTTGGACTCGGCGTACGAGTACTTGGTCTCCCACGGGTACGTTAATTTCGGGGTCTCACAGTCGATTAAGGAGAAGTTCGCTAATGAGTTTAGCAATGGCAGTGTTGTTATAATTGGTGCGGGATTGGCGGGGCTTGCTGCCGCTAGGCAGTTGATGAGGTTAGGGTATAGGGTTACGGTATTGGAAGGGAGGAAACGGCCAGGTGGCCGTGTTTATACGAAGAGGATGGAGGGTAGCGGAGGGGGGAGTAAGGTTGGTGCTGCTGCGGATTTGGGTGGGAGTGTGTTGACGGGTACGTTGGGGAATCCGTTAGGAATTCTCGCAAGGCAGTTGGGGTTGTGGCAAATGTTGCATAAAGTGAGAGATAAGTGCCCGTTGTATAAGCCGGATGGTAAGCCGGTCGATTTGGGTATGGATATGAAGGTTGAGAAAGCGTTTAATCGGTTGTTGGATAAGGCGAGTAGGCTTAGGCAACTAATGGGAGAGGTATCGATGGATGTGTCCTTGGGTGCTGCACTGGAGACTTTTAGGCAGGTTTACGGGGATGCAGTGGCCGAGGAGGAGATCAACTTGTTTAACTGGCACTGTGCCAATCTGGAGTACGCCAATGCAGGTTTGTTGTCGAAGTTGTCGTTGGCTTTTTGGGATCAGGATGATCCGTACGATATGGGAGGTGATCATTGTTTTCTACCTGGCGGAAATGGGAGGCTGGTTCAGGCATTGGCAGAGAATGTGCCTATTTTGTATGAGAAGACTGTGCATACTGTCAGGTATGGGAGCGACGGTGTGCAGGTTACTGCAGGGAGTCAGATTTTTGAAGGAGACATGGTTCTTTGTACGGTTCCACTTGGAGTCTTGAAGAGTGGGTCCGTAAAGTTTATTCCTGAGTTGCCACAGAAGAAACTTGATGGGATAAAGAGGTTGGGCTACGGTTTATTGAATAAGGTTGCCATGCTTTTTCCTCATGTTTTCTGGGAAAATGATCTTGATACATTTGGCCATTTGACTAATGATGCGAACAGTCGTGGGGAGTTTTTTCTGTTCTATAGTTATGCACCCGTTGCTGGTGGCCCACTCTTGATTGCTTTAGTGGCAGGAGAAGCTGCACATAGTTTTGAAAGCATGCCCCCTACAGATGCAGTGACTCATGTCCTTCAGATCCTCAAGGGTAATGCTCAAGCCTTTTTTAGATAAGCTTGTTATCCTAGGGTTATCTGTTTTTATTATGAGTTTTTCCAGGATCGGGTGTGGGCCTTCTTTCTTTTTTTATTTTTTGGTATTTTCTTCATGATACAGAGAAATTTATAACGAGGGCCATCTTTGGCATTCATTGTGTATTCATCTGCGTCGAAAATAATTGGTGGTGTGATTAGTGTAGCTGTTGGTGATTATGAACTGAAGATCTCTGTTAAGGGTCCTTATAGAATTCACATGATGCCATGAAATCGATGTAGCCGTTAGGAGGTGATTCTTAAAAAGAGGCTGATGAAATATGTTTGGTGTGATTAATTTCAGGTATCTATGAACCTAAAGGGATCACTGTCCCAGACCCCATTCAAACTGTCTGTACGAGATGGGGTAGTGACCCTTTTGCTCTTGGTTCGTACTCTAACGTTGCAGTCGGAGCATCAGGAGATGACTATGATATACTAGCAGAAAGTGTAGGTGATGGCAGACTTTTCTTTGCTGGGGAGGCAACTAACAGAAGGTACCCAGCAACTATGCATGGAGCTTTCCTCAGCGGCTTGAGGGAAGCAGCAAATATGGCTCAGTATGCTAGTTCACGGGTGTCAAAGAAAAAGTTGAATCAGTATCCCACCAAGAATGCTCATTCCTGTGCTTCCCTTCTTGCGGATTTATTTCGAGAGCCTGATATAGAGTTTGGAAGCTTTTCTGTTATATTTAGCCAAAAAGACACTGATCCAAAGTCCCCAGCAATTCTGAGGGTGACATTTAATGAGAACCGAAAGAAGAGTCAGGAAGGTTCAAGGCTAGATCAACAGCACTCCAACAAACTTCTTTTCCAGCAGCTTCAGTCTCACTTCAATCAGCAGCAACATCTTCACATTTATACATTGTTGTCAAGACAACAGGCACTTGAGCTGAGAGAAGTGAGGGGCGGTGATGAAATGAGGATGAGTTATCTGAATGATAAATTAGGAGTGAAATTAATTGGGAGAAAGGGTCTGGGGCCTGCAGCTGATTCCCTAATTGCTTCCATCAAAGCTGAAAGGGGCAGTCGCAAAACTAGCTCAACATCTATGGTTTCGAAATCAGGTTCGAATACTACATAGTCCAACATTTATCCAGGTTTGTTGGAAATAATCATCCCTGTTCTGAACTGTTCTGTTTGATGGTCCTTTTGGCAGGGACATCAAAGCTTAAAACAGGGATGGTGAAACAGAGGACTATCAGGTACCTTTTGCAAATTTTGCAATATGATGACCACTTAACATTTCAATTGTTTTCTTAATTACTTGATTAAAATCTGCAGGAGGGCAAAAATATTAAGAAGCATCAGTAAAGTGATACCTTCTTCACTGCCAAACCCAGATAACGGTCTAGTGTCCAATGAAAATCGAGCTACAGAGGATACACCTCTTGAAACTCTTGATCCAGGTAAACATGCTCATTGCGATGCACAATAATTTTGACAGAGATTTCTGTCAGTTGGATCGTTTTGTGGGGTTCTAATTTTCCTTGGAGCAGAATGCAAATTTTTAGCTTGAGTTGTTATTGAACATCTTCTATGTCCTGTGACGTATTGTTTCCTTGAATGTTTTGTTTTAATCAAAAATATTCTTCTGCTATCTACTGATATGGTTTAATGAGGAAATGTTATTCCATTTCACGAGATTTGAAAAGTATAATAACTAATATTTACTTGGTATCTTATTAATGCAGCTTTTTTAATGCTTCACCTGCTTCTTTGCATCTTTACTTGTTGGCTGCCACCATGAATCCTAATTGTAATGCAGGGAGTCTTTCTGGACAAAGCCAAGTTGATGTGCAGAAGTATGAGCCTGTTGGACCCAGTTAACTGGTGAGACATGGTGGTTTTCTAGTTCCCAGATCAGCAATTAGTGCCCTGATGGTTTTTTGCGGGGTATATATCTAATGTACCCATAACCTCTACTGACAATATGGCGTTTTTAACGTTCAGTCATTTTAGGGCTGTTTGTCTGGCACTCCATTGAGATTTATTGCCACTCATGCAATAACATGAACGGGGATCCAAACAAGCACGTTTTGATCGGTTACATGTTTTGCAAATCTGCTGGAAGTGCAACCAATAAGCTGTTTGGATCTTGTCAAGGCCTGACTTCTTCCGTTGTTCTTTGCAAAAACTTGAACATAGCCAAGTGCTGTCGGAAGGAGACCAGTTTCTGTAATCCAATGGTCAATTGGTGATCAAGGTACTTCTGACTTCTTGTTTCTTTAATTACTCAACTGGAACTTGGGCATTTTCCGTTGCGTTGACTATAGCATGCATGTGGGTTGCAACATCCTCTGTTGCTATTCACCAAAACTGATTCTGTTGCTGTTTAGAGATTATTTGCATATTTTATTGAAGAGAATTGCTTGCAAATTCAAGACTTGATATCTACCATTTATTTTTTCCTTGAGCAAAAATCTAACAAGACGATCATCGGAAGTGTCATATATGTCATTTTCGTCATTGCAGGTGGACAAAAAAATTGATGAAGAACGAGAATCGCTTGTAAATAATGTGGTTTCTACCAAATCTTGGTGTTTCCAGCCCCCTTGCCATCTTCATTCCCATGTTTGGGAGTAGTGTTCACCTTCAGCTTGACTGGGAGGATTCGCAAATTCGAATTAGTCGATTTCGTGCATGGAGGATTGAAGTGAAACATTGGATGCGCAAAGCCGCCAGTTGGCTTGAACATACCAGGTCCTTATTATATCCTCTCTATCTCTCTCAGTTTGATCTTTCTGACTTCCCCTGCTGTTAACTTTTTATATAATAGATTTGATGAACTGCAAAGTATTATTTGTACCCAACCCGAATAAACTTGCGAGTAAAATGTAAGTTTAAAATAGAAGCCATAAAAATATGTTTTCGCATATTTGATTGGTCGTATTTGTAATTTGTTTTCCTTATTTTTTTATGGGTGTAATTTTACTAGTCGAATTATATGAATGCAAGTTTAATAGAATCCTAAAGAGCATTTTTTCCCAACTTGATCTGTTGGCTTATCCTATTATTTTTTTAAAATCAAGAATATGAAACTTGAATATCCCTGTTGTACGAGACAGGAGCGTTTTGTTACATGAAACTTGAAATATTTGCTAAAATAAAATGTCCGTAGAAATTTAAAATATTTATTCTTTGTGGCTCCAGTAATATTTTTTTTAAGGGAAACAAGATCATCTCATTAGAAACATCACAGAAGCCCGATTACAGCAGGTCCATGTCCAATAGACGACTCAGTTCAACCGGAGGAGAGGAAAAAGAAAGAGTGTTCGAAAGGGAAAAAGAGCACAATTTTGTAAACGAGTGAGCCACAGCGTTGGCATCACGCCGAACATAAACGAAACGAAAGTCCTCCAGGTAGTTGACTGATGATTTGCAGTCCTCTACGATCATGGCTAAATCGCTGCGATCGGGAGTCGAACGACTGAGAGCAAGGATGACCGGTTGACAATCAGATTCGAAAATCACCTTAGTAGCTCCATGCCTCATCGCCAACTCGATACCATGTAGGATACCGTATGCCTCAAGTAAACTTGGGTGAGAGACAAGCGGAAAGGAACGTCCCGAAGCCATTACAAACTGACCAGATGAGTCACTAAGCACCGCTCCCACACGTCCACCTCCCTCCTCCGACAGACCTGCATCGGAATTAATTTTCATCCACTCACGAGGAGGACATACCCAAGCTCTTGGAAAGGGCTGGTAGATTATTGTCAAGAGCACGCATAGAAAATTTTTGAGCCGGGGTGGGCAGTGTAACTTCCAACATAAGGACCAGGCAGTGGGCGGGAGGGTAGGCGCCAGCAAGATATCATGAGAGTGCCACCAGTCATCGAGATCCATATGATACCCGCTTCTCACTGTCTAATCACCATGATGCGTAAATTGCCAACGTACTGTATCAAGGGGCCGCCTATAGCTCAAGTGAATGGCCATGATTCGTTAGCATCTCACAGGAGAAGATCGCATCCACAATTGGTACGTTCCACTGAAAAGAGTCATCAACCAAGAGAACACCTACCGTTTGCTTTGTCCGCTCATGAAAGACGGGATTGTCCGCGATGTACAAAGCGGAACGATTATCACAATAAAGCAAGGCCGGTCCATCGTGAGATACACCAAAGTCATTGAGCAAATACTTGACCCATTGAATTTCGCCAGCGGTATAGGAAAGAGATCTATATTCCGCTTCACATGAAGAAAGAGACATGGTGGTTTGCTTCTTAGATTTCCATGATATGAGAGAATCACCAAGGAAGATAGCATACCCTGTAACTGATCGTCGAGATGTCCGACATCGAGCATAATCCGAATCACAATAGGCCTTGATTTGAGGAATTGAGCTAGATGACAAAAGAATGCCGACACCTGGAGCTTGCTTTAGATACTTGAGTACATGAATTGCAGCTTGAAAATGAGTATCCAAGGGACGTGACATGAATTGGCTCAACTGTCCAACCACATATGCGATATCGGGCCGAGTCGTGACCAAATAAAGTAGCTTTCCTACTAATCTTCTGCAAGTGGAAGCAGTAATTGGAAGATCAATGGTGACATCCTCATCTAGATCTTCTTCCGAAACCTCCTCCACAGGCTTGCCATCTTTAGGAGTGAGGCGGGTGGTGGTCACCATTGGAGAAGAAGCTGGTTTTCCTCCCAAGTGTCTGGTATCACGCAAAAGCTCAAGAACATATTTCTTTTGCGAGATATGAATGCCATCCTTATTGCGAGCAATTTCAAGCCCGAGGAAATATTTTAACTCGCCAAGGTCCTTCAACTTCAGATGTTGCTCAAGAAAGACCTTCGTATTGTTAATGATCATCATGTCGTTACCTGTCAAGACAATATCATCAACATACACAAGCAAGACGGTAAAATAATTGACATCTCGCTTGGTAAATAAAGAATGATATGAAGTGGATTGAACATATCCAAAGGCGAGTAATAAACTCGTGAGTTTGGCAAACCAATGACGGCTAGCCTGCCGCAATCCGTAAAGTGACTTCCGGAGGCGACATACTTTTCCTTTATCCGCCGCAGAGGCCGAATAACTAGGAGGAATTGCCATATATACTTCTTCATTTAATTCGCCATGTAGGAAGGCATTGTTTACGTCAAGTTGGTGTAGATTCCAATTGTTGATAGCCGCGAGAGCAAGTAACATTCGTACGGTCGTCATCTTGGCTACCGGAGAAAAGGTATCGAAGAAGTCGATACCATAGGCTTGGGTATAGCCCTTGGCGACGAGGCGAGCTTTGAATCGCTTCACCGATCCGTCTGATTTCAGCTTGGTCTTATAGACCCATTGATAGTTTACCACCTGCTTGTCTGGAGGAAGATAAACCAAGTCCCAAGTACGATTGTCCTATAGAGCATTGAGTTCCAAAGTCATAGCATTTTGCCAATATGGATCAGAGACAGCCTCCCTATAGGTACGGGGATCGGAATGATCTAATAAGGAGATGCTGTTGTTAGAGCATGGAAATTCTGATAAAATTGAAGTTGAAGTTGAGAATCCTGTCGTAGGAGCATCCACCTATGAACGACAGCTTCCATTGCTTATCATTGATGAGGGCAGACAACCAAGGAGCCCGGACGACCAAAAGGAGCAAATGGGTGTGCAAGTGACAGAGAGAAAATGAAATCTTGACAGCTCATCTTCCACTATAGATAAGAGACATTTGGGTCCACACAAATTAACCTCAATCTCTCTTTTCTTTTTAGTCTTTGTCTTTTAGTATCATTGGGTAGATAAAAGATGTACAGGGGACACTTTTCGTAACAAGGAAAATTAATTGAAAATGGAAGAAAGTACCATCTTCTTCCCCAAATTTCTCTGTCTCTTTTCTTCCACTAAAAATTCATTTTAAAGTTTTCTTTGTTCACATGGTATCAGAGCTACACTACAGCTAGTGTTCAGCTCCTAGTACGTTGAAACTCGATGGCTTCGGGGGTGAGATACACCAGAGGTTCCAACACCTCTTTCCACCATTGATGAGTCAAGTCCTTACTTTCTTCACCCTAGTGAAACACCTTCTCAAGTTTTGGTCTCACCTCTATTGAATGGACCAAACTATCACTCTTGGAGCAAGTCCATTCTCCTAACTCTTGGCTGCAAGAACAAGGATCAATTTGTTGATGGGTCAGTGACGGTACCATGCCGGAACGATTCACGATATCTTGCTTGGAAGCGCTGCAACAATATGGTGCTCAACTGGATTATCAGATCAGTTGAACCATCAATTGCTCAGTCTCTCCATCGCTACGACACTGCCATAGCAGTGTGGGAGAACCTGAAGCAACGTTTTGGAAAAGGCGATGCCATCCGCATCTGCAATCTCCTTGAGGAAATACATAACCTCAAACAAGGTGTGCTATCCATTAATGACTATTTTAGTCGCTTTCAAACTTTATGGTATCGTTTAGAGGAGCTTCAACTTGTTCCACGTTGCAAGTGTGTGAGTACTAATGAGGATGATGATCAAGATGATAATTGTGAAGCTATCAGGACTGTTAGAGGCTATTATGAGACTAATCAAGTTGTTAGGTCTTGATGGGATTAAATGACAACTATGCTGGAGTTAGATCTCAGATCTTATTGGCTGACCCACTTCCTGAGCTTCCACGGGCTTTGTTTCTTGCTCAACAACATGAACATCAGTACATAAGTCTATTACTACCCACTCCCATGTCCCATGGTGTAGTACAGAGGTCTGTACTTATGCAGGAATCAACTGTTCTTGCTGCTCAGGGAAATCCTACTTATAGGAAGAATTGGAACAATGCTAAGAAGCCCCAATGCTCTTATTGCAACTTATTCGGACATACGGTTGACAAATGCTACAAGAAGCATGGCTATCCTCCAAGATCTAGTTCACCATATCAGGACAGGAAGCTTCCTACTTCCTCCGGTGGATATAGAGCTAATATGGTTTCATATACAGCTCCCTTACAGCAGAGCACAACTGATATTCATCAGGAACTCTCGAAGCTTTCTTTGACTCCAGAGCAATGTTCTAGTGTTATGCATCTTTTACATCACTCCCTTACACCAGGTAAGGACATTAGAGGATCTCCAAGTGGCCTTACTAGTCCCTTGCCACAAATTAACTCCACTACTTCTGTCGTTCCCTTCATGTCTGGTAACCATGTCACCTCCTCTATGGATCCTCCTCTAATATTTTTGTCTGCACTTGGATCGTGGATACAGGAGCCACGGATCACATAGTTTGTTCCCTCTCATCTTTTGTGACTTGTCAATCTTTAACTGATGTTTACATACTTCTCCCTACTGGTTTTAGAGCTCAGGCAACATGCAATGTTCAGCTCTCTAGTTCCATATTACTCTCCAATGTGTTGCACGTCCCAACCTTCACCTTTAACCTATTGTCGGTAAGTCAGCTACTGAAATCTTCTTCCTATATAGCTAATTCCACTTCAGAATGTTGCATTTTGCAGGACCTTGTCTTCCAGAGGACGATTGGTAAAGCTGAAGTTGTTCATGGCCTTTATCTTCTGCAGACAGATCCTACACACATACCTATGCCTACTAGTTTTCACACATCTGCTACTTTACAGTTTATTCACAATGATCTAGCTTTATGGCACTCTCATTTAGGTCATATTCCTTCCTCCAAGTTGTAACTTATGCGACAGTTTGAGTCTTCTATTAGTAGCTTAGTTCCTAGTCCCTGTGAAGTCTGTTATCTAGCTAAGCACAAAACACTTCCATTCCCTCTTAGTGATACCATAGCTGCTCACAAGTTTGATGTGATACATGTTGATATTTGGGGCAAATATAACATTCCTTCATATGATAATTATGCTTATTTTCTTACTGTGGTTGATGATTATAGCAGAGCTTTATGGACGTTTTTAATGAAAGCAAAATCAGATGCTCGGTCTTTAATTGAGCAGTTTTGTATAATGGTAGAAACTCAGTTTTCAACCAAAGTTAAAACCATTCGATCAGATCAAGGGAAAGAGTTTCTCATGACTGATTTCTTTCACAAAAGAGGCATTCATCATGAACAATCTTGTGTGCATACTCCCCAACAAAATGGACGAGTTGAAAGAAAACACCAGCATATTTTAAACATTGCAAGATCTTTATGCATACAAGCTCATTTACCACTCGTGTTTTGGTCAGATTGCATACTTCATGCGACTTACCTCATAAATCGAACACCATCTTCATTACTCGGTAACAAAACACCTTTTGAAATGTTGCATAACCATCCACCAAAGTTGAGTCATTTGCGAGTTTTTGATTGTTTATGCTATGCCTCAACTTTGCTACATGGAAGATCAAAGTTTGATCCAAGAGCTGCACCTTACTTGTTTCTTGGAATACCCCTTGGCATCAATGGTTATAAACTTTACAATTTGATAACTCAAGATGTCATATTTTCTAGAGATGTCATTTTTTATGAGGATATTTTCCCCTTTCAAAATCAGCATGTTTATCAGCAAATCACATTTCAACCATATCATCCCTCTGATTTATCTCTACCATCAGCTAGTCCATTATCAGATTTTCTTGATGATTCTGATCCACACATACCTTCTCAGCCAGTCCCACTAGTATCCCCACATTCCAAGTTGGGAATGTTGGATCCCCATATTCCAACTTGAGGGAGGGTGTTAGAGCATGGAAATTCTGATAAAATTGAAGTTGAAGTTGAGAATCCTGTCGTAGGAGCATCCACCTATGAACGACAGCTTCCATTGCTTATCATTGATGAGGGTAGACGACCAAGGAGCCCGGACGACCAAAAGGAGCAAATGGGTGTGCAAGTGACAGAGAGAAAATGGAATCTTGACAGCTCATCTTCCACTATAGATAAGATCAAAATAGGAGACATTTGGGTCCACACAAATTAACCTCAATCTCTCTTTTCTTTTTAGTCTTCGTCTTTTAGTATCATTGGGTAGATAAAAGATGTACATGGGACACTTTTTGTAACAAGGAAAATTAATTAAAAATGGAGGAAAGTACCATCTTCTTCCCCAAATTTCCCTGTCTCTTTTCTTCCACTAAAAATTCATTTTAAATTTTCTTTGTTCACAGCTGTAGGCTTTATGTGAAGGGAACAGATTAGCAAAAGAGATAAAATGATGAAGAGGATAAGGAGTGGAGATAGTACGTTGTCCGACAAGTGAGAAATAGTAGAGTGTATGTAATCTGAAAGGCAAGGCGGGGGACGTCGAATCCTTGTTGATCGTCGAAGAGGGGGAGTCGTCGCAGGAGATATAGGGACTGGTGGTGTATGGTCTTGAGGGATTGTTGGGTTGACATTATTATGATTGTGAGTAACATCTTCAATATCGGATAGTGGGGTTAAATTAGGTTGGACAAGCTGTGTTGGATTAAAGGATTGATTGGTGGGAAGATTAAAACCATGTTTGTCCTTGAAAGGGAAAATCGTTTCATGAAAGGTAACATCTCTAGAAATCAAAATCTTGTGAGTATGTAAATCATAGAGTTTGTAACCTTTGATGCCATAAGGCAAATCGAGAAAAACACAAGGATGTGCTCGAGGTTCAAATTTGGATCGATTGGGATTAAATTGGATGCATAACATAGACAATCGAAAATACGTAATCGATCAAAACGTGGTTTGTCCTTGAGAAGAATTTCATTTGGGGTTTTATTTTGCAAAATCGATGATGGAGTACGATTAATTAAATAAGTAGCATGTAAGATAGCATCGCTCCAAAATACTAGGGGCAATTGTGCATGAAATAAAAGAGCTTGCGCTACGTTTAGCAAATGTTGATATTTTCGTTCAACGTGGTCATTTTGTTGTGGCGTATAAACGCAAGACATTTCATGCAAAATCCCTTTTTGTGAGAAAAATGAATGCATGAGAAATTCTTTACCTTCGAATTTTCACATGAAATTGTGTCTCGATCATGTTAACAAATTGTTCAAGAATCGTACGTGTTTCCGCCTTAGTCCGCATCATAAAAATCCAAAGTGAGCGAGAGTGGTCGTCCAAAATAGTCAAGAAATAATTAAAACCATCATATGAAGAAATATTGTACTTTTCCCAAATATCAACATGTATTAAATCGAAAGGAAAACTAGCTAATGACTCACTAATTGGAAATGATAAACGCTTTTGCTTAGCAAGCGGACATGTAGGACAATGAGCTTGTGTTTTGGAAGTGATGCGTGGGTCCAATTGGCTGAGAATTTTGGGCTTAGGTGACGGTATGTGGCCGAAGCGGGAGTGCCATACGTCATCGTGAGTAGTGGCTGCAACGATATTGTTATTGAACCGCCCGTCCATTATCCGATAGAGTCCCCCGTGTGCCTGAGCTTTACCAATCTCCCTCATCGAGACAAGGTCCTGAATAATGCAAAAATCAGAACCGAATATGAGTGCACAGGAGTTTTGGTGCATTAGTTTGCTAATAGAGACAAGATTGAAATCAAAGGAGGGAATCAATAAGACATCCTCTAAATGAATGGAATCCGTTAATTGTACGGACCCGACATGAGTTGCTTGGAAACGATGGCCGTTTGGCATAGACACAAACATGTTATACAAGGGCTTGAAAGAAGTGAAGTGTGTGGATGTGCAACTGATGTGATCAGTAGCACCATAATCGATTATCCAAGTACTAGACATGGCAATAGGATTCGAATTGGAGGATGATATTATCTTACCGGTCTTATTAGATGGATTGGACATAATGGAATTGATTTGTGGATTTGGAGAGGGTGATACAGTACCAGGGAGGCTGCCAATCGCTTGTGGAAGCAAGGACATCAGATTGGAACGTTGTTCCGAAGACAATCGTAGTTGGGATAGGTCTTTTCCACCTCCTTGTTCTTGATTGCCTGAGATTTGATGCACACTCGGTCTAGCTACATCTCCATTTTGTTTTGGCTTTGGGTAGCTGTGTTTCGTGAAATATTTGTCTATGGGAATTGTGACTGCCATGGTTGCTTTGAATCAACCTAACTTGTGGTCACAGAAAGAATAACTTGTAGGCGTTGATGTGCCTAACAAGGCTCTGATACCATAAAAAAGTTTTGAAGTAGATAATCTGAAATCTTGTATTACAATCACTGTTGTTATGTACATACTTATACTAGTGAAATACAACTAATTAGCTAAAAAGAGGGCACTACTTCTACATAGTTGTTAACCACTATCCAAGCTACGTGGGTCGAAGGACCCAAAACTAATCTTAATGAGAGGATATCGGCTTATTGGCATGAAGATAGGAATAGCTGATGAAGTAGTTGTTGGTGTTGGTGTGCAACTAACTTTCGCAGTTGGTGGACTGATATTTGATAGCTACATATCGAAACCCAGGTATTGGTATTCCGGATGTCCAGTAGGGGAATCCAGAAGCCAATGGTCAATCCAAATATTCACTAATCGCCCATCTCTTATTCTCCAGTCTAGCTCATTACGTAACAAAGAAAGTCCTACCATAATGCCCCCCAGGTGTGGTTAGGAGAATAGCCAATCGAGGCATCCAAGAGAGAAACCCTTGAAAAATACTGTGCCTTCATCATCCGTGCAGTCAACGAAATTGGACAATTTGTGAAAGCCCATACCTCCCTCTTTCTTAGACATGCAACATTCGTTCCCAACTATACCAGTGCATTTTTCTCTTCTCCGCTGTACTAGCCCAAAAGAAATCACATAGCCTCTCCAAGGGTAATAAGAAGCAACTCATCACATATGTGGGAATGGGTTGTCGTACTGATTTGATTAAAGTGTCACGTCCTGCTCTCGATAGGAATCATTCCTTCCAAGTCCATACCTTCCCTTTAATATGATCCTCCAACACAGCAAAGACCATCTTTTTAGACCTCCCAATGAGCGTAGGAAGGCCAAGGTATTTTTCATCAGCACCTGCTGCACGTATCTGCAAAATTCCTCGAAGCCGGTCTCTAGTCTGTCCAGGCACATTTTGACTGAAGGTAACTGAGCTCTTTTGGAGATTTACCTTTTGACCCGATGCTTGCTCATACAGTGATATAATCCTTACGATAGCCATTATCTCCTCTTCAGTAGCACGGGCCAAAATGAGAGAATCATCTGCAAAGAAAAGGTGAGTAGTAGATGGAGGAGATCTCACTACCCAAATACCATGAATAAGACCCGCCGATGCCGCAAACTGTAAATAAGCTGTGAGGCCTTCAGCACATAACAAGAATAGATAGTAACAAGGTATTCACCAGCTGAACCGTTGACCTGGACATCATATTAGACAGTAATGACACAACTTATTACCAATTCAACAAAAGCTAGAGGGAAACCTAAGGTTAACATAACATTCTCCAGATAAAGCCATTCAATTCGATCGTAAGCTTTCATCATGTCTAATTTCAGAGCACAGTAATATTTCCTGCCAGTTCTCTTCTTCTTCGGATAAAGGAAAACTTCAAAAACAATAAGAGAGTTGTATGTTATCAACCTTTCTGGGACAAAGGCTCACTGGTTCTCATGAATAATAGCAATTACGAAACCCTTCAATCGATTAGACATAGCCTTGGTAACCAACTTCATGATCACATTGCACAAACTAATTGGCCAAAATTACAAGCATAACACTGGCTTCTTCACTTTAGGAATAAGTGTGAGAAGGGTTTTATTGATTTAACATAGATTCCTCTTGTCAAAAAAGATATAACCTGGATTACATTCTCTAAAAAAAGATATAACCTGGATCCCTCTTGTCATTGAGAATGACAAAAGTAGTGCGCACCACCTCATCTCCAGCCACCAACCAGAACTTCTGAAAATAGAGGCGAGGCATGTCATTTGGGCTTGGTGCCTTAGTGGGTTGCATCTGTTGTAGGGAGCCAGCAGGACCGAACTCATCTCCTCTGTAACGCATGGGGTCACCTTAGCAGTGGAGTCGCTCACTTGCACACAACCCGACGAGGAAAATAGTGACATATAATAGCTCCTAAAGGTCTCTTGAACTCCACCCAAATCCTGAACCACTCCTCCCTCATCAGACCTAATCTCCTGTACCTAATTCCTATCGCACCTATGGCTCACTTTCTTGTGAAAATAACTCGTGTTTCGATCTCCTTCCCTCAGCCAATCTACCTGAGACCGTTGTGCCCATAGCTTCTTCCCTAGCGTCTCCTCCAACCTCTACTTGCTCTCCCTAGCGTAAGGGGTTGCTGCTGGATAGATCGAATTTGTTGCTCGAGCTTTTTGGTCTCCCTCTTCACATTCCAAAAAAATGGTCTTATCCCATATCGCCAGTCTTTTCGCACACCGTAAAAAAATATGTGTTATATCAGATTCACCCTTCATCCCTCGCCAACCTTGTTCCACTTGATTTTTATATCCTAGTGCCTCAACCACATAGCCTCAAAGCGGAATCGCCGCTAAACTTGCACTACACCCGACTTCTGAACAGTACAGCTAATCGGATTGTGATCCAATTTCGATCTGATCATTGGCTCAGAACTCCATACAGGAAATATACTATGCCATTATGGAGTCGTAAAGAAATGACCTAGTTTGCTATCAATACATCCCCCATCCTCCCTACAGTTGGACCAAGTAAAGGTAAAACCCGATTGTGGAATTTGCTTGAAATCACAGAATTGGACTGCTAAAAGGAAAGCATCCAACCTTCCTACTAGCACCATATTTCCTTCCCTTTTCTCGGAGTTGGAGAGAATCTCATTGAAATTCCCCCACATAGCCATGGAAAATCAGAATGACTTTTGAGCAGGGGCGGAGCCACGTTTTGGGGAGTGGGGGCAATTGCCCCCACTTAATTTTTTTTTGCTTGATAACTAGTATATTTTTTAATGTATGTCCCCACTAAAATTAGAAATTGACCCCACAAAAAAATTAATCTACCTAAAAATTGAAACTAGAATACTAATATGTACCATTATCAAGTTATATTGCCCCCACTCTCAAAATTTTCTGGCTCCGCCCCTGCTTTTGAGTTCCCCCAACAGTTCCCATGATCTATACTTCTCAACTGTCTCCGGCCACCCAGAAAGTTCGGTAAATCTCCACACATCCATACTTCCAATCTCAACATCGATGTGATGCTGGGAAAAAGACAACAATCGAACACTAACAGCACGACACTAAAGAAGGGCAGGCCTCCACTTTGTGCCCTACCAACATATGAACACCCAATAAATAAACCATTTTATATATCTGAATTTGCACTTCAGTTTTTCAGTCTCTTTCTCGTGTTGCTTTGTTTCAGACATAAAGATCACCGAGGAATTACAGGCTTTGGCTAGCCTGCTAAGCTAACGGACTACCTCCGGACTCTCCAACCCACGATAGTTCCAACAGATAAGATTCATTATGCCCGGCAGGGCTGAAACTCAGCCTCTACCGGAATCCTCTTGACTCTCGAAAGCGAATGCCACATTCTTGCTAACTTGAGCCTCTGAAAGATCCACTTCGAAAACGTGTCTCTTGCCCCAAGTGCTAAAATTTGTACCGTGTATCTCTTGATCTTTTCCCGTGAGAACCATAGTTCGAGCTTACTTCTTTCACTTTTGTTTAGAGCGGTCAGCTTGAGAAGGCTGACCAGAGGCACCATTATCAGTGAAGGGGAGGTTGGGAATGGTTTGGGGAATCATGGTGGAGGTATGGGTTATTTCTGGTATGTGGGGGACATAGGATCTTTCTTGGATTATTGGGGTAGATGTAGACCTGACCACGGTTAGAATTGTGTCGAATTCGAATTCATCAAAACCATAAACTGTATTTAATTCGTCAAAAAATGAATCGAATACGAATTATGATTCTCCAAATTCGAATCGAATTTGAATTATTTCTTTAATTTTAATATTGAATAAAAAAAATTCAAAAACTACCAAATTTTTTGAAAACTTTCAAAATTTTAGCAAAGTTTTTGAAATGTATTTCAAAATTAAGGTTTAATGTTTAAATTTTTGAAGAAAAAAAAAGATTGGACTTGCATTAAATGTACTAAACTAAGTTGCCTACGTATCTTTTGCTCTACTTGATGACATAATTAGATAGTAGTATGAGTACTTTTCGATACTTTAAAAAAAATTATACTTAATAAGGTCGAATTCGAATCAAATTGACACGAATTGGACTCGAATAGAATTTGAATATCGAATTCGAATTCAATTTACCAGTTTGACGAATTGCAGAAATCTTAAATCGTATTCAATTCGTCTCATGTCGAATTCGAATCGAATGTTAATCGAGTCAAATTGTTTAAGAGTCGAGTCAAATTATTTACGAAACGAATCAAATCGAATCACGAATCAGATTCTAACAATGGCCAGGTAGGTAGATGTCTGTTGTAGAGGTGGGGGTGTGACAAGATGAAATGGGTTTGGGGAGATGCGATAGGGGGACATTGTATACTGGGGATATTCACTTGAGGTAGGGTGGTCTAGGGGAGGTCTATATTGTTCATGTCATTAGATTGTGGGATATGTAGGCTTCCAGGATTATGGTGTGTATGGGTGAGGTTAGGTTGTGAGGAGTGTTCGATTGTTAAGCCTGGGTTTGGTATGGTGGCGTTCTCTGAGAGTATGGACATAGTGGAGACTTCCCACTTGAAGACCATCAATGTCATTATTTTCTTGCTTCATGGCACAAAACTGATCATCCGGAAGAGGGGAGATGGCTCCTTCATCACACCCAAAGCACTAGAGAGATTGCGCCGAGTTATCCATGTCTGACCCGACTTCACTTGAGCATCAACAACAATGCGACGCAATTTGTAAGGAGACGCACGAAGCCATACCCCATACTTCTCAGTGGATATTGGCTGCTCGTCATCCGATGAGGCTAACTCACAATATTTCTCAGTATGTCCCAATGTACCACAACAATAGTAAATGGAAGGGAGGCATTCATACTTGAAGTATACCAACACTTTGTTACCTCCCTTAAATTTCGGAGTCCTATACTTCGGGAGAGACTGACAAACCTCTAGAGAGACCCGAACCCTCTTATACTTTCCTTTCATGTCAAATGCCAGATCCCATTATAGAAAAGAGTAATAAAGGGAACCAATGGATCTGGCCATCGTAATATTGTATCCACCCATCGGCATATCATACACCCGTACCAAATCGAAAGCGAGAACAATTGTATTTTGGCTGGCTGATCCTCATTACAAAATTCTTTCAAAAGTACAGCTTGTCTATCGAAATGCCATGGCTGCTTCTCAACACACGCAACATCTTCTTCTCTAGGAAACATAACAAGTACTAATTCATATTAATCTCCATGATCTCCAGAACATGCCGAGGCTTCCATAAATCTCGCATCATAGACATGAACGCCGGAGAATTGATATGCTTTTCAGTCCAAACCTGCTAACTAGAGAGAACTGTTTATTTGTTTCCACGTCCTCATGTAGGTCGCGTGGCGATTCCAGATAATCATCATCTTCCATTGATACTCCTCCCTCACCTTCAGAAATACCTGTATTCCAACCACTCCTTTCCTCCCTTCTCCTTTCCGGAAGCCTCTGAGGGATTACCTCACACCCACACAAATGACACCCTCATGATTATTTTCCAATAGAAACCCTAAATTAGTAGGGTTATGTAAAACACTTCCCCCATCATCCTGGACATCCCCTTTCCCTGTGATCCTTCTTCTCCTCTCCCCTTCATCTACCTCGCTCTAGCTTCGATCCCGCGTTCCATCTCCATCCTCCATTTTGTGGCCCTCTCCAACCCCAAACACCGCACACCAACTCGACTCGAGAAGAGAACCTAATAAACTCTACCCAACCCTCTAGACTAAACCGCTCAGGAGACCTATGCTATTGTACGTTGCTAAACCCTAGGCTGATCGTGAACTGTGAGATCAGGATAGAAAACTACCCTAAAAAAGAAAAAAATACTCTTTCAGAGAAAAAAAATCCTAACCCTAATAGGAAGGGACCATGGCTCCAGTAATATTTCAGGCCAAACAAAAAAATTTTAAGAAAAATTTCAATTTAGTACCATGTAGTTTGGTCAATTTTCACTTACTGTGGTAAAAAACTACTTAAACAGGTGCCTGAGGTTTTAAAAAGACTTGCAGCCGAAATCAAAACGCGATCGTTTTGTGTTCACATGGCAGGCCAATTTGGGAAAAAATTTATCACGTTGGCGCTTACTTGTGATGTAAATTTCAAAACAATACTAATTTTGTTTATTGTTTTTCCAAAAAACCCTTTGTTCAATCATTTACTTGGTTTCTCTCTCCTCAAAGAAGAAGCCACCGTCCTCGACATCCCTCCTCCCTATTCTTGGGTTTTCTCACCTTTTCAATTACCCACAATAAAAGTTGGTCAAAACAGATGAAACATCGATCCACCTTCACGTAATATACCAGAGTCCAAAGTTGAAGGAAGGTTGTGTTTGATCCAAAAGAGAAGATCTAGAAAGAAAAGCAAATAGAGACAGAGAAACAGCCTGGAAAGAGAAAAATATATTACTAATTACATACACCAGGAAAAATAAGAAACGAAATCAACAAAAATAAATAAAACCCAATTTAGCAACCTCCCAAAAGAGAAGACCAGAAGCTAAAAATCGCATCTTGATATAAACCCACTCTCTTCAACCCAAGATCTGACCCGGAAGAGAGAAACCCACCGACCTTGTGATAAGTGCTTAGGGAGGCGGTAGTTGCCCTGAGCTCTGAGGGCCGGAGAATATCTTCACCGCAATTGCTCGCCTCCGTCGCTCCCTTCTCTTGTTGTTCTCCCTCTCCTTCCACGTCGGTAGTCGCCACACGTCGTCCCGGCCGCCGCCGTCGTTTTTGGACAAGGGAAGGGTGTGGGTGGTTTGTGTGTTGATTTGGTTTAGGACAGGAATGGTTGGTGGGAAAAAAAGTTATTGGCTCGCATGAGATGGATTGATTGCCTGGAAAGAGAGTCGGGTTTACAAAGTCTTTGATTTTGTTGGTTGGTTGTTGGCCATGGAGATGGAGATGGAGATGGAGATGGAAATGGAGGTTTGAGGGTAGTGAGAGGAGGGAGAAAAAGAAGGGGAATATTGAAAAACCCAACAACAATTTGGGATTGTTTTGAAAAAAATTCACCACGACAATTCAGCAATTTAGGGTCCATTGTTTTGCTAAGTTGGCATGCCATGTACGAGACTAAACGACGTCGTTTAAGTTTCGGGCAGAAAAGAGCTGGTCGTGAAGTCCTTTTGAAACCTCAAGGACACTTTTAAGAAGTTTTTTACCACAAGTTGTAAGTGAAAATTAGTCAAATTACAGAGTACTAAAGTAAAATTTTTCTTTTTTTTTTAATAAACAGACTGAACATAAAGTAACCAATGAGAAATAACAAAATAAGGATTTTGCAATTTTGCCCCCGCCATAAAAAGAGGCAGCGGCGCAACCAAAAGAAGACAAAAAATAAATCAAATGGGAAATAACAAGAAGAAGAAGAGGAGCAGCGACAGCGACGAGGACGACACCTTCTACTACCGGTACGCCTCCGTGTCCACGTCAGCACCTCCTCCCTCCTCCTCAAACCCTAACCCTAACCCTAGACCCAAAGGCTCAGGAGGAGGGTTAGCCCCCTCGAAATCCACTATATACGTCTCGAACCTCGACTACTCCCTCACTAACTCCGACCTCCACACCCTCTTCTCCACCTTCGGGAAGGTCGCCCGCGTCACCATCCTCAAGGACCGCGTCTCCCGCCTCTCTCGCGGCGTCGCCTTCGTCCAGTTCGTGGCTCCCGGCGACGCCCTCTCCGCGGCCTCCGCCATGCACGGAAAGGTCCTCAACGGCCGCACCCTCTCCGCCTCCATCGCCGCGGACAACGGCCGCGCGCCCGAGTTCATTAAGAAGCGGGTGTATCGGGACAAGACACGCTGCTACGAGTGCGGAGGGGAGGACGGGCATTTGTCCTACGAGTGCCCTAGGAACCAGCTCGGCCCCCGGGAGAGGCCTGCTCCCAAGCGCTTGCGAAGGGGGGAGCAGCGCGTTGGTGGCGGGGAGGAGGATGGGTTCGATGAGAATTGGGCGTCCGTGGTGGATGGGGGAGCGGATGAGAGGTTGTTGATGGGAGGTGGAGCGGAGCAGGGGGCCGGAGATGAGAAGAGGGCTAAGAAGGCGAGTTACTTTAGCGATGAGAGCGGTGATGAGGAGTGATTCGGAAGTCGAGTCGGAGATGTACATTCTGAGGTGAATAAATGGATGCTTACTTTTGCTCACTTGTTATTGGTTAAGATATAGTTCGGTTAGATTAGTGTAACGTGAATGTGAAGTCGAATGTGGCGCATCTGGTTCTCTTATTAGGTAGATAAGTTTAGTATCGCGCGGAAGCTCGAAGTGGGGATTTGTTGATTATGCATCTGTTGGTTGGATTTTTGATGCTTAATTGATAGCTCGTGCATCATAGCTTTGTTTGATGGTATGAATATATGTGACAAAGTGAACTTGAATATATGTCGCTTGTTTGATGCTTGCTAAACATATTAAGAGGTTTTTCACATCCTTCTGGACTGGAGCATCCATATAAATTTGGTTATCTACACTTTCAAATTTGATATATGCCACTCGACTAAAAAACGAATTTATCAATGCCAGAGTTAGCAGTGATTATGCTGGTTTTATAATTTTTTTAAATTATCAGATGGATGGCAGTCAGCATTTTCGTGTTCAAGCATCACGGTTCGGTTTGGGTGCTTTAGGTGTTAATGTCAGACTGTCAGAAGTGTGTCTATGGATGATTCAAGTAAGGTGCTAGAACATTTGCATCTCTTTGGAAGGTGCAATCCTACATACTATGGATAGTTCAATTGATCTCGTGCCATTTTTCCCTTTTTCCAATATCGATCAAGGGTTCATTCCCGAGAATTTATGGCTTAAACTTCATCCCGTTGCAGGATGTGGCAAATGGCTGCTGTGACATGACACTTCCGGTTACTGGCTGCTGCATATTTGTTCCCTGGTTGCACCTATTTCTGAGTTGGTCGAACAGAGCAGGAGACCTGCTGTCAAATTGGGAGATCTGCAACTGAAGAATCTTTGAATGGCGGGGCCCTTTGACGGGAAGCAGAGTAGAGAAATGCTTTTAGAGTCGGTTATTTAGGAATCTGGAGGGATACATTGTGCTTACTGATGTTGTAGATGGTTGTTAGACGGCTGAGATTCATACATCCTTGGTTGGTTTCTGATGAACAGCTTGAAAGATGACAGGTATGAGTTCCAACTTACTCCGGAATAAGTTTCAGCATTATGACGTATTGTGAGATAGGGATTTAGTTCATGGCACTGGAATTCCTAGACAAGAGGATATTCAGCAGATTTTAAGCTGTTTATAAGAGCGTCTTAAATGGAAAATGCGAGGTAGGTGGCCGGCTAGCCGCTCGGCACTCGGGAGGCTGACTTACTAAGGATGTGGTTTATTTTCCTTCTCAGAAGGAGCCCTTCCACTCGGCACCCTTGAATCACTAAGGCAGACTTTCGTCCATGCTCGACGGGTGGGTTGGATTTTTTATGATTTCACCAAAAGTCGTCTGCATATAGTTGGAGAAAATACACCATTTTACAAGAATTGTTGTCCGTTTAGTATGATGGGTGTTTTTCTTTGCTTGTGCTCAATTTTGGACATCCAACTAGTCCGACTAATACAAAGTCTGAATAATACAAAGGATATGATACCAAACGCTTTCCCCTCTGCCCGCCCTTCTCCGAATGCTGCTGCTCTTTGAAAGAATACAACACAACTAAACATAACAAACCTTGGGCTAATTCGTCCTACAATTTTTAAATAATATTTTTGAGTTATTCTGAAACCTTAAATTACGATCACTGATTTTGTGTTTTGAACCCAAAAAAATAAAAAGTAAAAATGACCTACTAATTATAAGGTGGAGTGAACTTTTTTGCTATTTTTTACGTGTCTCGTGATCAGCCACGTAGACAGAGGAGTAAAAGTGGTGATCGAGATGACATGGAATACTTGATGGTCGAGTAGCAGGAATAGTACTATCCAAAGGAGATGTCTTATCAGCAGATAAGGCATTTTTTTTACTATGTATCGTTAAAGTGTCAAAATTCAAATTCTTCATAACTGATGTTCTGTGTTTTATAAAAATAAAAGGGCCAATCCATATGGTTTGTAAGTGGAGTTTTCCCCATTTTTTGACATGCCATTTCATTAGCCAAGTGCATTGAAAGAGCACATGTGAAATTCCACGAGTAAAATTAAAGATGACGTGATACACTAGGTGGTCAGTCTTTAAACGACATTAGGTGGTCGAACATCAAAAAAGATCGGCTATATAACTAACATACCTCAAAAAAATTCTTTTCTATTATGTATAATATGGATGCCATGTTTCTTCCATGTTCTCCCATGTTCCTCCATGTTCTCCTCCACCTCACCTCCATGTTCTACTCCATGTTTTCCTCCACTTTACATTGATGTGGGTTATTGTTTAATTGATGTAATTGCCTATAAATAGCATTGTAATTGTACACACATTCTACACCTATTAATGAGACATTCATTCTCTACTCTCTTCCTTATTGTTCTCTATATTCATATGCTTAGATTATAGATAATTCATAACACGTTATCAGCACGAGTCTCTACCAAGTTCTCAATAATTTCTTGAGAAGAATTGAGCTTAATTTTGTAAGTATTCTTACAATTTATAATTATTCATTCTTGTTAGATTCTCATTTATAATTATTCATTCTTGTTGGATTCTCAATGTTATTAAATCATATGAAGCTTTGTTCTTGCTCATAAATAATTTTCTCAAAGAAAATAATTTTGTAAAATTTTCTTTGCAAAAATCGGATTTATTTGGTAAAGATTTTTCATGAAAAAACCTTCTGTTGTCCTTTCATAAAATATGTAGAAACTTCCGAGGACCTATATGTAATTATCCTGTGCACGCGGATTGGGATTATGCCCTTATTCGCACACGCGAAAAACGTCCAGGGACTGAACTGTAAGTTTACACATTGAACATCGAATTTGTCCTTACTTGCACACGCGTCAAACTAATAGGTACTAAACGGATATTATGCCCGCTGAGAAAACAAAAGGAGAGAAAGGGAACAGAATTACAGATTAGTACTTTATACTTCCTCGTATTTTCAAATAAGGACAAAAAAAACCAATTTAATCATTTGTTTCCTTAAATTTGTGAATCTAGAAAAATACTACCTAGTCCTCAGATGTTTCTGAAATTTTTTTTCTGACAAACTATATTTTGGTCCCTGGATTAATTGTAATTGATTTTCTGGACTAAAATTTAATAGTTATGCTCCATTCCCTGAAGTGAATGTGACAAAGTTTAATTATAGAGGCCCGTCCAACTGGTTATGCTCCATTCCCTGAAGTGAATGTGACAAAATTTAATAGGCCAGGGTCGCGGTTGTGGACATGATAATGGTCGTAGAGGATATGCTTACCGTGGTGGTAATTTTAAGAACACGTCTCGCCACCTGAAGTGGGAGAACAAAGAAAAGAAACCACGAAGAGATGGTGATAGTGGAATAAAAATGAAAAATTCATGTCATCGTTGTGGATGCAAAGGCCACTGAGCTCGCACCTGTTGTGCACCAAAGTATCTAGTTGAACTTTATCAAGATTATGGCTCTGGCATTATAAACATGGATGGTAGCCCTGAATTTGGCCTAAATGACTTCACTCATTTGGATGTGGCTGATTTCCTTATTGAACAGCAATTTAATATTCATGTTCTTGTTCATTTCTTAAGTATATTTCCTGGTTTTTTTTAATTATCATATTTTCGTTGCTTAAATTTAATTTAAATATTTCTTTATGATGAGTATGGAATTGGCACGAGTTGGCTCATCTACTCGAGAAAGAGATCTGTCTTTAGCAGATAGTGCCACAACACACACCATACTTAAGGATGATAAATATTTCCTTCATTTGCAAATGCTAGAGGCAAATGTTAGTACTATATCAGGTACTGCAAATTTAATTGAAGGCTCCGGAAGAGCTAATTTATTATTACCTGGAGGTACGAATTTTTGCATAAATAATGCATTATATTCTCCTAAGTCTCAAAGAAACTTATTAAGTTTCAAAGATATACGCCAAAAATGGGTATCATGTTGAGACAACAAATGAAGGAAACAAAGAATATTTGTATATTATAAATATTATTTCGGGTAAAAAGTGTGTGGTGGAAAAGCTACCCGCTTATTCATGTGGCTTATATTATACGTATATTAGTGCAATTGAGGCACATGCAACAGTAAACCAGAAGTTTACTGATTTTGCAATTTGGCATGACCGGTTGGGCCATCCCGGGTCAATAATGATGCGAAGAGTTATTAACAATTCATGTGGACATTCTTTAAGGAACCAGAAGATTTTCCTATCCAATGAATTGTCATGCGTTGCATGCTCTCAAGGAAAATTAATAACCAGGCCATCACCAGCTAAAATGGGACTGCATCCCTCGGATTTTTGGAACGTATACATGGTGATATATGTGGACATATTCATCCACCATGTGGACCATTTAGATACTTTATGGTATTAATTGATGCATCAACTAGATGATCACATGTATCTTTATTATCAACTCGCAACCTGGCGTTTGCGAGATTACTAGCTCAGTTAATTCGATTACGAGCTCATTTTCCAGATAATCCCATTAAGACCATTCGTCTTGATAATGCTGGTGAATTCACTTCTCAAACATTCAATGATTATTGTATGGCCATTGGTATAAACGTTGAACATCCTGTAGCTCATGTTCACACTCAAAATGATCTTGCCGAATCATTTATTAAACGGATTCAATTAATTGCAAGGCCATTACTAATGAGAGCGAAACTCCCTATTTCTGCTTGGGGACATGCTGTTTTACATGCAGCAATGTTAATTCGCATCAGGCCAACAAGTTATCATGAATTCTCCCCATTACAATTGGTTCATGGTCAGGAACCAAATATTTCCCATCTAAGAATTTTTGGATGTGCGGTTTATATTTCAATTGCTCCACCACAACGCACTAAAATGGGACCCCAAAGAAGGTTGGAAATATATGTTGGGTTTGAACCTCCATCGATAATAAAGTACATTGAGCCACGTACTGGAGATATATTTACGGCACGTTTTGCCGATTATCATTTCGATGAATCAATATTTCCAACATTAGGGGGAGAAACTAAGCAGCCTGAAAAGGATATTAGCTGGAATGAATTATCATTGTGTTATTTAGATCCTCGCACAAAGCAAAGTAAACTTGAAGTTCAAAAGATAATTCATCTGCAGAATTTAGCTAATCAGTTGCCGGACGCTTTTGCTGACCCAAAGAGAGTGACTAAGTCACATATTCCGGCTGCTAATGCTCCTTTTAGAATTGATGTCCCTGAAGGACGATCAATTATTGCCAATAAAAATAAGGCACAAATTAAACGTGGTAGACCTATTGGTTCCAAAGATAAAAATCCTCGTAAAAGAAAAGGAGCAAAATATCAAGATGGTCAAACCGAGGATATCTTGACTCCTGAAGAGTCCCCAGTCAATATTAATATCAAGGAAGGGCAGACTCTAGATGAGTCACTTCCAATGGAAGATCAGGTACCTGAACATTGTGATAATCATGAGATCTCAATAAATTATGTTATGACTGGAGAAAAATGGAACCGAAATAAAGTTATCGTCGACGATATTTTTGCCTACCATGTAGCGCTAAATATTATGGAAGGTGGAGAGGATCTAGAGCCAAAATCTATTGAGAAATGCATGCATAGAAAAGATTGGCCGAATTGGAAAGACGCAATGAAATCTGAATTAGATTCACTTGCGAAACGTGAAGTTTTCGGACCTGTAGTCCGCACACCCAAAGGTGTGAAACCCGTAGGATACAAATGGGTATTTGTGCATAAACGAAATGAGAAAAAATAAAGTCGTGAGATATAAAGCACGAATTGTCGCACACGATTTTTCTCAAAGACCTGGTTTTGATTATGAAGAGACATATTCTCACGTGGTGGATGCAATCACGTTTCGATATTTGATAAGTCTGGCAGTACATGAAAAGTTGAATATGCGTCTTACGGATATTGTTACAGCCTATTTATATGGTTCACTGGATAGTGACATTTATATGAATCCCAGAAGGATTCAACGTACCAAAAGTACGTGATTCTAATCAAAGGAATTTTTATGCATCAATCATTACATAAAATGAATATAATGTTTGATTGTTTGCATATATTCATGTTTATGTTCCCATGAACTAATGTTGTCATTGAGAATGTGAGATCTCGGATGACTATAAACATAGTTCTTAAATAGCCCCAATCAATGATCATCGAGAATGGGATATCGATGATGCGATTGAGATTGGTGTGCGATCTGGATCATATCCTTAGAGGATGTAGTAGTTCTCACAACTACGAGATACTAAGTATTTCATGATGGATGCACAGATACTTTGGAAAGTATTGGCATACCCGACCGAGAAACCGTTTGGTGTATTTTATTTACGTGTCTACGGGAATATCGGTTTGTGAAGTTGTGAAGTAGTCCTCTGACTTGAGGTCAATACGCACGACATGTACGGAGTGATGGGCCTTGAACATGACCGACGCTTGCACTCCTGACGAGGTAGATATGGCATGTGTCAGGTACATCACGAAGTATATGTGCGTGGTAGTTGAGCCAAGAATAGGATTCATTCCTCTAATATACTTGGAGAGAATACTTGTCTTCTCATGATTAATTGGATCGTTAGTCATTGGCCAATGCACGTCACTTTTAGAATGGTGTCTAAAGTGACAATATGATCAATTAATTGAATGAGATAATATGATTAAGTTATTTGAAAAGACACATAATCATGTTCTAGACTTAATTAAGTATTCATGAATGAAAGGACCCTACCACTACGATTTTCACATTACAAGTAGTTGCAGTATCCTCGCAACGTACCTCATATGTTGAGATTGTCTGGTTTATTATCTAAGGGTTAAACCAAGACCATTATTTGAACACTCCAATGGTTATAAGGTCACTTGATGTGAAAAGGGACCTTTTTCAGACCTCGAGAAAATGGTGAAGAATTTCTTGGTCCTGAAGTACCATATCTTAGTGCAATAGGTGCGCTAATGTATCTCGCTGGTCATACACGACCTGATATAATCATTCTGAGATTTTGGCTATTTATGAAGCAAGCCGAGAATGTGTTTGGTTGAGATCTATTGTCAAACACATTCGAGAATCTTGTGGATTACCTTTTCAAAAGGGAATATCTACGACCTTATATGAGGATAATGTTGCATGCATCGCATAATTAAAAGAAGGATATATTAAAGGTGATCGGACAAAACATATATCACCAAAGTTCTTTTTCACACATGATCTTCAAAAGGATGGGGAGATAAGTGTTGAACAAATTCGTTCAAGTGACAATTTGGTAGATTTGTTCACAAAATCCCTGACCACTGTAGTTTTTGAGAAGCATGTTCGTAATATTGGTCCGAAACGACTCAGAGATCTCAAATGATGTAGACATGAGGGGGAGATATCATTTTACACTGTACTCTTTTTCCTTAACCACGGTTTTGTCCCAATGGGTTTTCCGGGTAAGGTTTTAATGAGGCAGTAATTTTATGATGATGTACTCTTTTTCCTTTGATTAGGATTTTTCCCATAGGGTTTTTCCTAATAAGGTTTTAATGAGGCTCATTATTCAAATGGCATCCAAGGGGGAGTATTATGTATAATATGGATGCCATGTTTCTTCCATGTTCTCCCATGTTCCTCCATGTTCTCCTCCACCTCACCTCCATGTTCTACTCCATGTTTTCCTCCACTTTACATTGATGTGGGTTATTGTTTAATTGATGTAATTGCCTATAAATAGCATTGTAATTGTACACACATTCTACACCTATTAATGAGAACTTCATTCTCTACTCTCTTCCTTATTGTTCTCTATATTCATATGCTTAGATTATAGATAATTCATAACATTTTCGGCCTATCATATGAATTTTAAGATGTATGAAGTGCATATTTCTTTAAGCCAAACTGGGCGAACGATGAAAATTCTATTTAACTTAAGTTGATAGTAAATCAAAATCAGATCTATGATAGGAAAGCCCTTCTTTGAAAGACTTTGGTATATTATTTATATCAGGAGCCAATTCAAGAAAAAAGGTCATTCGATTTTTAACCACATCGTACAAGTAAAATGGTTAGACTACATGATATGTAATGCTAATTAAACCATAAATTTTGATTTTGAACACTAAGAGAGCAGGCATATTAAAAACGTATATTAAATTTCGACACCCTACGTGGTCCGAGCCATCTCAAACCTAATTAGTTAACACAATAGAAATAAATAAAAAATAGAACCCAACATTTCGATCAAAGAGGTAGATTTTTTTTGGGTGAATGATCAAAGAGGTAGATACCAAGAAGAAAAGTTGGTCGAACACGTGAGTAAAATATATAGATGTTTCTCTCTTTAGTCGCAGCATTTAGCAGTACATATAGACACACTGAAAGCTGATGAACCAAAGAATTATTTACAAGCGTTCTGCCGAAACAGAAAAGGCGTTAAAAAGTTGCTCATTTCGTCTTCCAAGGCCGAAACAAGGCATTCAAATATCAGCAGCCATGCCTCCAGAACCAAGCTTGGTATCCGAGAGCTCGCCGTGCATCCACCTCTTCAGCATTTCTAGTGAAGCCTTGGGCTGGTCCATCGGTACCATGTGTCCAGCATTGTGAACCTACAAGAAAACGTGCAGTTTATTAACAATGGCAAATTTGATATCACACACTACAACAATTGGAGGGAGAGAGAGAGAGAGGACCTTGAGAAAAGCGAGAGGCCCATGGGTTCGGAGTACTCCGGCTTCTGAACCATCAACTTCGAAAGGAGCTTCAGGGGATGCAACGAACTCTTTCCTTCCGGACCACTCCATGGCATGAACCCACCTTGAATTTCCTGTTCATGCAGAACGGCGTAGAGCGTGTCACAAAGGTGAAGTTCTACAGAATGAATAACTACAGCCTACAGGGAGCAGCCTAGCAGCCTTCGAACTTACCAAGCCAGTTGCATATGAGATCATATTCTCCAGCATACACGAGCAACTTAACCCCATCCTCAAGTAGCGCTGGAATGCCCACTTCAAGATTCCTCATCCAGTCCATCAGCATTGCCTGATAAACAGTAGGACTACAAGAAACAAAGTCTCTACCCAAAACACCAAGTGCCTCCTTAACAGATTGCTGGCCTAAGAACTTCTCCATGTTCGAGAAGTCATAGCAGAGTTTGCCTTCACATTTCTTCCTAATGTCATAGTACTGCAACGAAGAAGTAAAGTTTTCACTTCAGAATTACTGTCGAAGGGTTTCAGTTTTCACATGTACCTTTTCAAGTGTGGGGATTTATGCAAAACATCCAAGGTTATGGCAACAAAAATGTTCAGATGCAGTTCCAACTAGAGAGTTTGATGCTCCAAAAATAAAATTCAATATTTAACATGTACCCACATGTTCTGGATGATGAGATCTTACATTTATGTTACCAGCACGAGACATGATGCTCAAAAATATGGTATTGCATACAACGTACGAGGCCATGCAAGAGACTGTCCCATCAGTTCCTGTGTACAGTACAGATAACAAATGAGAATCACAGCAATATAAGATTTCCTAGGGCGTGAAACGGAAAATTAATGAATCTATAAGAAAGATCTTAACAACCATAACAAGGCCTCAGATAAGAAGAATATGGAACAATGAAAGATCCAGACTACTACAATCCAGGAAGGTTGGTTTTAGATCCTAACTTACCACAAAGTTTGATCGCCATCTCGCACACTGGAATAACCTTCCTGATACGGTTATAGTCAGTCTGCTGAATAATGCCATTGTCCAATGCATAATCAGTATATGCTTCATATTGGATTGCAGGATCAGTGAGCCCATTTCCAATGGCAAATCCCTGTTAAACGTTCAAAATTTAGGGAAGAAGATTTATGAACAAGAGAAATCTCGTTGAGGTATGATATCAAACTGGTGATTTGCCTTGAGATTAATCTGAATGCCGTCCTTGGCTTTGTTTCCTCGGTGCACACGAGCAGCAAAAGCTGGGATGTAGTGGCCAGCATATGATTCACCGGTAATGTAGAAGTCATTGTTGGCAAATTCTGAATGCTCTTCAAAGAAAGCCTGACAACATAAATTGGACAAAGTTAACGAGAGTTCCCAGTTTGACAAATTTCAAGTAAATAACAACAAAGCATTGACACTCCTAATCTTTTGTTAATAGCCAATGCACGTTCCCAATACAGGAAAAATAGGTTCTACTTTAAGCTTCAGCAGCAATGATGATAATGGCAATCCAACTATAAAGCCATACCCATGCAAAATCTCGCAAATTTTTTTCTTGGGCACAAATGTAAGTATAACCAACCTGTAGGAAGTCATAAAGATCATTACTGACTCCCTCTTCATTGTGACGAATGTCCCGGGGATCAGATGTATAACTGAACCCAGTACCCACCGGCTGGTCTACATACAAAAGATTTGATGCCTGCAAATCACTTCAGCAATTGAATCAATTCTTCCATCGACAGAAACTTTCTAAAGCATTATGATAGTTTATCAACTCTTCTACTGGAACTTGTGAACTTACTTTCCAACACATCTCACTGTCTTAAGCTCTTTCTATGTCCTCAAACTGGGTCTGAAATGAATATTAAAAAACCTACTCCAAGGGAATCATTTCTTGGAGAGAACCATCCAACCTATGCTAGCCTAAAACTTTCCAAAGTTCCCTACCTGCTAAATCTGGAAAGCAATCAAAGCAATAGCACGATTCCGCACTGTTGTTTACGGTAGTAGAAAAAGAGCAATGCAGAAAGTTGGATTAAGGAAATGCAAACAGTAAATAGCTCACTGAATACTTCTTCTCTTGGACCTGAGAGGGATGGGAAAGAGCTCTATCGACTCAACTTATTTCCTATTCAAGCATCCCTAATAAATAAAAAGCTGCCCTACTATTTCCCGACAGATTACTCTAAAAAAGAAATGTAGGCATAAACTAAAATACTTGGAAAAACTAACAACTCAAGCGTTTAAGTGACAAGAAAAAAACCAATGAGGCGGGGAGGAGAAATCAGGAAGGACGAATCACCTTGTCCCAGCCGTGCTCATTCCAGACAAGGGACATGTTATCTGCAATAGAAAATGGACCGTTCTCGTAAAACATAGCAAGCTCACTGCTGCAACCAGGCCCTCCAGTCAACCAGATCACAACAGGGTCCTTCTTGCTTCCCCGCGACTCAAAGAAGAAGTAAAACAACCTGCACCACCAACACAACCCCACTTAATTCACTAACACGAACGACAAATCGACTTCGACATAACTAACCACCACAATTATCCTCTGATCGTTCGCCTCGTACATTTAATTCAAAATCTACCATTCGACATATCTAATCCGCCAAACAAATAACTACCTACCCTCCCTCTGCTTGCTAATTTTCACTAAACCAAACCTTTTTCCTAACACTCTAAACTATTTGCAGACATCCGATTCGATTAAAACCGCGAGAAGTTAAAGAAGACCGAAAACGGCAGCGTTAAAGGACCGATTAGATTAGGTCACCTGGCGGCGTGGGAGTGCTTGATCTGATAATAGCCGGCGTGGTGGCCCAATTCCTCGGCGGAAGCCTCTCCGATGTTGTTGTTATTATCTCCGACTATCCCGGGGAACTTGAACCTCTTCTCCACGAGCTTCTTCAGGCGGTTATCTTCCGCGAGGGCATTTCCGTCTTTCACCACGTTCACGTCCTCCTTTGGGAATAGGTTCAGCGAGCGGATCATCTTCCCGGCCGAGACCGCCGGGAACTCCGGCCACTCCAGGCGGAGGTCGGCGAGGTTCCCGGAGACCGAAACGGCGACGTAGATGAGGCCCACGCAGAGTAAAGTGAGCTTTCCCATCTCTTGTGGCTTTCTTGTGTCTGAGGAAGTGGAAAAGGTGGGTATTGGGGGTATTTATTGGTCTTGGGAAGGGACACGTGGCGGACTGAGAGGGCGCGATGCGAGTTGGAAGTAGCAGTTGTGGGAGTTCTGTTGTTTGGGGGAGGAGGTTTTCTTTTGATTTTTCCCGGAACCGAATTAGTGAGTGGAGATTGACGAGGAAGTTCCGTTACATGTAAGGCGAATTGCAGAATCATCATCCTATTTTAGAGATCTTGACACTTTCAAACCATAGCTTGATTTTTTTTATATCATCGTGTAACTAGACACTTACTAAATCGACTAATGTTTGAGTCGAAATATGCGTTTAAAAGATGACAAAATTCTGTCAATAATTATACTGCATTTTCAATGACTCAAATTCGGAATCTATTGAACAAGCTAGAATAATTATATTTAAGTATTTGTTGATTAACTTTATATTTGGTTGCAAACGAAAAAGAAGAAGAATCCATCGGTTCATCTGGTCCTTTTTATTACCTCATAATAATTCTTGGTTTAATTTATCCTATATATCTTAATATTTATTGTTGATCGACTAATCTAGATTCACTTAAGGTTAGATCAACTCCATGAGAATGAATAAAATACCATCAAAAAAATCGTGATAGTACTAGACTCTAGATTAGATTTATTTTTAAATAGGAGCCAACGCAATAAGTCCATAGATATAAAGAAAATCTCAAACGTGTCTCTAGACTTGTCCATTGTTCAAATTTGAACAAATTCGAATCGAATTCGTTCCGATTCGAATTCATCAAAACATTAAACTGTATTTGGTTCGTTTAATGACGAATTCAAATATGAATTATGAACGACCGAATTCAAATCGAATTCAAAATATATATATTTTTGATAAATTTCAAAATTAATTTTTAGGGTTAGGATTTAGGATTTGACATTTTTGGGAAAAAAAAATTAAGAGTGGTCTTGCACTTTATATACAAAATTGAGTTGTCTACGTATCTTCAGCTCCGAAGAAAATAAAATCTATGTAGTTCTCTTACCTTTATACAGCTAACGAACTTAGTCAGATATGTTTGTACTTTCACTAGACTGGCAAACATCTCTTTTGAAACCATCGACATAACTGAAATTGAACCGAATGGTTCTTTCACCATCGTAACAATGGAAAACGGCAAGGTGCATCAAAACTAAGCTCAATTTCGGTGTAAGTGTACATATTAAATTCCAAATTGCATACGCTAATTATTTATGGTTTTTTTTTTCATTAACAATATTGCCACAAAACTAAATTTATTAACTTGTGACGGAGAAGGTGTTGGATCATCAGATAAAGGATTGAGATTGATTTATGTAAATTTTGAAGTATGAAATGCAGTATTATTGTGTTTTGAAATAAATTTGAATTTATTTAAAAAGTTTAAGACAAAAATGAAAAGACAAAAAAAAAATTAAAGAAACGATTACTTGATGGGAGACGCGTGACTGCGTTTGATAGGATTAAAATTTTCAATTTTCAGTTTCCCACCCATGTTTTTCCCCACTTTCAAATAAGTCCCATTTCTTTTTTAAATTTTTTCGCATTATTCTCCGAGTCAACGAGCGAATCAAATTCGCTAGTTCGACGAATTTTATAAATTTTGAACCGTATTCAATTCGTCTCTGGATGAATTCTAATCGAGTTATTGATAAATCAAATTTCAAACGAATCGAATAAAATTTTGACTTAATCGAATCGAATAGAATCACGAATACGATTCTAACAATAATCTGACCTACATATCCCTATAGAATTTCAATGTTGACTGTTACTAATTTGAGGCGGTAAAGCAAACACCGCTATTACCAAAAGAGAAAATAAATCCTCCCCTTCGGAAAAAAAGAGGGAGAAAACTGAACACAACGTCGGATAACGTGAACACATGTGAAAGAAGCATTGCGTGTATACGAGTTGAAAGTTAAAGAGTATACGCAACACGATTATTTCCCATGTACGCAGCATTAAAATGCTATTAATGCAAGATTTATTAAATCAGAAACACGGCGGGTGACTAGACCTGAACACGGTTCGAATTCGAACAAATTCGAATCGAATTTATTCAAATTCGAATTCATCAAAATATTAAACCATATTCAATTCATCAAAAGACGAATCGAATACGAATTATGAACTTTCGAAATTCGAATCGAATTTAAATTAATTCTTTAATTTTAATACTTAATTAAAAAATTCTAAAACCTTCAATTTTTTTTGAACATTTTCAAAAATTTTGTAATGTTTCTGAAAAAGTTCAAAAACTTTTGATTTTTTTTGAAAAATTCAAAAAGTTTGATTTTTACTTCAAATATTAAAAAAATAGGAATAAGTGTTTAACATTTTTTGAGAAAAAGAAATAAACTAAAGATTGGGTTTGCACTTAATGTACCAAATTAAGTTGCCTACGTATCCTTAGCTCCGAAGGAATCAAAGCCCACATAGTTCTCTTACCTTTATGGAGCTAACTCACCTAGTCGGATGTGTTTGTGCTTTCAACGGTTGTGGCATCATTGAGGTCGTATAGTTGGGCGGGATTTTCTCGGACCAATTCTTGTTGTCGTCTTTCTGCCTTGGTCCAATCGACGACCAATGCTCGTGCCTCCAAAGATTGCAGTGTCATTGAGTACCGGTGTTCGTCCAAAATGTTACCTCCTGTACTAAATGCTTGTTCCACGGCTACCGTCGAAACCGGACTAGCAAGTACCTCTTTTGCAACAATTGACATAATAAAAAATTGTTCTATATGGTTCTTCCACCATTCTAATAAAGCAAAACTAGAAGGTTTGACAAATGGAATATCAAATTGTGTGTTAAGATATATATCAAATTTCGAATTGGTTAAATTTATTCCTTGAGGTCTTTTTTATTTTTTCATTAACAATCTTTCCGTAAAACTTAATTTAGTACCTTGTGAGGGAGAGGGAGTTGGATCATTAGATGTAGAAGCATTAGTCCTATTACTATATTCACTCATTAAATCCAAAATATCTTTTTTTACATTGTTTATAATTACTAAAACTTGTATTTCTATATTAAAATCAACTTCCGAATTTTGTGTAATAAGCATATAATAAATTTTGTAAACCGTCAATTTTAATGCTCGGCATAAAAAGGTAGTAATTAATTTAAGTTGGGGAATGTCCCTAAAATACTTTAACCATTTGTTAGCAATTTTCGAAACACATGTTGACAATGCATAATCTTGATAAGCACTAGATATTGCCGCTGATATATTACAATATTCCAAAAATAGTAAATGAGATGTAGGATAATAAACACCCGATAAAAGATGTGTAGTATCATTAAAATATTCTAAAAGTTCGTCTAGTTTTCCTACAAGGTCCCAATGGTAAGGTTGTAACATAATATTATTAGTTTGATCATTAGAAGCAAAAAAATGACATATAAGATATTTGTATGGAAGAGCTTCTTTTAACAATTTATAAGTCGAATTCCAACGATGTTGAACATCTTGTGAAAAACGTTTTGGTTTCATGTTGTTTAATTTGCAAATTTTTTTTATATTCTTTTAGCAATTTTGGGCTAGCCCATAATAAATGAAGTGCTTGTTTAATGTTTTAATTCCATCTTGGGTACAAAGATTAAATATATGACATGCACATCTAATATGAAAAAAATTTCCTCCGAGAGATGGTCTACAAAGAATTTCTAAATCTTTAACCATAGCATTATTAGAGATTGCATTATCTAGCAAAATTGAAAATATTTTGTGAACTAGATTATATTCTTGTAAAATATTATGCAATATTTTAAAACAATTATTCGCACTATGACTATCATCAAAAACTCTATATGAAATTACTCTTTTTTGTATATTCTATTCATTATCAATCCAATGACATGTAACACCAAAATATGAATGTGTTTGACAATGATCACTCCATATATCACAACATAAAAAAACTCGACCATCAAATGAAAAGAAAAAAGTTTGTAATTTTTTTTACCTTTCTTGTATAAATCTTTTACATATCGTGTTAATATACTTCGTGAAATTTTTTTTGCACTAGGATTTAAAGTATTTTGACAATAAATTGTAAAATTAAGTTTTTCACAAAAACTAAAAGATAAATGTTCCATATAACCTAATTTAGCTAATTCTTCTCTATTATTTTGATTGGTATAATGAAATAAAATATTAGGTGTAGTAGATAATTGAGTTTGAGATTTTTTTCAAACCAAATTCATGTGGATGTCTAGTATTCAAATGAGTAGTATAAGTACCATATCCATTCCCAGTTTTGAAAGGATATTCTTTACCACAATAATTACATGTAATTTCAAAAATATATTTTCCTCCGGTAGAAACTTTTGTGAAATGCTTAGTAAAAAGTATTGAAGGTGATCTTGTCACCTTTTGTGGATTATAGAATATTGAATCTACACTTTTCCGTTGAGCTACATCATGGACGTTCATCATTTCTTCTGGAATAGATATGTAGAAATTGGTGAAATATCTGATTCAACAGTCGTGATGTTCCACATATTTTTTCTTGCCCTTATTTGCTCTACTTGATGACATAATTATATAGTAATATGAGTAATTATATGAGAAATATGATTAATATATCTAATTAGTAAACTTGAGAGAGAATTTATATAGCTCAAATTTTCAATAAGAGAAGTAGAGAATTGAGATTGGAATGTGTAAAATTTGAAGAATAAAAGGTGGTATTTATAGAGTTTGGAAGTAATTTTGAATTTATTAAAAAAATAAATAAAGTACAAACAGTAAAGAAGGTAACCTGGGGATTAAAACGGTAACAAAAAAAGGGTAAGAAAAATGGTAATTGGCCCCAGGCACTGACGCAGTCGCTGATGCAGGTACTGATGCAGGCCCCGTTTTTTGAACGCTCTCGCCCGCACCCCCCCCCCCCCCCCCCCCCCCCGAATTTTTGTACACAAATTGGAATCGAATTCGATACGAATTTAACTCAAATCAAATTCTCGAATTGAATTTGCCGGTTTGACGAATTATAAAAATCTTAAACCATATTCAATTCGTATCATGACGAATTCGAATCAAATTTTTGACGAATCGAATTATTGTTGAATCGAATCAAATTTTTAACGCATCGAATCGAATCGAATCACAAATCGGATTCAATTTATGGCCAGGTCTACGGGTGACCCAAAAAAAGGAATGTGGCGGGTAACCCAAAACAGAAATGTGGCAGGTGCAATTCAACTATTCTCCTTAAATAACTTGCTACTTTTTTCCATCTATTATGTATTAATCAATTATGGATATCATTTTTTCCATATTCTCCATCCACCTCTTCCATATTTGAAGGCACTTTTCCTCCACTTCACCATTTCTCCATAAAGCAAGTTTAGTAGGTTATTGGGTTATGGAATGGTTAATGTATTAGCTTATAAATAGAACTTATGACATTGTCATTTGATGTACATTCTTGATATTAATGAGAAGTTCGCATTTTCTCTCCTACTCTTTTCTCTACACTTGTTACTATTAGTTACTAGCAAATATGCATGCACGATGCGAATGCATATTTACGGAAAAATTTGCAAAACATCAAAATTTTGAAATTTACAGGTTGTCCAAGACAATCAAACCCGGTGAACCTGATTGTTCGAAGAACGACCTTAGTTAAAATTTAATAAAATATTAGTTAAAAATTAAATATCAAAACGAAATTAAAAATACAAAACTCCACCGACTTCTACATGTATTTTCTTTTCTTGCCCTTGCTTCTTTTTAGTCGGTGAGTAGAGGAACACCACTCAACCTTAATAAAAAAAATATTGAGTTTTGATAGTTTTGAACAATTTGTGTAAATATATATCTCTAAAAAGAAGACCTTTTTCTCTCTCTCGCACACTAATCACTCTCCCTACCTCCGCCTCCTCCTCTCCTCTCCTCTCCTCTGTGTGTCTCTCTCTCTCTCTCTCTCTCTTAATAAAAATAGAGCACCCAAACCAAACCCCATAAACAAATAAAGGAAAAGAAGAAAGAACCCATCTTTACATAAAATAACCTCCTCAAGTTGCTTCCTTTTTGCTGTTTCTGAGAAAGAAAAATAAAAACCCAAAATGAAGTTGGGAATCTGATTCCAAACCCCACCTTCTCCTCCTCCTCCTCCTCCTCCTCCTCTTCCGGGGTTCGGAACCCAACGAAGGGGAAGAATGGCTGGTTCAGGCAGCGGAAAGCCAGCCACGTCATCATCTTTCAGGAGACGGTTTTCCCGTGGCTGAGTAACTTCCGGTGGCCCCTGAGTACCACCCGACCGTTGAGGAGTTCCAGGATTCTATCCCACGGAGAAGGGAGCTCTACGGCCCCCTGCGGGAAGGCGAGGGTGTGGGCACCACGGTGGCGGAGACCGAGTGGAATAGCGCGGGGTGTCGAGGACAAAGGGGTCCTTGTTGAGGTTCATGAAGGAGGAGATCCCCGGGGTTACCTCTCCGATGGTGTTCTCGATATTTAAGTGAAAGGAGTAATATTGACATTTCCAGGTGGCAGACCAAAAAAGAGAGTTTACATTATTATAGTAGGATATCTGCTAAAGTTCATAATATGTTATCAGCAAAAGACTCTACTACTTTCTTAATACTATTTTGAGAAGATCGAGCATCAGCTTTGTAAGTAATTCTTACAATTTTCAATTATTTAATTGTGTTGAATACTAACCGTAATTATGTTTGAATTTATCTTGTTAGTTCTTGTATGAGATTATGTGTCTTAGGTATTCACTTCCTCGTTAAATTATAAGTAATAAATGTTAATTTCTTTTCGAAACTACAACTTAAAGAATCAACATTTAATCTAGAAAATATTAGTGAAATAGTATTGCACGATATTAATTAGATACTTAGTTTAGAAAATAATGTTGCAGGAAAAAGGGGTACAAGAACGACAAGTAACCCGAGATGGTCCGGAGTGGTCGTTCCAAGGTCGGCCTAACGGAAAGGGGAAAAAAAGAGTGAACCTTAGACGTTCAATCTAAGGGAGATGGGAAAAAAAGAGCTACGGGCTAAGCTAAGGAAAAGATAAGTAACGATAGTTGTTTTTATGTGTTGGTCATCTCTTTCTCCATCGCCAGAGCCCCCTTTATATAGCACGTCTTGACCTAGCTCCATCCTTCCCAGGAAAGAAATTTCGTCCCGAACGAGATTATGTTGTTTCCAAATCAACCCGACTTAGAATAGAAAAATCCAAGCCATCTTCCTCAAATGAACAAATCTCGCCTTTGAATAGGAATATCCCAATCGTGCCGACCAAGCAATTGTGACCGAAGATTTTGCCCAAATCTTGAAAATCTCGGCTCAACTTAGGAAAACATCAATTTGACTCGATCTTCTTAAACCTTCTAGGCAAAATCTGTCAGAAGCCCATTACCGCCTAAGGTGACTTTCCGTCTTTAAGTCCCAAATGGATCCTCACACGAAGCCGGCCCAACATGAGTTCGGCCTGCATTCCGAGCACCTCCTGTCTGGACCCCCAAAGCTGGATCTTCCTACCGCCCAGGCTCTAAAGGCGGGATCCTTCTGCCTTGTCACTCCAAACGAGCTCCGGCCAGATAACACAACTCCTTCCTCCCGCCTTCGTCCTTTAAGCTATATCATCCTCCCGCCTTAAAGCCCAAACAAACTTGATCATCCCGCAAGGTAGGCTCCAGCTCGAATGTCACACAAGGTGGGAATCCTCTACCGCCTTTACCAGATAAACGGGAGGCACCTACTGCCCTTGTACTTCAAGCAAGCCAAGCAATTGGCCATCGAACATTCTGGACAGCTTCGTACAATCCCGGAAGCAATCATCTTTGTCGAACATAATGGGAACTTCTGCCTGTGTCAATTGCTTCTTACTTTTGAGGGGGCTCCGACCCAACTGCTCTTTCCTCCCGCTTTGACCTTCATGGTGCTATCATCTTCCCACCTAGAGGCCAACAATGGGAGCCTCGCTTCTCGCCTACTGTCACGACCAGAAAATAGAAGTGATAATGTCCGAGGATTTAAACACCCCGATAGGCATCAGACTTTATTACAAATAAAAATCCAATTCTTTAGTAAATAGGAAAATGAACAATTGTCATCAAATCCAAATACGCGCAGTCGGAGAATCAACCGCCTTTATTTTTCAAGAAAACAGTGATGATGCATGCAAGCCGAACCCTTTACTCCCGATCCCGAACCTTAGCTGAACCATCTGAAACACATACAACTAATGTGAGTTGATTAACTCAGTAAGTGAAACAAGCACAAATATATTCACAACGAGATTAAATATACAAGCATAAGCACAGAAGATCCTTTAACCGACTAACACTCATAGACTCCGGAGCCGAACATATTCATGACGGGATTCTCGGTGGCCCAGAAAGTACCCCTCCGTTCCCGCGTTGCGGGCCCAAAAGACAGAAGGGTATCCCCACGAGCCCAAATAATTTCTGTACTCCCTATCCATTTGATCACACGCACCTAGGGTTACCCGGTTGCCCCTTTAAAGCGATGCGTACGAACTATAGGGCCCAAAAGGTACAGAAATAATCTCGCATGACTGAACAGAACATAACCACCATATCCACATCGAACTTATACTCAAATCCAAACAAAATCAATTTCATAAACGAATAGAAACGATGTCAGATCCATAAGCGAATACAGAATCAACTTATCAAATTCGTACACAAAATAGAATCAAATCAATTTTCCATGCATCATAAAAATCAGATCCGAACTGATATCAGATTAAATCAGAAACCTAAATTGAGCCATATGTGTTCAAAATCCTAAAACCCTCGATCTATGATTTCCACTTACCTGACGTTGCTCCTAGATTTTTAACCCTCCAACGATCCTCCCGAGACTCAGTAGGTAGGTTTGTCCTCTTCAGCTTTTTGGAAGACAGAACACGTGACTTGGGGTAGAAGTTACTCTATTCCAAGAAGAAAAACAAGGTCAGGAGCTTACCCCTCTCGTACAGTGATTCTCGGAAGATCTTGTCCTCTCCTAGCCCCTCCTCCCGAGTCAGATTTCGCTCCTCGCCTTTATAGAGAGAAGAATTTCGTGGCTATTATTTCTGTGGTAAAATGGATGGCCTAGGGGCCTATTTAACATAGTTTTCGGGCTAAGAACCCTAACACAGCTAGGATTTGTGGAAAATTACATTTTGCTCCCTTTAAACTTTAGGAGATTATCACTTTAGTTTCTCAATTCTTACACCTACGAAGGCCAAATGAGCTTCTCGCCTTTGGCTTCCCGCATTTGGCTTCTGTCCTTCCTTCCTGCCTTTGGCATCTCGCTTTCACCTCCTGCCTACCAGCACGTAGCAGGAGGCAAAACACATCGGACCCAAATCAAAGCCCAGAGTAGAAGACGTTGTCAAACTCGGACATACTGAACTACAAATTCAAACCTTACTTGCTCTTCAAATATAGACATGACCATCTTCGCCCCTTCTGGGCTCCCGCCTTGTAGGACGAAGCATACAATCGGGTAGGTCAAAGCATACATCCAGATTCCCGCCTTGAGGACCAAAGCATTCTCCCACTTTAATCTGCATTTTTGTCCTACTTTCGCTCTGAATCTGAAGACATCACAAACTAGAACATCGTAGATTGACATCTTGGTTTCGTACAAAAACTTGAATCGTCTCAATCCAAGCTTCAAATAGAAAGTTATGAGTATTTTACTAAGGAGCATCACCCAGGAAGGCGGGAAGTGGACCGAATTAGGCTCCCACCTTGGTCTTGGAAGAGGGAAGCAGACCAAACCGGGCTCCCGCCTTGGTCTTAGAAGCAGGAAGTGAACTAAATGAGGCTCCTGCCTTGGTCTTGGAAGTAGGAAGTAGACTAAAATGGGCGCTTTGGTCTTGGAACCAGATAGTGGACCGAACCAGTTCGAAGTGTGCTCATCTTGAAGTAGATTTTTTACCACATTCTGCTTCGAATCTAAAAAAGTCATAAGCTACAGTTTTGTAGACTTTCGTCTTGCCGTTCCATTTCCAAAAGAATTAGATCAATCCAATGTCCGAGTCAAAATCTATCATCGATCTACCAAAGTCTATTAGAACTCATTAAGCAAGCTAGCACAGGTACGACCACGCGAGAAGCGTTGACGTGATCCTTCATCTCTGACTTGACACCCATCAGCTAACTTGGAATAGAATGAAGATGAGCAGCTTAAAAAGGTCTAGGCCATCATCCAGAGGACATACCCGACCGACATATAAGGTGATAAGGTGTAGACCTCTAATCGTCTTGTCACCTTGCCTATTGCTTCACTCTTCATAAGTAAGCGAAGTACTTGCCCCCGAGTGTGGCACTAATCAGTCATTGGGAAGAAGGGATATTTTTCTCGACCAAGCACACATACCAAGCAAACCGGCCACCTTCACTACTCGAGGCCACCTTCAATGGTATCATGGTCCCATCGCACAAGGCCGCCTCTATGATCATGTTGGTTCGGCTGACCTCCTCCCTCTCCTTATCAAGGTCCTTTACGAACAATTAGAGAAGCACGTTCATCACCATCATATTATCTACTAAGACTCTTTTGATCGACTTCGTGAAAATGTGAGCCGTGGTGCGGAGAGACTTGTGAAGTTTTCCCGTCATCTACATAGGCGTCACAATGATGACGTTGCCAATGAAGTTCTCCACCAAAGGTATGGCCAAAGGCTTCTCTACCACCTGAAGCTCATTATGGTTCTCTTCGATCACGCCACCCCTGAAGTGGCTTAGTTGATTGAGTTTAGTCCTGGAGCTTCCTGGCGCTATGTTGATTAATGGCTTATTTGAAAAGTTCCTAAACTTGATGTACCCCAAGTCAAGTTCGACAGAGTCCTCCTTGATCTTACGGTCGGTGCCATCCTGCTGAGGGTAATCCTTCTTTAGGTGAATCTCGCTTCTCACCTTAGGTACCTACTCGCAGATCAACTTCCCGCATAGGTCATCGAGTGCCTTAGGTCACACCTCCCTAATTTTAACTTATCAACTTTGACCTCTTTGGCCCGGCCTCGGGATGGGGCCGATTGGTGGTCAACGCATGGGCGAGCTAGGAGCACCTTTTATTTCTCCAGCTGGATCCTTTGCTCCGTGAGTTACCTTTTGAGGTCCTTGATAGTTTGTTTTCATTTCTGGACCTTCCTCTCAGGGCAATGTCTTTGGGTCTTAGTCAGGACGTCTCGCATTGGTAGTTCAAGAGTGACCCTCTAATCTTCAAGCCGGTTGAAGGTATACCAATGTGGGTTAGACCCATCTTGAAGGTCTACCTTGATACGAGGATGATAAAACCTCTACGCATCATCAACTTTTCTCAGACGATAGAACTTCTGAGTCCTTGGGATTCCACCATCGAGTGGCCGTCTTTACCTCTCGAGTCTTACTCCTCGAGTCTTAAGGTCAGCCTTCCCTCACTTGGGACCATGAGCTCCCCTCGTATAAAAGGAATTTTGAGCCTTTGGGATGCCACCATTGGGTGGCCATCCTTGCCCTCTGAGCCTCTCTCTCGAGTCTTCGAGATGTTCTTGTCGTCCATGCCCCCCGAGTATTGCCTCTCAGATCTTGGGGTTGGCCTTCTATTACTTAGGGCCTCTTTTTTGGCTTCGGTCGAAGCCAACCATGGTGATATGGGCAATACGTTGAGGACCCATCAATGACTGACCCTCAAAGAATTGACGCAGATTAAAACCCTCGAATTAGGGAAATAAGGGTTGCTCTTTCGCCCCTTGTCGTCGGGTGAATTCGAACGCCAGCTGATGGTTGACGTCGTCCTAATCGAGCTCTCCTTATTGATTGACATCATTCTCATCGAGCTCTTCTTGTTGGTCGATGTCATCCGCAATGAGCTCTTTTAATTGGTAGACATCATCCTCATCGAGCTCTAGCCGATCGATGTCATCCTCATCGAGCTCTTACCTGTCGACGTCGTCCTCATCAAACACTTTTTACCTCAACATCACGAACTGAGGAGTTGGGTCTAAAATATCATCAAGCACTAGGCAGTTGTCAACTACCACTATCTCAAATTGTCCAAGAAGTCTTCTTGGGTCTCCTTATGTGTAGAAGACTGTCACACATCTGGGTAATTGGAAGCCTCAATCGATTGGAGTTGGATAGGTAAGCTTGTGAAGTTCAAAGTCTCGATGTCACGGTAAGAAAGAGACCATACCAATTTCCCCAAAGTAGGCTGAGTGAAGATTGATGACCCTATGTGTTCCATCCCATCATCGAGATTGTGGGATGTTTCCCAAAGCGATTTATTTTGACACAACTTCACTTTCAACTATGTAGAAATAGTAGACACGTTACACAATACCTTAGGGTTTATGAGGGAGATGCGATTTGGGAATTCTGGGGCTTAGGGTTTATGCGACATGGGGATTTGCTGAAGCGCTCAGTCTTGTTGTTCCATCTAGGGACATCATCTAATACATTGCAATACCAATAGAAAATAATTCTATTAATTGCATTCGAGTTGTCAAATTGTAAGATAAAAATAAACAATTACCTGATCTAAAAGCCCATCAACCTCGAATGCAAGTACGGCTTCAATCACGGCCGGATAAAAGTTACTACGCTCTCCGAACCCAGCACGAATGCAGCCAACGAGACCCTTCAGCTTGACAAGGCAATTGAGTGAGGGTCCAGGTGAGTTTGATCTCGCAATTTCATCAGAGTACAAGTAGATGACATCCGACTTAATAATGGCACTGCAAAAACATTATTCTTTCTCAATTTTTAGGAGACAACAAAAGATATGTACATAAAACTTTTTAACAAATTCTTACACGGTGTTTGTCACCATCAATATAAGACGGACATTCTCCCTCACTAAGACACATGACGAATCAAGAAATTTGGGCCCAAAAATTCTCTTCTCTATCTCTGTGAACTCGCACGATGCAGCCATGTCATCGTGAGTACAATACTTGAACTGGAAACATAATAGGCAAGTCATAAGTGTTTATTTTGAAGGTGTAAAACATCATCAAACTAAATTTTAACACATTACACTTGAGAACAGAGTGAGTGTTGTCCGTCGGAGTGTCCAGATCAAAAATAATCCAATAATGACAAGGTTGCGGCTGTAGTTGTATCTCTGCCATTAGGTTGGCCTGCGAAAGTTTAAAATAATTAGGTCAGACTGATTCACAATTAACTACAAATAATGAACAATAATCCAACATGTTGACAAATTTCAGATAGAACAGTGATTCATTTTGACACTACTTCAATTTTAACTATGTAGAAACAGTAGACAAGTTACACAATACCTTAGGGTTTATAAGGGAGATGCGATTTGGGAATTCTGGGGTTTAGGGTTTTTGCAATATGGGGATTTGCTAAAGCGCTCAGTCTTGTTGTTCCATCCAGGGACATCATCTAATACATTGCAATACTAATAGAAAATAATTATATTAATTGCATTCGAGTTGTCAAATTGCAAGACAAAAATAAACAATTACCTGATCTAAAAGCCCATCAAACTTGAATGCAAGTACAGCTTCAATCACGGCCGGATAAAAGTTTCTACGCTATCCGAACCCAGCACGAATGCAGCCAACGAGACCCTTCAGCTTGACATGGCAATTAAGTGAGGGTCCAGGTGAGTTTGATCTCGCAATTTCATCAGAGTACAAGTAGATAACATCCGACTTAATAATGGCACTGCAAAAATATTATTCTTTCTCAATTTTTAGGAGACAATAAAAGATATGTACATAAAACTTTTTAACAAATTCTTACACAGTGTTTGTCACCATCAATATAAGACGGACATTCTCCTTCAATAAAACACATGACGAATAAAGAAATTTGAGCCCAAAAATTCTCTTCTCTATCTCTGTGAACTCGCACTATGCAGCCATGTCATCGTGAGTACAATACTTGAACAGGAAAAATAATAGGCAAGTCATAAGTGTTTATTTTGATGCCGTAAAGCATCATCAAACTAAATTTTAATACATTACACTTGAGAACAGAGTAGGTGTTGTCCGTCGGAGTGTCCAGATAAAAAACAATCCAATAATGACAAGATTGCGGCTGTAGTTGTTTCTCTGCCATTAGGTTGGCCTGCAAAAGTGTAAAATAATTAGGTCAGACTGATTCACAATTAACTACAAACAATGAACAATAATCCAACATGTTGACTAACTTCAAATGGAACAGTGATTCATTTTGACACAACTTCTCTTTTAACTATGTAGAAGCAGTAGACAAGTTACACAATACCTTAGGGTTTATGAGGGAGATGCGATTTGGGAATTCTGGTTTTTAGGGTTTATGCGATATGGGGATTTGCTGAAGCGCTCAGTCTTGTTATTCCATCCAGGGACATCATCTAATACATTGCAATACCAATAGCAAATAATTCTATTAATTGCATTCGAGTTGTCAAATTGCAAGACAAAAATAAACAATTACCTGATATAAAAGCCCATCAACCTCGAATGCAAGTACGGCTTCAATCACGACCGGATAAAAGTTACTACGCTCTCCGAACCCAGCACGAATGCAGCCAATGAGATACTTCAGCTTGACATGGCAATTGAGTGAGGGTCCAGGTGAGTTTGATTTCACAATTTCATCAGAGTACAAGTAGATGACATCTGACTTAATAATGACACTTCAAAAATATTATTCTTTCTCAATTTTTAGGAGACAATAAAAGATATGTACATAAAACTTTTTAACAAATTCTTACACAGTGTTTGTCACCATCAATATAAGACGGACATTCTCCGTCAATAAAACACATGACGAATAAAGAAATTTGAGCCCAAAAATTCTCTTCTCTATCTCTGTGAACTCGCACTATGCAGCCATGTCATCGTGAGTACAATACTTGAAAAGGAAAAATAATAGGCAAGTCATAAGTGTTTATTTTGATGCCGTAAAGCATCATCAAACTAAATTTTAACATATTACACTTGAGAACAGAGTAGGTGTTGTCCGTCGGAGTGTCCAGATAAAAACTAATCCAATAATGACAAAATTGCGGCTGTAGTTGTTTCTCTGCCATTAGGTTGGCCTGCAAAAGTGTAAAATAATTAGGTCAGACTGATTCACAATTAACTACAAACAATGAACAATAATCCAACATGTTGACTAACTTCAAATGGAACAGTGATTCATTTTGACACAACTTCTCTTTTAACTATGTAGAAGCAGTAGACAAGTTACACAATACCTTAGGGTTTATGAGGGAGATGCGATTTGGGAATTCTGGTTTTTAGGGTTTATGCGATATGGGGATTTGCTGAAGCGCTCAGTCTTGTTATTCCATCCAGGGACATCATCTAATACATTGCAATACCAATAGCAAATAATTCTATTAATTGCATTCGAGTTGTCAAATTGCAAGACAAAAATAAACAATTACCTGATATAAAAGCCCATCAACCTCGAATGCAAGTACGGCTTCAATCACGACCGGATAAAAGTTACTACGCTCTCCGAACCCAGCACGAATGCAGCCAACGAGATACTTCAGCTTGACATGGCAATTGAGTGAGGGTCCAGGTGAGTTTGATTTCACAATTTCATCAGAGTACAAGTAGATGACATCTGACTTAATAATGACACTTCAAAAATATTATTCTTTCTCAATTTTTAGGAGACAACATAAAGATATGTACATAAAACTTTTTAACAAATTTTTACACGGTATTTGTCACCATCAATATAAGACAGACATTCTCCCTCACTAAAACACATGACGAATCAAGAAATTTGGACCCAAAAATTCTCTTCTCTGTCTTTGTGAACTCGCACGATGCAGCCATGTCACCGTGAGTACAATACTTGAACTGAAAACATAATAGGCAAGTCATAAGTGTTTATTTTGAAGCTGTAAAGCATCATCAAACTAAATTTTAACACATTACACTTGAGAACAGAGTGAGTGTTGCCCGTCAGAGTGTCTAGATAAAAAATAATTCAATAATGACAAGGTTGCCGCTGTAGTTGTATCTCTGCCATTAGGTTGGCCTGATTCACAATTAACTACATACAATGTACAATAATCCAACATGTTGACTAATTTCAGATGGAACAGTGATTCATTTTGACACAGCTTCACTTTTAACTATGTAGAAGCAGTTGACAAGTTACACATTACTTTAGGGTTTATGAGGGAGATGCGATTTGAAAATTCTGGGGTTTAGGGTTTATGCGATATGGGGATTTGATGAAGCGCTCAGTCTTGTTGTTCCATCCAGGGACATCATCTAATACATTACAATACCAATAGAAAATAATTCTATTAATTGCATTTGAGTTGTCAAATTGCAAGACAAAAATAAACAATTACCTGATCTAAAAACCCATCAACCTCGATTGCAAGTACGGCTTCAATCATGGCCGGATAAAAGTTACTACGCTCTCTGAACCCAGCACGAATACAGCCAACGAGACCCTTCAGCTTGACATGGCAATTGAGAGAGGGTCCAGGTGAGTTTGACCTCGCAATTTCATCAGAGTACAAGTAGAGGACATCCGACATAATAATGGCACTGGAAAAACATTATTGTTTCTCAATTTTTAGGAGACAACAAAAGATATGTACATAAAACTTTTTAACAAATTCTTACACGGTGTTTGCACCATCAATATAAGACGGACATTCTCCCTCACTAAAAAACATGATGAATAAAGAAATTTGTGCCAAAAAATTCTCTTCTCTATCTCTGGGAACTCGCATGATGCAGCCATGTCATCGTGAGTACAAGACTTGAACTGGAAACATAATAGGCAAGTCATAAGTGTTTATTTTAAAGCTGTAAAGCATCATCAAACTAAATTTTAACACATTACACTTGAGAACAGAGTGAGTGTTATCCGTCGGAGTGTCAAGATAAAAAACAATCCAATAATGACAAGGTTGCGGCTGTAGTTGTATCTCTGCCATTAGGTTGGCCTGGAAAAGTTTAAAATAATTAGGTCAGACTGATTCACAATTAACTACAAACAATGAACAATAATCCAACATGTTTAGTAATTTCAGATGGAACAGTAATTCATTTTGATACAACTTCACTTTTGACTATGTAGAAGCTGTAGACAAGTTACAAAATACCTTAGGGTTTATGAGGGTGATGCGATTTGGGAATTTTGCGGTTTAGGGTTTATGCGATATGGGGATTTGCTGAAGCGCTCAGTCTTGTTGTTCCATCCAGGGACATCATCTAATACATTGCAATATCAATAGAAAATAATTCTATTAAATGCATTCGAGTTGTCAAATTGCAAGACAAAAATAAACAATTACCTGATCTAAAAGCCCATCAACCTCGACTGCAAGTACGGCTTCAATCACGGCCGGATAAAAGTTTCTACGCTCTCCGAACCCAGCACGAATGCAGCCAACGAGACCTTTCAGCTTGACAAGGTAATTGAGTGAGGGTCCAGGTGAGTTTGATCTCGCAATTTCATCAGAGTACAAGTAGATGACATCCGACTTAATAATGGCACTGCAAAAATATTATTCTTTCCCAATTTTTAGGAGACAACAAAAGATATGTACATAAAACTTTTTAACAAATTCTTACACGGTGTTTGTCACCATCAATATAAGACGGACATTCTCCCTCGAAAAAATACATGACGAATCAAGAAATTTGGGCCCAAAAATTCTCTCCTCTATCTCTGTGAACTCGCACTATGCAGCCATGTTATCGTGACTACAATACTTGAACTAAAAAAATAATAGGCAATTCATAAGTGTTTATTTTGAAGCTGTAAAGCATCATCAAACAAAATTTTAACACATTACACTTGAGAACAGAGTGAGTGTTGTCCGTCGGAGTGTCCAGATCAAAAACAATCCAATAATGACAAGGTTGCGGCTGTAGTTGTATCTCTGCCATTAGGTTGGCCTGCAAAAGTTTAAAATAATTAGGTCAGACTGATTCACAATTAACTACAAACAATGAACAATAATCCAACATGTTGACTAATTTCAAATGGAACAGTGATTCATTTTGACACAACTTCTCTTTTAACTATGTAGAAGCAGTAGACAAGTTACACAATACCTTAGGGTTTATGAGGGAGATGCGATTTGGGAATTCTGGTTTTTAGGATTTATGCAATTTGGGTATTTGCTGAAGCGCTCAGTCTTGTTGTTCCATCCAGAGACATTATCTAATACATTGCAATACCAATTGAAAATAATTCTATTAATTGCATTCGAGTTGTCAAATTGCAAGACAAAAATAAACAATTACCTGATCTAAAAGCCCATCAACCTCAAATGCAAGTACGGCTTCAATCACGGCCGGATAAAAGTTACTACGCTCTCCGAACCCAGCACGAATGCAGCCAACGAGACCCTTCAGCTTGATATGGCAATTGAGTGTGGGTCCAGGTGAGTTTGATCTCGCAATTTCATCAGAGTATAAATAGATGACATCAAACTTAATAATGGCACTGCAAAAATATTATTCTTTTTCAATTTTTAGGAGACAACAAAAGATATGTACATAAAACTTTTTAACAAATTCTTACACGGTGTTTGTCACCATCAATATAAGGCGGACATTCTCCCTCACTAAAACACATGACGAATCAAGAAATTTGGACCCAAAAATTCTCTTCTCTATCTTTGTGAACTCGCACAATGTAGCCATGTCACCGTGAGTACAATACTTGAACTGGAAACATAATAGGCAAGTCATAAGTGTTTATTTTGAAGCTGTAAAGCATCATCAAACAAAATTTTAACACGTTACACTTGAGAACAGAGTGAGTGTTGTCCGTCGGAGTGTCAAGATCAAAAACAATTCAATAATGACAAGGTTGCGGCTGTAGTTATATCTCTGCCATTAGGTTGGCCTGCAAAAGTTTAAAATAATTAGGTCAGACTGATTCACAATTAACTACAAACAATGAACAATAATTCAACATATTTAGTAATTTCAGATGGAACAGTAATTCATTTTGACACAACTTCACTTTTAACTATGTAGAAGCAGTAGACAAGTTACAAAATACCTTAGGGTTCATGAGGGTGATGCGATTTGGGAATTCTGGGGTTTAGGGTTTATGCGATATGGGGATTTGCTGAAGCGCTCCGTCTTGTTGTTCCATCCAGGGACATCATCTAATACATTGCAATACCAATAGAAAATAATTCTATTAAATGCATTTGAGTTGTCAAATTGCAAGACAAAAATAAACAATTACCTGATCTAAAAGCCAATCAACCTCGAATGCAAGTATGGCTTCAATCACGGCCGGATAAAAGTTTCTACGCTCTCCGAACCCAGCACGAATGTAGCCAACGAGACCCTTCAGCTTGACGTGGCAATTGAGTGAGGGTCCAGGTGAGATTGATCTCGCAATTTCATCAGAGTACAAGTAGATGACATCTGACTTAATAATGACACTGCAAAAACATTATTCTTTCTCAATTTTTAGGAGACAACAAAAGATATGTACATAAAACTTTTTAACAAATTCTTACACGGTGTTTGTCACCATCAATATAAGACGGACATTCTCCCTCACTAAAACACATGATGAATCAAGAAATTTGGGCCCAAAAATTCTCTTCTCTATCTCTGTGAACTCGCACGATGCAGCCATGTTATCGTGAGTACAATACTTGAACTGGAAATATGATAGGCAAGTCATAAGTTTTTATTTTGAAGCTGTAAAGCATCATCAAACTAAATTTTAACACATTACACTTGAGAACAGAGTGAATGTTGTCCGTCGGAGTGTCCAAATCAAAAACAATCCAATAATGACAAGGTTGTGGCTGTAGTTGTATCTCTGCCATTAGGTTAGCCTGCAAAAGTTTAAAATAATTAGGTCAGACTGATTCACAATTAACTACAAACAATGAACAATAATCCAATATGTTGACTAATTTCAGATGGCACAGTGATTCATTTTGCACAACTTCACTTTTAATTATGTAGAAGCAGTAGACAAGTTACACAATACCTTAGGGTTTATGAGGGAGATGCGATTTGGGAATTCTGGGGTTTAGGGTTTATGCTATTTGGAGATTTGCTGAAGCGCTCAGTCTTGTTGTTCCATCCAGGGACATCATCTAATACATTGCAATACCAATAGAAAATAATTCTATTAATTGCATTCGAGTTGTCAAATTGCAAGACAAAAATAAACAATTACCTGATCTAAAAGCCCATCAACCTCGAATGTAAGTACGGCTTCAATCACGGCCGAATAAAAGTTACTACGCTCTCCGAACCCAGCACGAATGCAGCCAACGAGACCCTTCAACTTGACATGGCAATTGAGTGAGGGTCCAGGTGAGTTTGATCTCGCAATTTCATCAGAGTACAAGTAGATGACATCCGACTTAATAATGCCACTGTAAAAATATTTTTCTTTCTCAATTTTTAGGAGACAATAAAAGATATGTACATAAAACTTTTTAGCTAATTCTTACACGGTATTTGTCACCATCAATATAAGATGGACATTCTCCCTCACTAAGACACATGACGAATCAAGAAATTTGGGCCCAAAAATTCTCTTCTCTGTCTCTGTGAACTCGCATGATGCAGCCATGTCATCGTGAGTACAATACTTAAACTGGAAACATAATAGGCAAGTCATAAGTGTTTATTTTGAAGCTGTAAAGCATCATCAAACAAAATTTTAACACACTACACTTGAGAACAGAGCGAGTGTTGTCCGTCAGAGTGTCCAGATCAAAAACAATCCAATAATGACAAGGTTGCGGCTGTAGTTGTATTTCTGCCATTAGGTTGGCCTGCAAAAGTTTAAAATAATTAGGTCAGACTGATTCACAATTAACTACAAACAATGAACAATAATCCAACATGTTGACTAATTTCAGATGGAACAGTGATTCATTTTGACACAACTTCACTTTTAATTATGTAGAAGCAGTAGACAAGTTACACAATACCTTAGGGTTTATGAGGGAGGTGCGATTTGGGAATTCTTGGGTTTAGGGTTTATGCGATATGGGGATTTGCTGAAGCGCTCAGTCTTGTTGTTCCATCCAGGGACATCATCTAATACATTACAATACCAATATAAAATAATTCTATTAATTGCATTCGAGTTGTCAAATTGCAAGACAAAAATAAATAATTACCTGATCTAAAAGCCCATCAACCTCGAATGCAAGTACGGCTTCAATCAAGGCCGAATAAAAGTTACTACGCTCTCTGAACCCAGCACGAATGCAGCCAACGAGACCCTTCAACTTGACATGGCAATTGAGTGAGGGTCCTGGTGAGTTTGATCTCGCAATTTCATCAGAGTACAAGTAGATGACATCCGACTTAATAATGGCACTGTAAAAACATTATTCTTTCTCAATTTTTAGGAGACAATAAAAGATATGTACATAAAACTTTTTAACAAATTCTTACACGGTGTTTGTCACCATCAATATAAGATGGACATTTCTCTCACTAAGACACATGACAAATCAAGAAATTTTGGCCCAAAAATTCTCTTCTCTATCTCTGTGAACTCGCACGATGCAGCCATGTCTTCGTGAGTACAATACTTGAACTGGAAACATAATAGGCAAGTCATAAGTGTTTATTTTGAAGCTGTAAAGTATCATCAAACTAAATTTTAACACATTACACTTGAGAACAGAGTGAGTGTTGTCCGTCGGAGTGTCAAGATAAAAAATAATCCAATAATGACAAGGTTGTGACTGTAGTTGTATCTCTGCCATTAGGTTGGCCTGCAAAAGGTAAAAATAATTAGGTCAGACTGATTCACAATTAACTACAAACAATGAACAATAATCCAATATGTTGACTAATTTCAGATGGAACAGTGATTCACTTTTAACTATGTAGAAGCAGTAGACAAGTTACACAATACCTTAGGGTTTATGAGGAAGATGCGATTTGGGAATTCTGGGGTTTAGAGTTTATGCGATATGGGGATTTAGAGAGTTTCGGGAATATAGGGCTTTAGGGTTCTGAAATTCGGGAACCACCAGTGGAATGGAGGATGGACTACGGAGGAGGGCCATTTGGGATTTAGGGCTCGTTCTCAGGTTTTCCCTCTCTTTCTTGAAATCCCCAAATTCTCTTCTTCCTAATTAATTAGTTTCGTAACAGTTCCATTCCGGGTTTTTTGGGGTGTGACAGGTCGAAATTGGGGGTGGGAAATGGAAGGAAGGGTTCGAAGAGGACTGGAGTGGAAAATCGGAGCCGATGCTAGCTTGTGCAAGAAACTGCACAAAAAGTGCGTTTTCAAGCAAAGCCGCACAATTTTGTGCGGTTTCTTTGCAAACCAAAATCGCAATATTTTGTGCGGTTTCTAACCAACCCCAGACAGGAAATACTTTAACTGACAACTCCATTCTCGGAATTGTGTGATTTTTTGACACCACTGCGGAAAATCACTCGAAAACTTCAGAGAACCTCTTAAATATCTTTTGTTCAAAACGGCGTCATTTTTGTGCTTAAGGTAATATATTATCGAACGACGTAGTTTTGGTAATATAGGAGAACCACTTTTCTTTCTTTGCTTTGGCCTATCGACAAAAAATTTTTTTTGATAGGTTTGGCGCATCACGCATGTAGTAGTTTTAAGCTAATGTAGGATTATAAATATATGACAGGAAGTAAACAATGATTATTGTGCTAAGCTAAATGATAAAAGTGGTCATATCCAATATTCACCTAAAATTTTACAATTTTTTATCCACGAACCAGTGTGTATTTTATTTAGCTAGTCACATTTTTATAGTGGATCCTACAATATCCATATTGTCTCCTCTTAAAAAAAACCAGGGATCCAAATATTCATTAATCAATATGAACGAAGGTTTCTCGAAAAAATGGGGTCCCACTTCTGAATTAATTGAAAGCTCAATTGTCCCATTAATTTTTAAAAGCACGAAATACACACACGCGTTCTCATAAGATCTTCAACGCTTGCCATGAATAATATAAAAGTATAAAAAGAGAGACCTACCAGCTCCGGTTACGACTTAATTACAACTATATTTTCAATCTAGATTGTTTTTAATTAAACAAGTAGTGAAAGGAACTCATCATGTGGATGGCAATTATTGGTCTAAAATCTGCACATCCATGCAAAATTTCTACCTTGGACCCTTTTTTACAAACCTATACAAGTTTTTTTTAATCCTAAAAAAATCCGGATATAACTAGTTCGAATTCATGTCTAAAAAGACCTTAAAATGTCTGTAAGACTGACTCTCTTTATCAAATTGTAAAACGACAAATTTAAACACACAGTTAAATTAGTTAGTCTCTTGCATCCCCAAAGTAAAGTGGAGTGGAACCGATGATATCAACATGCAACCCTTAAAGGGCTCATCCCCTAAAGTCTCAATCCGGCTTCGATTCTTGGTTATATTAGATTGTGTACGGAGGGACGGCGATGGCAGTTTGCCGGCGGGTTGACAGGAGAAGAAGAAGAAGAAGAAGGCTGCCGTCATTTTTTCGTTGAGTTTTGTCATTTCGTTGATATATAATTTTTAAAAAATATTTTTTATTTTTAAAAAAGGTCCGGTCTGACCGGCAGTTCAACCGGTCAAACCGGTTGACCCGGAGTTCGGACGAAAATCTGGGTTGAGCTCCGGGTCGTTTTTGAAAACAATGCCAAAGACCCGGCTAGTTAAGGAAAAACTATCCATTTTTTAGGATGCGGAAGTTTCGGATTTTTTCGAAGCTACCACACAAATCTCAATTTGATCAGATTCATAAAGACGATGATCTCGATTTTACAAGATCTGATGGCAATAGGTGAGGAGGATAAGCAGGAGTGCTCACTTGGGTGTTGTTGGAGGGTTAGCGACTTGTCTTGTGGTGACCTATATTCTACTTATCTTATTGCATATCTATGTCTTAAGTTAATTTTTTACAAGGTCATATTAGGCAAAAATGCTTACAGACATTTACAGGCGTAACATTTTACAAGTGTGTTAACTTGTTATTTTGGCAGTTTTTTTTTCTATACATACAATTTACTTTTAAAAAATGTTCAATTTGAATTTGTTTGTCTACCAGAAAATATATCATCCAAAAATAAAAAATAACTTATCACTGTTAATTTTAATACGCGGTCTACAATAAAATTCAATTAAAATAAAATATTAATATTTAGGTGTATAATTTGATAAGATGAATGTGATTTGATTTTCCTATTATTCGATGGAATATATAAGATTCCAATGATTTACTTCGTAAGATAAATTAACCATTTTAATCACATAAGTTGGGGGCTGCAACCTTTAACAAAAACTAATTTACACATTCTATATAAAAGAGTAAAATTATACTCTTAAGGCGGCGGATGATGAGTACCCGACCGACCTCCCAAGTCCTACCAACCTTTTCCTCATGGTACGGACGTATAATAACGTGATAATCTTTCTAAACTAATAAAAAAATTTGGTCCCGAATAGGGATAAGTGTTAAAATTTAATAACCTCTCTATTGTAATAATTAATATTTTTTCAAAAAAAATTAGTGTTAAATATCGTTCTCAATTTTTACATAAAGTAATATTTTTAAATAAATAGACATATTTTTACATACTATACAAATGCTCAGAATATTTTTGAATAATTTTTTTGGTGGTGGTTTTTCATTGAGTTTTACTATATGGTTTTTAATAAAGTTTCTCGCTGTAATTCCGTACTTATACGCATAGTTTTAAAAAATATGGTTCGACCAGTGGTCCGACTGGTTGGACCATGAAATAGGCACAAGACCAGGTTATTTTTAGGCTTTTGACCGGGGTCTGTACTAACCAGACCAAATCTGGTCAGACTGGCCGATTTTGAGGTCCATCCTGACCGGTCGAACCCTGTTAGTACAAAAATGGGCGAAGTTGACTTTTTTTTTAGTGGTTTTCGAGGAAAAAAATTGATTTGACAAATTTATAAAGTAATAAATAAATAAATAAAATAGATTTATAGAGTGGAGAGATAAAAAATTAAGTCTACTTTTTTTTATGGAAAATAAGTATATTTTAACCTACATATATATATTATTTAAATTATTTAAAAATAAAAAAATTTTGGTCCGACCGTCCGACCCAGAGGACGGGAGAAATCCCGGGTCGGCCTCCGGGTCATTTTTTAAAACCATGCTTATACGGGAGAATTGCACACTAAATATATGTAATTTGTAAATACTTTAGTAAAATCAAATTTACTTATGTAAAAAAGAAACACGAATGCGAGACCTTTTAGTTAAATTAGAATAGCTCATGTATTTGTTTATCTAAATAGTTATGGGTATAGTTGAGTTCAGATAATGTACAACTATATACAATGAGCCAGCCAGCCAGGTAGGATACCATCAAACGAGCTGGATTAAGGAAGGGCTCGGTAATTCAAGGGGTAATTTAATTTTGTCTTATAGAAGGGTTAATGGTAATTTATGATAATTTCTATGTTAATAATGGTTTATTATGTCACCTAGTTACACCATCGATTCAACCAACCGTCTCATAAACCGGAGTTGTCTCATGTCCTGATGCATGCGTGTTAGACGAATTCGATTGAATCAAATTTCGTATTGGTCACCCCTACTTGGTCCCTTGGAGACACTCGGAGTGCGAAGGTCCAACATCAAATCTGCTAAAGATGCAACATCAAATTCACTTCCTCTGTTCCTCATTCATTCTCATTCCCTCAAATGGACTACTAACCAGTTAACCCGATAGACAAAGACATGTTCGATATGAACATGGATTTAGACATACAACATCTATCCGAGAGAGACTCGTATTACGACAAATTTACTCCTGCGAACATTCAATCGCAACTGACCAGGCTTAAAACACGCCAGGCATATCCAATTTCTTGAATAACATTCCCGTAAACAGCCAGCTTCCTCATTTATTTGAAGCGAATTCTCCAAGCCGAATCTGCAGAGAACCAATGGATCAACGATATTCAAAGTTTCCAGAAACAAGCGATCATAAAGCAAGGTAAAAGACCGTGAGCACGAACGACTTCATGCCAAAGACATCAAAGAAATATGATCCCGGTCTCGGGATCACCGACTTGAGAACCAAACTGCAATTTCCGGGTATCAAAATCCACAACAGGTACTAGAAGCAGGCTTCTCTACTGCCATTGAACCATTCACTGAATCATCTGATGCCAATAAGCCTTGTGTGTTGCATAACTGAGTCAGAAACTTAGAACAATGTTTGATTATTCAGATCTTATATTGCACAAAATCTGTTGATGGCTTCCCCAAGTTCGGACTGTGGCACTTGAGCACGAACTGCTTGTGGAAGCTCGGAGCTCTGTAATAAGTAACATTTCATACACTTTTTTTTTGGTGAGATTTAAATTGTTTCCACAATTTCGGATCTTAGACGGTCATGGGATTTGATCCTCCCACCTCATGCTTAAGGACTGACACCGTATCCATCAGACCATACATGAGTTGGTATTTCATACACTTTATCCACAACGCACACCGTCCACAAGTTGACAATTCAGAATATGCACTTCCAGAAGGAAATAAAGATCAGCCTCGACAATAAGCGCCCTAGGGTATGAAGTAATTCACTTCTCACTTCCATACATTCAAAGACATAAAATCATCTTTCTCGTCTATTATTTCATCTTATTTGTTTTGGAGAGAGAATTATAAATCTACATAGATTGAAATTCCAGCCAAACCATCAGCTAGCTGTTCAATTCACTACTTAATATATTATTTAGCTAAATAAGGGAATTTGTTTTACTAAATGATATTTGATTAATAAAAAAAAGGAAAAATAATAATATCTTCCTCTGAAGTCATCTCATACTAAAATTATCTTACAAGCGGATAGTCGAGAATAATTACATATACTACATTTACGAGCTTGGGTACCCAGAGTGGATATCCAAACTACTCACGCAAATTTTGGTTAAAAAACCCACCCATCGTAAAATCCTATGAGAATAAACCATATGTTCGGTGACATTTAAGAACGTACACCGAGCACATTTAGATATCCTTTACCGACGACCGTTTAGTAATATTTTTCACGGTTTCCCAAGAAATTAAGCTCAAGAATTTGTTACAATTTATCTAGATCAGTTACCTTAACCAGTAGCGGTTGACTAGATCGGCAGGTCTCGAGTAATCCTTATCAATGTTTTTTTTTTGTGTTTTAGAGCGTCTCCTTATCAATATTGATGCAGACAAAACATGTTCTTTTATCGGCCCTTGATGCATACAAAGTCGATGTCAAATAACTTAAAATTTTGACGTTAGAATGTCAAACATGTTCATAGGCATTGCTTACCAATGTTGCACCTTGCACTGTTACTCAAATATTTAAACATCAAATAGCAAATTATTATGAAATTTAAACGTCTCGAATAAGCAACTTAACCATTCTATAAAAAAAAAGCAATTAACCTTTTTAATTAAATTTTTTAATGTTTAAATGTCTGAGTTCTTAAAGGGAAAAGGACGATGTATAATTTTTTTGAATAAATTTTGAAACTTTATTACCCATAAAAAAATATATAAATATAAATATAAAATAACCTCCAGCTATCCACAGACCGGATAGTCAGGAGGGATCTTCCGTTGATGAATAGATCAGACAGAATGCTCAAAATACTAACAAAAAATAACCCCAACTGGCTCACAAGTCGGATACTCGTGACGATAATTAGTGACCATCAGGCTAAATAACCATCATCCTATCAAATTATCCTTAGATGATCCACAAGTCAGACAGAAGTGAAGGACGGCCACGAATCATCAGGTCAACAAACTGCCATCCTATCACTTCTAGCCTCCAGCTGACCCACGAACGGATAACTGTGAGGAACACATCGACTAACCCACATACAAACATGTATGTGGTTGCAGACGTAGGCATCTATATTGTTGTCTAACGGAGGATGGTGTACTTGATTAGGATCTAAAGTCGAGGCAAGAGTTTTACTCTTTTTCCTTAAGACGAAATTATTTCGTATTCAGTACTTACGGACTATGATAATCGTCCCCAAGATACCACGACTTTGTTACTTCAAGATCGTAGCACAACGATTCTCGAAGCCTCAGCGAACCTTGGATACTCGAAACTTTCTTTAGAGAGAGGAAGAGAACAGAACAACTATTGCTAATGAAATGTTATGCAATGAGTTGCTAGGATGATTTGCAAATGAGGGGGGGATGCCTATTTATAGGCAGTGGAGGGTGTGAATCCGAGAGGCCACAGGCACTTCCGAGGGGGCATGAGTGTGACTCACTTCTGGAGAGGGAAGCATCCTTTTGTCCAGCAGGCAGGCTGCCAGTTCAAAGCAACCTTTCAGCCAGCAGACAGGCTGTCCTTCGCACCCCTTCGGCTAGGCATCCTGTTCGTGACCCTTCAGTTGGTTTTCTGGACAGGCCAGCCCTTCACACCTCTTCGTCTGAGCTGCCTGGAGTTTTTCAGAATCAGCCAAAACTTTCAGGCTCCTCGCGATGATGCGTACGTGCAAAGTGCGAAGTGCACCTCAAAACGCCCAATGTGCCATACGCACACGCACGTGCGCGTGTGCGCTCAGATAGTGTGACATCATATCCGAGTTGCTTTTCCAGGTGGTCTACTTAGTTCCTAGCTAACAAGGAACATCTCCTTATAAAGTGAGATTCCTTTACTCACATAACCAATGTGGGATTTGTGTCCCATCCCACTTTGAAAATTTTAGCTTTAGGTTACAACTTTAGGCATTAATTTTTCATTCATCCGAAATTGGATTTGAAAAAATAAATACACTAGAATTACATATACGAAACGTAGATTCTAAAATTATAATTTAATTTGATTTTTATCGAATAGAACCATTTGTTAAAATTGCACAAAGTTTGGTCTATTACCAACTTTATATGCCAATTTCCAACATATATGTGGTCAATAATTAACTTCAATAATTCTGACTTATTTCAATATTTATATCTTTACGTCAATTGTTTTAACAAAACTCTTCTTTTTTTACATTGAATTTTTTATTATGTTAATATTTTATTTTATAATCGTCGAAAGAAATGGATTCTTGTAGTGATGGTAGAATCCAAGGGTGTAGATCCAATTTCACATTATCATGAAATTTGTAATCCACATTTACTGTAATACTGACTTTTTAAATATTCTACAGTATTTAAAAGACTTCTATATGGCCTTGTTGATTTCAGTAGTATTAATTCTTAATTTCATTATATGTATTGCGGATCCAGACTCCATGTTTATGGTATGTTGGAAAGGTGGAGTAAGTGTATGAAACTTTTATGATTTGGTTGGATAGAAAGTTAAAAGAGGGTTTAGAACTTTTATATCTAACTAACGTGCAATAAAAAGGAAGTTGTGTGAATAATAATAAGTTTGAGATCAAACTGCTATAATACTATGTTAAAGTCTTTGTAATTCTAAAATTTTAATATACTGGGTACGTGCTGTAAATTTTTTACTTTTATAATTAAATTCATCACTTTTCTAACTAAAAAATGCGGAAATCTTGACCGGAAAGAAAGTAAGGGGAAATAAAAATGTACCTTGATTAGATATAAAATAAGGAGGGTGAGAGGATAGGAAGTAAGGAAACTCCAAGCCCTCTTTCTCCTGCCCTTCCCTCAAATTTGTTTCCTCGAAATTGGAAATAGTATTTTTTTTCTTCACTCGATAAAAATACCGTATTTATACCTAGTGATCCATTTTCATTTATAATAACTTAACACAATGATAACTTAGTCATTTTATATTGTTTTAAACTCTTTCAATTCCCCCTTATTCAATTTATTACGAAGTTTAATTTATACTATTTTCTATATTTGATCAAGATAGTCTCTAATATTTTCTCTAACCGTCATTCCCATTCACTTCACTTCCATTTATGTAATCATGCTCTACTCTCCATTTTCTTAACTTATGCATTTAAATTATAATAAATTGAATAAAAAACTAAGGATATGTATGATAAATTAAAAAATTAGGATGAATATAAAAAATAGGGGAACTTTCTTCTCAATTTGGGGTACAAATTTTAGGGGAAGTATAGAGAAAGGAAGGGATGGAATTCCCACACTTGTCATCTCACTCTCTTCAATCTAAATACAATTAAACACAATTGAAGTACATTTTTCCTTGCCTATTTATCCTCTGGCCACCCCCCTATATGTCCTTCAATCAATGGGTTAATGATGGACGGAAGAAGTGGCAAAGCCAACGCCCTCTTTATAGCCCATTTATTATAGAAGTACCATATCAACATAAAAAGGCACACATAAGAGTAAGTCTTCCTCTGCATGCTTCTGCATTCCTAAGATTCATTAATACTGGCTACCTAACTACTCATACAAACACCAACAAACATTTACATCAACTAGTGCGCGAGTTATTTTATCTTAGTCAAGAGGTCTCGAGCTCGAACTCTTGCAAATACAACAATATTAGTCTTGCCCGACTGTAACCTAGATTAGTCGGCCCAATTGTATCCAGATACTCGTTTTCATAAACCAAAAAAAAAAAACGATTCATACAAACCTGCGCATCTGCCTTTTGGCTGGCAGGAAAAAGAAGGGAACCTTTTTGAGTTATGAGCACCTGACTTACCCATAACATCTCTTCTGATCGCCTCTTGTTATCTTACAATCTCTATATTTTGATAAAATGTGTTAGATTTGAGTTGAGATTGTCGCATGAAATGTCAAATATTTTACCAGTTTTAAATCATAGAGTATTGAACTGAAAACTTGTTAAACTATAGATACTAAAATAAAGTTGGACATTTTTCATTTTTGCATTTCTTTAAAGATGTAGTTCTTGATTCTTAGATGCACTTAAAAGAAATTTCGTCGTACAAAACGTTCCATCAGTTTAAGAACTGCAAAAAATAGAGATAGAAGACAACATGGAAGAATAGTAGATTTAAGATGATATATAACGCATGCTCACCCGTGTTTGTCTTTTTTTTAATACTCGAGTGACAAAATATCTCTAACCTTGTTCATCAAGAAACAAGATTTCAAATACAACTTGTCAAGAACCAAGTTTAGCTAATAACTTTTTTTTAATAAATGCTGCATTTTATTACCCAAAAAAGAAAAATAAATAAAAGTAACCTCTAGCTACTCACAAGTGGAGTAGTCAAGAAGGATCTTTCGCTAATACATAGGCCAATGAAATGTAAAAAGTACCAAAGGATAATGACAAACAGCAGAAAACATAACTTCAAACTAAACAAACATTACAAGTCCCAAGCACGATAGATAATGACAAGTTATTACAGGCAGGAAACCAAAGGATTCGGAGAAGCAAACGCCAACAGCTCAGGGTGCCCCTCAAGTGCGGCCATCCTCTGTGCATCCAGAGTCACCCAAGCTTCCATCCCTTTACCATCTTCCGTCTCAATCAAGACGGTCAGGTTTCGAAACGCGGGTCCAACCTTCCCCATCAGACCAAACCAGAAGGGTTCCCCCCAACCGAAGTTCAACTTGGTGAATCCGAGATGTGACCAGCAAGTAAAAGCGAATATGTCCGGCTTCTCCAATGCAAATAGCCCTTCGAGCTGTTCGAAGTACCCGGACAATGTCTTGAATCCTTCACCCCCCTGTAGAGACTCGGTGTAGTCTCCTTCGTAGAGTGCAATAGCTTCGTTTAACAGGCCAACAAGGTGGTGCAGCTCAGTGTTCGAGTCGGACGGACTGGACATAGCCGTTGCCCACCAGAAAACATCGCCAAGGGAAGTATCCGACATGCGAGGCTTGGTTCGAGTGCGAAGGTTCACCGTCTCTACGAGAATGGAAGGCCTGGAAGCGTCAGAAGAAGTTGATTTCGATACATCCATAAAACACTTCCAAATAAAACCCGTCAAGGTTTCAACCCTGGACGGCTTCTTAGCGTCGAGTTCGCTTTTTGCCTTCTCCCTTAGGGTTGCTATGGCTTTAGCACCAAACACGAACCTCCTCGTCACGTAGTTTGCTTCGGTGAACCACAGGTCTTCCATTAGGGACAAGTAGGAAGGTGGAAACGACTCTCTTGGAGGGAAGACCACCGACGGCTCGCTGAGTTCAGGTACCTGATTTTCGCCCAGGCCTCGGCCTTGGGAGATGGCACTCCAAGCACTAAAAAAAGCCCTAGCAGTTAGGCCATCAAAGATCTTATGTGAGGCTGATATTCCCAAAGCTATTGCACCACAGGTGAATACATTGGCTTGGATTGCCAATATTGGAGAGCCCATGTCTAGTTCCTTAGCAAATGGCTGGAATGGAAGCAAGATGTTAAGTACCTCGAACTCAACCCTTTGGTGTTTAAGGAAGTCCCCAATTTTGCACCCAACTTTGGCTACCACAAATGGCACACCTTCATTGAAACCATCAATGAAGAGGTTGTGTTGGATTCTCCCTGAAAATGGGTAGTAGAGATTAAGGGCTTCGGATAGCGATTTTTTGATCTGGGTAACTCGTGCTCGGGCAGTATTGGCTATAGTATCATCGCCATGGGTGATGCTGGAGTAGAAGAAAATGAGAGGGGAGTAAGTGAAGGGAGTGAGCTGGTTGAAGATGCAGAACTTGTAGGGTTCCTTTTGGTTGACTAGAGGGGAAGATGGCTTGACGGATTCTCTAGAAATGATATGGATCTCCATCTTCTCCATTTTCATGGAAAAGCAACTTGTGCATGGGAATGAGATGAAGCACTAAGTTTGGATATATATATATATAGAGGGGAGATGGTAATTAATTCGAGTCGGTGGATTAGTGTTATCAATTTCGCGAGATGGACATCTCTATATACAGAGAAAGTGGCCGTGGACTTTTTTTTTTCTCGTATTTGAACCCCGACAATGTCGAACACTATTCAACGGTTATTTTAATGGTATTTTTTATATCCATATGAATTGACAAAAAAAAATTCTTAAGTAAATTCAAATCTATAACTACTTGGATCAAATCCATTTGGTATGTGACCGCAGACTATTTTTTTGAAATATAATTTTTTTTATACCAAAAATTGCACATGACAGGGATTGAATCATGTACATACATAAATTTCTATTATACCTTATAAATGACTAATTAGAGAATATTGAGAATTATTTTACATATAATTCATAAAAATTTAATTAATAAAATATTTTTTTAATTCGCTCAATTGACAGTAAAATCGATCCGACCAGATAATCACAAAAAATAGTGTTCTCCAAATCACCTTCCCATCCATTTTATTGGTAAAATTTTAACTCAGAAACTTCCCATTAAAAAATCAACCGTATTTTAGTACTTTGATTGGTGGAGTTGTTTAATGACCCGCCCTTTTGGTTGGTAGAGGATCATTAACTGTGACTAGTAGCATCTGTCAGAGATATTTATGTTATTGTTCGATTTTTCTGGCAAGTGCACGGACAAATAGAATAAAGGGAAAAGTTCACTTAAGTACCCTGTAGTATCACAAAAAATCATGTCAGTACCCTATAGTTTAAAACGTATCAATTGAGTCAACTTATTCCAATTAAAATCAATTAGAGGCCCGGGCAGCTACCCGAACCCTGCCCGACCTGCCCGAACCCTGCCCGACCACGTGGACTAGACACATCAATTTTTTTTGATGATGTGGCGCCACACTGCCCGACAAATCCCTCTTTCTTTTCTCTCTCTTCTCTTTCTCTCTCTCTCCTCCTCCTCCTCCTTCGCAACATTCAATTCCCAAAATCAATTATTTTCCTAAGAACCAAATAAAAAACTCAACTTTCCCAGAAGAGGGATATGGGTACCGCGGCGTCCTCCGGCCAGCTGATCGTCGGCGTTGAGAGTCGGTACCGCGTCGTGTACCGCCTCATCAACGGGATCTACTTCCTCGGGATTACCATCGCCGATGACCATAGGAACAAGGTCAGTGTCATCGTGACCGCCTGCCGTGGTGTCGACGTCACGTCGGAGAAGCTCGGCCGAAGTACGCCGAGATCTACGTAACTCTTGACATCGTCCTCTGTGGAGTTAGCAGTTTATTTCCCAAGAACCAAATAAAAAACCCAACACACCCAGTATCTCATAATTACTGCAGGGGAAAGCCTAGAATCGGAAGTCGAGATCGTCACCATCGTCGTCTGCAGCGGTGGCCACCTCGGAGGCCATGACCTGAGCGAGCGAGCGAGCCGCTGGGCCTCGGCCTTGACGGCGATGAGTTGGAAAGAAGGGGATCGTGGGGCTTGGTCGGGCTGGGTTTGAGGTATGAGAGGGACTTTGTCGTCACCGTCATGGCGATGAGAAGCTCGATAGCGAAACCCAGCCTAGGGTTTTTGTGTATTCAATTAATTAGATTTTAGTATATTCAATTTATTGGGTGTTTTGGCTAGAATTGATTAATTTTGTGTTCTTTATGTGAATTGATTTTTGATTCTCTAGATTAAGCATAGGTTATCGATGGAGGTTGATTTTGTTTTTGGGTGTGATGAGTTGAAGCATTTGTAATGGTTGGCTGGGTTTTTGGGACGATGATGATGATGATGAAGAAGAAGAAGAAGAAGAAGAAAGGGGAAGGAGGGGGAGAGAGAGAGAGAGAGGCCACCATGTCATCAATTTTGATGATGTGGCACGTTGAGTTGGCCGGCATGTCAGGTAGGGTTCGGGTAACTTCCCGGGCCTCTAATTAATTTTAATTAGAATATGTTTGACTCAATTGATACGTTTTAAACTACAGGGTACTGACTTGATTTTTTACGATACTACATGGTACTTAAGTGGACTTTTCCTTAGAATAAATGAAGTTAATACGTTTTTTTGTGAAAAAAGAGAGAGAAGAGAGTCAATGAAATGTCTACCATCACAATCGACGTATGGGCTTCCATTAATTAATAATTTAATGTGAAGAATGATAATAATGAATTAACGATCGGACCGGTCGAAATGCGACTCGGAGATAAGAGTGAGTCGCTCTCCGGATCATATTTGAAAACTTTGGAAAAGAGTCAATGAAATGTCTACCATCACAATTGACGTATGGGCTTCCATTAATAATTGGAAAAAGTCTCATTTAGTACCTTGTGATTTCATATTTTCAAAATTTTAGCCATGACTTTTCACATTTTTAAAATTTCGGCCATATAGTTTACGCACTTTTTTCAGGCAAGTCTATTGTCCGGCCAAACGGGCTTGAAAAGCTGTCATTTTTGGCCTGATGTGACGCACACGTGGTGACAAAATGGATTTAGTGATGACGTGTACTCTGGTAAATTACACAAATAATCTCATCATTTTAAATACTTTTTCAAAAACTTCAAACTTCATCTTCAACCTCCTCCTACTCCTTTCAAAAAGCCCAAATGTTCTCTTCTTCTTCTTCTTCTTCTTCTTCTTCTTCTTCTTCTTCTTCAATTCAAGCTACCCATAACATTTGACCCATCTCTCAAGCCTAAATGTTATGGGTTTTAAAACTAATCCCCGCTTTAGCCAGTCTCGCTCTCATAAGCTTCTGTTGGGGCCAAACTCCATTGTCCTATCCTCCGACTGGCCAGACCACAGCCTCGACATGTACGTGATGGCCCTCTTTGTCATCCTCCTCTTAGTTGCCAGCGTCGAGGTGCTTGCGAAAGTTCTGACCCCCAAAAGCAACGCTAACCCTATCGCATGCGCATTCGGCCAGATGGCTCCTTACACCGTTCGCATGGGGATGGCGTAGCTGGTGATGCTCTCTGTTATGTCTTTGGGTTCTTCTTCATCAATGCTCGTGCTCAATCTGCGTCGAATGATTTTGATTTATTTGTTCTGGTGCTTTAATTCTAGGTCGGATCAATCTAAGTCAAATAGTCTCACTCCTATTTTACGACACCCGTGAATGCCACAGACTCCACCTCATTGATCAAAAAATGGATGTGTTCTTTGCGCTTCTCCACGTCTGACTTCATCTGCATCAGGTTGGCATGTTAATTAGTTTAGCTTGGACATGTTCTAGCCCAAGGTACAAGCCGACCCTTAGATTAATAGAAATTTGATAAAAATAAGATGGAATAAAAATAAGAATCCTAATTAAACGTAAATCGATTTAGTGTTAACACCCTTGCTTACAACTAAGAAATATGCTGAGGGGTTCTCAATCTCTTCAATCATATTCGTGTTGGCTGCCAACGGATCTCATGGGTAACCTGAATTGAAGAGGAAGAAGAGAATATTTGGGCTTTTTAAAAGTAGGGGGTTGAAGATGAAGTTTGGGATTTTTGAAAAAGTATTTAAAATGTTGGGATTGTTTGGGTAATTTATCAGAGTACACATCATCATCAACTAAATCCACTAGTGCGCCATGTCGGGTCAAAATGATAGCATTTCAAGCCCATTTGGCCGGGCAGCTACCCTAGACCTGCCCAAAAACAATGTCTAAACTACATGAGACTGAATTCTCAATTTGAAATAATATAGCCTAAATTCTGAAAACATGAAATCAAAAGGTACTAAATGAGACTTTTTCCTTCATAATTTAATGTGAAGAATGATAATAATGAATTGACAATCTTACCCTTATTTTTTGTTGAGGTTTATTGGTCATCCTGGTTATTAATGAAAACCGAGTTCTTGCTAAGTAACTAGCCCAATGTACATTTCTAGATGGGCCGAGTAAATAAATTAGACTCCTTTTTTGACCAGTTTGAATTAATTGGACTGTTAAAAATTCATCGAGATACTTCCTTATATAGTAAAATGGGGATAAAAACTGAGTTTTAGTGTGTCGATAAATCCGACAAGGTATGATCAATTTCTGAGCAAACCTGGTACTTCACGACTAGTTGTTGAGTCACCAGTCCAAATAATTGATTCGATGATGCTTGAATCACTCCGAAGGAAGCCTTTGATCTTGTGTTCTTGAGACGTGATTAAAAATTAGTATCTTAAATTGTTATTTACCCCCACTATTCGGTGCCATATGATTTCGGCAAGTACATCTCCAGGATTACTTAAGAATGTAGATATTATAAGTGGCAATCAATAGAATATCATCTCTACAACTAAACAAGAATGTCTTATGGTGGAGAGTATGAGAAGAGAAGAAGATACACGATTTTTTTTACCAATGGCCAGGAAAGACTTGCTATTTATAAGAACCCAATGTCATATAAAACAAGTCCTAAAAGTCATAAGTGATCCAAATTCAAAAGTAATTTGCAAACCATTTCATGTCTCATACTTCTTCACTTAATTGTTAACCACATGTGTCTCTTGGTTTCATATCAATTGATGTGTCATTGGGGATTAAATACCAAAAGATATCAACAATCTTCCATTTGGTTAACAATTCAATTCACCAATTCCACAGTCTAATGCATCTAAAAGGTATCTTTTGACTTAAACCTTCTATTAGTGAGAATATTTTGAAGTTTGAACAAAATTAATGGTGGATAATCGCTTAAACTTCGATTTCTTGTGTCCAAACTAGAAACTATTTTACACATAAGCTATGAACATTTTGTTTGGTTCCCAGAGAGTTTCAACACTGTTAATGGCCTTGTACTCTTTCTAGTTTCATGAACATTTACAAAGTTCTACCTCCGATCTTTGTTAGAAGCGGCACCACTTCCGATGTTCATATAGGTAGAGTTGTCCTTTTATGTCTCGGTGTTTTAAAATAATACACTTGTCTCTTTGTCCGACAAGTTGACTCCATTAAGAGTATTTGTAATACTTCAACCTTCAATACCTAAGCAAGCTCTTACTTATTTTTTGTCACAGCAATATCTTGTTATTACCCATTAAACCTTTAGAATAGTCGCAGTGCTAGAATATAGGTTGGGGTATCACTATTGATTACTTGTTAAAAATACCTTTGAATCCATTCCCAAAAATCATGTGCTTTAATTAAATCTCTCGAGAGTCATTTAGTGAATGAATTTTTCAAATTATTGTTGGTCCATATAAATACTTCCGTGAATATATCCACCAATATCAAGTACCTGGCGTACTTATACCTCAAGCCGATATGTCTAATTTCTCGTTGTACACCAGGTTAAATGTGAGACATAGTCGCTTGATTATCACAGTACAAAGATATGACTAGCACTGGTTGTGGCCACAACTCAACATCTAACAATAGATCTTGTAATCTTTCTCCATTTTTTTACTGCATTTCTCAAAGTTTTAAACTTTGACTTTATCATCTAATGTGATTTACATATTTCTTTCTTTAATTCCAAGAAACTGTACTTCCTACATATCAACATCCAACTTAAAGTTGACCAATACTTTTTTAGCTAGTTATTCAACTAACTTTCGAGTATCCTTCTAGCACAAAAGGAAAGTTGCAAGTGTCCAAAATCTTTTCTAGATTTTTCCAGGACTCACCCAATTTCTTATCCGATGATTAGCTCCTAGATTACTCACTTTTGGTAATAGACTTATTAAACTCCAAGTACTCAAATTTGAGTTACTTATTTTCTCAATGTAATGAGATGCCAAGGCTTAACCCCCACTATGTTTTATAATATTGATACCTATGATGGATCTAATATTCTACAAGACATGCAACTATCCCTTTTTTATATAAATAAATTGGTTGGCAACTTTGATATTAAGGAGTATAGTATCTACTATGTTTTTCAAAGTCATTGTTTTCATTGGCACAATGGAGCATAAAATCAACGATGTCCTCCAAATTCTTTTTTACATCCGATACTAAGGAGCATGAAATCAACCATGTCCTCCGAAGTTTTTTTAAATATTTCCAGCCAATCTATTTTATTGAGAATATGCAGGGTGCATCTTTTTTAACGAACAATACCATGTTCCTCAAAGCATTATAAATTGACAAGCATACACCAACATATTGTTAATGATCAAGTATAATAGTTATCAAGGAATGATTTCTTATTGTAACTTGCAGTTGTCTAGTCACTTTAATACTCAAAGTAGAATTGTTGCAATTCTAATTGGAATTTTCCTGTAGGTTTCCCCTCTAATAATCTCTAACTCCATGGATTATTAGGTAACGTCAGAGAACACATCTTCTATCCCTTCTCGTCATCGCTAGTGAGCATTTAATTAATCACTTTTTGGAACATTATTATACCAACGAAAATAAGAGTTTCATTTTATCCAATTAGAAAAGGGTTACCACTCCCGAAAGATATTTTCTCTCTACTTGGAGAGTTCGATTCCCATGGACAGAGACATCATCGATTATACACTTGTTAGAATCATATATTCACCGATGATGATTCATGACTTTAGAATCTAAAGTGAAAAAAAAAACACCTTAACATTAAGAACATGGTTGACGTGATCCATGACCATGATTAATATCATGTCCATAATCGATTAGCTTATTTCTATCCTCCATTTTCATATCATCAAATAATATTTTAAGATTGTTGCTAGAACTTGATCTTTAATGTGCCGATAAATTTGACAAGTTATGATCAATTTCCGAGCAAACTCGGTACTACAAGTCTAGTTGTTGAGTCACTAATGTCGTCCAAATAATTGACTCGACGATGCTTGAATCACTATGATGGAAATCTTCGATCTTGCGTTCTTGAGACGTGATTAAAAATTATTATCCTTAAAGTATTATTTTTTCCCACTATTCATTGCCATTGGGTTCCAGCAAGTACACCTTGATTATTACTCAAGAATATAGATATTCTAAGTGGCAATCAATAGAATATCACCTCTAAAACTAAATAAGAATATCTTATGGTAGAGAGTATGAGAAGAGAAGAAGATACGAGAACGTTTTTTTCTTCGGATGGTGTCAAATAGCCAGGAAAGAGTTGCTATTTATAAGAAGCCAAAGACCATATAAAACAAGTCCTAAAAGTCATAAGTGATCCAAATTCAAAAATCATTTCCAAAACTATTTCATGTCTCATACATCTTCATTTAATTATTAACCACATGCGTCTTTTGATTTTATACCAATTGATGTGTCATTTGGTATTAACCAAAAGACATCAACACTTTCGCAGTGGCATTAAGGTCAGAATTTTTTACAATTTTACTCCTGGAAGTACCTTGGTGAAATTCTTGCTTAGTAACTAGCTATAGTATCATATAGAGATATTGATATCCTTGAGATCGGAAAAAAATTACTTTATAGAGGTTATTATATAAAAGATTTTGTATTTTTCTTCTTCTAAAAATATTAAAATTGAGTTTTCTAACTATAAACACGTAAATATAAAAAAATATTATGTCTATATTCAACTTACCTGAAATTTTGGTTTATGGCGTTATCCAAATGTTAAACTATATTGAGGTATTTTTTTACAACAAGACAACGATCACAAAGACTATTTGATGACGATCGAGAAGATAATATAAAATTTATCAAACAAGCAAGTCTAGCAAAAACTATTGTCTTAAAATATTTTTCGAATTCGTAAAATATGAAAAAATATATACTTATTAGAAATATCACTTTATGCAAAAATTGAGACACAAATTTAGCACTAAATGAGTTTTTGGTCACTAAGAACGTAAATATATATTAAAAAATATTTTGTCTATATTCAAGTTATATAACATCTTAGGTTATAGCGTTATTCAAATGTAACACTCGATAGAGATGCATTTTTTTTTTACAATAAGACGACGATCACAAGAGCCGTTTGACGACTTAGAAGATGAATGATGATAAAATTTTATCAAACAAGCTAACACAAAGTAATATCTTAAAATATTTTTAAATTATTAGAATATGTAAAAATATTTCTTTATTCAAAATATCACTTTGTGCGAAGTTGAGACCGAGATTTAACACTAATATTTTTTTAAAAATTATTAGTTATTATGATAAAGAAATTATTAAATTCTTGAGACCTGGATTTCTTATTAGTTTAGATACTTTACGGAGGATTACTTTACAGACATTTTTACGGTAACAAATAAGGTAGATGATATATTCGAGTATAATACGTGGTGGAGTTGAAATAATAAGTTTAAAATGTGGCAAATAAGCTTATATTTTATAATAAAGTCGTGCAATCCATTATCAAAGGAACTATGATTTTTTTTTTGGATGTACTAGCAATTTTACGCATTTTCAGTCGGCCAAAACATAATATGCATTTTCTCTCAAATAGCGCGGTCTAATCATTCATCGAAAATAGGGGTGAGCAAATGATTCGAAACAGTTCGGACGGTGTCGAACCGAAAATTTTGGAACCGAAATAGGGCGTGCACGAGGACCAACTGGACTGAAATAGCCTGCGGTCCTCGACAAGAACCGAACCAATATTCTGGTCCAGAACTGAACCGAACGAAAAACTCTTGATTGGGTTGACGCCTGTTTAAGTAAATGAGAAGATTTCCACCAAATAAAAAAGCAAATGAGAAAATTTAAGCAAAAAGAAACGAGAGAGCAAGAGAAAGACGTTATATACAACCCATTTCAAAACCTAGTCTTTGCAACTAAAACTCCGACCGGAACACTCGAAATCCCATGACAACTGAACGAGGTTTTGATGGGTCCTCCTCCGCAACAGGCAGTCCATCCTCGAACATGCTGCTCGTCTGCCTCCGCCACGTAATCGACTCAAAAATCCAATTTAGAAGAAAGAGGCTTAGCTTAGTCACTTACCTTCAAACTGGAATAGAAATCAAGAGAGGGGATTAGATCTTTTTATTTAGGATTTAGGGTTAATAATTTCATCAATTAAAAATGGGTAAATTACCCTCAGGTCTCTGGTTTATAGTTTTATTACTCACAGGTCCCTGGCTTTCGAAAATAGTGTATGAGGTATCTGCTTTTTAAGAAAATATTGGTCTGAGGTCCCTAGTCACCGGATCGGAGATTTTCTCCTGAATTTTTAAGAAGATTGATCCAGTGACTAGGGACCTCAGACCAATATTTTCTTAAAAAACAGGGACCTCATACACTATTTTTAAAAATCAGGGACCTGCGAGTAATAAAATTATGAACGAGGGACCTGAAGGTAATTTGTCTATTAAAAATTTGAAGAAAAGAGTACTTGTGCTTTGCGTGTCTGCTTGAGGGGAGAGAGGTGTGGTGGTGTGTAGTGCAAGGTTTTGTATATTGGCGCAACGTAACGGTTCGGTCCGGGTCTATTTGGTTCACTGCCATCAAAACTGGACCGGACCCGAGACCCAAATTTTGCTGTCTGGTTCGGTTTAGTTCGGGTTTTTTGGTTTGGTTTAATCCAGTTTCACGGATCTCGGTTTTTTTCTCACCCCTGACCGAAAGCCACAAGTTGTCCAATCTCAGATGACCAGCGTTCACTAGAATTAAAGATACCATATGCTATTGTCGGAAGAAAATGAAACGAATAACAAGTCTAGCATTTAATGTTGGCACTGCACATCGGTACGAGGCTGGCCTTTGATTGAGCACTTGGATGTAGGGGTTGTTTGAATTCGAGAAATTTAAATTATAATTTATCAAATTTAAATTTATATGAGATGATTGGAGTCAAATTTTTGATGAATTGTTTTAAATCGTATCAAATAAAATTTAACAATATCCATATTTTGAATTCACCATTCTCTTTAATAATTGGTCCGATCGTGAGGTGCTTTGCAAGAAATACTAGCATAACTAAGGGTTTTTAACGGTGAGTATCATACACTATTTTATTCGTTAGCAAACACGAGGGAGTATGATATTCTTTTAGAAGTAGCCGCACACATTTTGGGGGCGGAGACGGGTTTTTTTTCTGAATGGTGTTACTATTTATCATTTTTTGTGAAAAAAGCGTCCGATTTGAAAGTATTGCGGGGACGGTGTCCACGTGGCACGGACGCCAAAAAAAGTCGGATCTTGGACCAAGATCCGACTTTTTCTGTCGGATCTATCATCCGACTTTTTCTTGGACCAAGATCCGACTTTTTTTGTCGGATCTTGGTCGATAAGCCACACCCGAAATCTGCACAGGAGATTTCGGATATGACCAAGATCCGACATTTTTTGTCGAATATATCATATTGGTCCAAGATCTGACTTTTTTGGTCGGATCTTGGTCGATCATATGGCCTATATAATGGATACCTCGTAGAGGCCTTTTGTCATCCATACGAAGACGTCCTGCATACCATGAAGACCCTGCCCAAAACCAGGTAAATTAATTTACTTTAATATTTTGGTATATATGTAGAGTTTGTTCATTAATTAAAAATAATTAGTATATTTTAGCTTTGAAATTATTAATTCTTTCTATTTTTTGAGTGTGATATCTGATTGTTTAAAATTTTGTGGGTGTATATATGTAGAGTTTGTTCATTAATTAAAAATAATTAGTATATTTTAGCTTTGAAATTATTAATTCCTTCTATTTTTTGAGTGTGATATCTGATTGTTTAAAATTTTGTGGGTGTGCGGATTTTATAAACTGACCAACCCCAATGGCCAGACCGGTTTAATGAGTCAGACTGGTCAGACCGGTTAGAGTACAAGTGTGTTTTCTTGGTAAATTCTAATTGGTCTGACCGGTCTGATTAGTCTGACCAATCCGACCGGAACGACCAGTCAGATTGTGATTTTTTTCTTGGTAAATTCCGGATGGTCGAGTACAAAAAGTGACCACCCTGCCAGTTCGATTAAATTTCATCTGGTTCTTAAGGTGGTCTCGGACCAAAAAATTGATGGAGAAGAATGTATGTTTATATTATATTTTCATTAATATAAATTATGTTTTGTTTTGCTAATATAGAATTGCATACTGTTTTCTTTTGTTGTAGTATTCATAATGGCTAACCGGGTTATAAGAATAAAGTTGAAATACGATGGAGTAATTTTCAACAACAATGAAACCGGTTTTGATTACCAAGGTGGTGGGAAAAAGTAGTTGAAGTTTCATGCAGCATTTTGTTAGATACATTTGTTAGATACGAGACCGGTCAGACCGAAATTTTGGTCGCACCGTTCGGACCAAATTTGTTTTTACCAATTATCTACAAATTACAATTAACCAACATCAATAATTAACCAATAAACTATTTAACTAACATCACCAATTAACTAACATTCACAATTAACTAATTAAAAAATTTACCTAATACGACGTCGGGGAGCGGGAGCGGGGAGTGGGGAGCGGGGAGCCGGCGAGCGGGGAGCGGGGAGCGGCGAGGCGAGCGGGGAGGGGCGAGGCGAGCGGGAGCGGGAGTGGGAGCGGCGAGCGGCGAGCGGCGAGCGGCGAGGCGAGCGGGAGCGGCGAGCGGGCAGCGGCGACCGGGAGCGGGGAGCGGCGAGGCGAGCGGGAGCGGGACAGAAGAAGCGAGGGAGGGCGAAAACGAGTCGGGGACGGGAGTGTGAGCGACGGAAAAAGTCAGATTTTGGTGTGTATACCGACCGAAATCCGACTTTTTTTGTTGGATCTTGTTATAGTTGGATCTCGATATCCTTCGGAAATCTACTTTATAGCAGATAGGATTATCGACCAAGATCCGACTAAAAAAGTCGGATCTTGGTCATCCGACAAAAAAGGTCGGATCTTGGACCAAGATCCGACTTTTTTAGTCGGATGATATATCCGACAAAAAAAGTCGGATCTTGGTCATCTGACAAAAAAAGTCGGATCTTGGTCCAAGATCCGACTTTTTTTGGCGTCCGTGCCACGTGGACACCGTCCCCGCAATACTTTCAAATTGGACGCTTTTTTCACAAAAAGAGGTGAATAGTAACACCATTCAGAAAAAAAACCCGTGGAGACTCTGTAGTATATGATATTCTTTTACCCGGCCACATGGATTCAAAGAGATTCAGGGATTTAATTTTATTGTGTAAATAATTTGTCTTTAAAAGAAAATATGATATTCTTTTATTCGATAATAAACACAATGGAACATCAGTGCGGGAATTCCAAAACCAACACTGTCTTGCAGAAGTAGCAGTGCACAGCTTGGGGGTGGGGACTCTAGTATATGTATGTTATCGAATATCTTTACACACTAATACTACTTTTTTCTAGTGTGTTTTTTAGTCACTCGCATGCACCTTGTCAAGTTCATTTTACTTTGTATTTTTTCCAAAATATTTTCCAGAAAAAAAAGTCGCATTGATGATATAAATAATACAATTATATTATTTAAACTTTTCTTAACATATCAAGTATTTCTTAACATAATCCAAAATATTATAATACGGTAACACATCAAAATTTTGAGTGGAAAGTTTAATAGGCAGAGTGCTTCTTTGTTACTCTCGCAAAAGCAATGATCGATCTCTAAGTTGCCAAGAGAGTTTTTGGCAATTAATCACGTGCAACAATAGCTAAGAAAATACTTAGCTGCAATTTGAGAATCTGTCTCGATGATGTTATGCTAATTGAATAAGAATGTAGCTGGTATTAGTGTATCTATTTTTAGCGATTATAAGTTTAATTAATTAATTTAAACGAATATGATACCATAATACAGGTTTTTTTAAAAGTATTGTGTAGCAGAATTATACTTAATTGAATAGAACTAGAAGTATAAGGGCTTTTAGGTAAATGTGTAGTTGAGTATAAATAGAAGACATGGCACCTAAGTATGACCATTCAAGACATTTGTGAATCTAAAGAAACAATTACGTTTCCTTTCTTCTCAAGAAAACCCTCGTGTGGCAGAAAAGGGCAATATAAAGCATGCAAATTTTAGTTTTGATGATCATGTGGAAGAGGAATTGGTGGAAGCTACATTAGGGAGTAATCTCGAATATTTTGATGTCAAATCTAAGCCGCCTGATGATCTTAGAGCAAGTAAAGAGCTGAAACAGAGTTCTTTAGAAAGAGAAAATCAAGTGGGCTTGGAAGAACATTCTATTTTAGAATGTGAGTTTTTTGATGATGTTCATGGAGAAGTTGACAGTGCTATGGATCATATGAAAAGTGGAAATGTGGATTTTGATAATGTTGACGAGCTATGGTATTCTAAAGACATTACTAACAGTCATGTGAAGTCATTTGTATGCCGGTCAAATTTGGCATTAGGAGATTTACGAGAGGAATCTGAGCACTTTGTGGGAAGCAATCATCTTAATGGAATTGAAGTTTCAGCAGTCCCACAATGGGCTACTTCTCTTAAATCTTGCAAGCTAAGTGGGAGCATTAAATTGACCAAAGATGAGGATGGAATTTTGTTTTTGCTAAATCTCAAGATCTGGGCAATGACTTTAGATACCTTGTTGGCAGTATTCACCACATGGATGAACACAGAGACAGGTGTCTATAGTGGAGAGTTGTAAAAGGCTTCATGGTGTATTTGTTGGTGATGTTCAACGTAGTTCTCTATGCTCTTCTGGGTTGCATTTAGATGGTTCTTATTCATACGAATCATTATCAATGGCAAGAGTATCCAACATCTAAGAGTTGCCAAAGTCCTGCTTTCTGATACATAGCTGGTATAAGACCAAAGGCCGGGGTAACGACTACTACGAGTTCATGTTTCTGCTGGTGATGTCAGTGTGTTTAAAACAGAAATTTTAGCAACAATTCTGGCAATTTTGGCCTCGTTGGAGGGCGAAGGAAGGACTTGGACGTGGATGCTTTACGGGTGTGTTCAGGTTGCTGATGGGGTTGATGATTGCATTAATGTTGAAGAACAAAGAGAAGAACATGGTTACTACCTGTGGATCGTAATGATCTACATGATCTTCCTGATCTGTGTTAAAGATTAAAAGGGAGAAGTTACTTCTGTAATTAATGTGTACTTTGGCTCTTATTATAGCCGTTGCATATTAGTTAGAGGTTAGTTATCTAATCTCTAATTTACAGCTGTATTAACAGCTGTAATTGTCTACTATTAATTATACTAGCCGTTGCCTATTGCAACATAATTAGTTTAGTAGTTCCAATGCAGATAGACTTGTATATAAGCCGATGATCATCATGAATAAAGTTAAGTTATTATCTTCCTACAATCTCTGTTTCAACATGGTATCAGAGCCATTCATGATTGTCAACACTAGCAGATCACAGCGCTTCTATGAGTATTGCAAAAAATCTGGCCACACTCATGACAAGTGTTGGTTCCTTCACCCACATCTTAGAAATCAGAAACCAGCAATAGCTAATATGGCTAACACCAGTAATGTCAAGAACAACACTGAAGCAAGCTCTGCTGTTACTATTGAAAGAATTGTACAACAAGTGCTGCAACAAATGGGAAAAGGAACATCAAACAATCCCTCCAGAAGAAATATCGATCGAGCAGACAATGGTAAGCAAAATGGTAAGATTCTTCATACTACCTGTAATGCTACTTTTCGTCATGCTTGCTCTGCTTGGGTTATAGATTCTGGTGCTAGCCACCACATGACTTATGTTAAGTCAGATGTGTTAGAATTTGCAGAGAACAACACTGACCAACAAGTATGTGTGGCTAATGGTTCAAAAATGTTAATTTAAGGAACTGGCAGAAAATAATTTTTTCATAAAAAACCTATGTCAGATGTCTTTGTTCTTTCTAATCTTACTGCTAAATTGATATCAGTAAGTGAAGTAACAAAGAATCTGAATTGCAGAGTTATTTTTGAACCTGATCATGTACTTTTTCAGGACATGATAACAGGGACTATAATCGGTAAAGGGAGATTGAGCAATGGACTTTACATTCTTAATGAATTTGGATCTAAATCTGCTCTAAGTGCCAATACCACATCTGATTCTGAATTCTGGTATTTTAGGCTAGGTCATCCCTCAGATAGGATATTAAATAAAATTATTCAGTGTAATAAGTCCATTGCTGCTCAGTGTGATAGCTGCAAATTGGCTAAAACCATCAGAAGTGCATTTTCTGATTCTATGACAGATTATAATGAGCCTTTTGCACTTGTTCATTCTGATTTGTGGACATCTCCTTCAATCTCTTATGATGGGTTTAAGTATTTCATAACTTTTATTGATCATTACACGAAAACTACATGGCTTTATCTTTTAAAAAATAAGACCGAGGTACCTAGCATCTTTGAGGAATTCAGAAGTTTAGTCTCTACACAGTTTGATAAACGAATCAAAATTTTCAGAACTGATAACGGAACTAAGTACCTTAAAAGTTTACCATCTAGACTCAAGGAACTTGGCATAATACATCAGAAATCATGCACTTATTCACCTCAGTAAAATGGAGTCGCTGAAAGGAAGAATAGACATTTGCTCGAAGTGGCTAGAGCTTTGAGATTTTATATGAACGTGCCTAAATTTTTTTGGTCTGATGCAGTTTTGACAGCGTGCTATGTCATAAACAGAACTCCTAGTAAAGGTTTGAACTATAAGGAACCTCTAGAGTTGTTGTTTCAAAGACCTCTTAACATAGGTCACTTGAAAACTTTTGGTTGTGTTTGCTTTGTATTGCTACCTAAGCAGAAGAGAGATAAGCACGACCCTAAGTCAGATAACTGCATTTTCTTAGGCTATTCCTCAACTACTAAAGGGTACAAGTGCTACAATCCTAAGACTAAACAAAAATACTTGTCTAGGGATGTGTCATTCATGGAAACTCATGCTTATTACACTCACAAGTTAACAGATTGTCATGAGGATGAGTTTCAGGGGGAGAACTCTGATGACACTTACGGGAGTGAAGAAACAATCATGAGGAACCAAGTATCATACGATGATATTTACACTCAGAAAAAGGTAAGTTAGGTAAGTAACGAAGGGTATCAGCAACCTTCTGATCAGCAACAGGTAAATTCCTCTACTAATGAAGCTGATCAGCAACTTCAGCAACCTTCTAATCAGCAATAGGTAAATCCCCCTACGGTTCTTGATAATCAAAGGCAGGATAAGGACTTAAGATTCTTTGATAAAGTCTATCAGAAGAGAAAATAAAATCAAAAGGATAACTTATCTGATAAAAGTGGAGCTAATGATGCTCAAGATGCTTCAGAACCTACTGCACCATATCAGGATTCAAAGAATGAAATGGCAATCAACTTCAATGTGTTTAGTCCTCTCATGAAAAATGAGATTGGCAGCTATGTAAATTGTAGCTTGGTTGTCGCAGTACATTGCCATTGGACCCTTATGTTGAAATCCAAGATATTTAACCAGTTGTCTAACCCACATCATCTCTATGGCTGTAAGAGCCATAGCTCTGTATTCAAACTCGGTGCTTGATCTTGAAACAACATCTTGCTTCTTGCTCTCCATGTCACGAGATTCCCACCTACAAAAGTCCAATAACCACTAGTAGATTTTCCATCATCTTTACATCCAGCATAGCTAGCATCTGAATAGCCAACAATATCCATGTGACCTGACTTTTTCATCAGCAGTCCCTGTCTAGGATTGGATTTTAGATACTGCATTATTCTATCAATAATCAGTAGATGGCTGGCTCTCAGCTTGTGCATAGCCTGGCTCACTAAACTGATAGAATAAGCTATCTCAGGCCTGGTAATAGTAAGATAGATTAACTTACCAACTAGCCTTTGAAATCTAGCAATGTTCTTAATCAGTTCCCCTTTAGTTAGAGAGAATTTTATGCTGCCATCTAAAGAAGAATTTGCTGGTTTGCAGTCACTTTTAAGTGTATCTTTCAGCAGATCTAGCAGATACTTCCTTTGGCAGAGATGAATTCCTTCTTTAGAATAAGCAAATTCAATACCTAGGAAGTACGTAAGCTTCCCTAGATCCTTTATATCAAACTTTTTCTGTAAGTTCTGTTTCAGTTCATGAATTCCTTCAATGTTGTTTCCTGTTATAATCAGATCATCTACATACATACACACAACCACCTTTCCCTTATTGCTATCAAGTGTAAACACAGTATAATCAGCATAACTCTTTTTAAATCCTAAGTTCATAAGTTCCTTGCTTAGTTTATGATACCAAGCTCTAGGCGATTGCTTAAGACCATATATTGCCTTCTTTAATTTACATACTTTTCTAGTGAATTCGAGAGGATGTCCATCTGGTAGTTTCATGTATATTTCCTCCTCTAAATCACCTTGAAGGAATGCATTTTTAACATCCATTTGATGCAAAGGCCAATCATTATTTACAGCTGCAGAAATTATAATTCTGATGGTGTTCATTTTTGCAACTAGTGCAAATGTCTCTGTGTAATCAATTCCAGGAATTTGCGTAAACTTTTGTGCTACTAATCTAGCTTTATATCTCTCTATGGATCCATCATTATTGTATTTAATCTTATACAGCCATTTACAGTCAACCACTTTCTTATTAGCTGGAAGATCAACCACAATCCAAGTCTGATTTCGTTCTATGGCACTCAATTCTTCATGCATTGCTTGTTTCCATACATCATATTTTATGGCATCTTCATAACACTTTGGTTCACTCACTGATTCTATCTTTCTGAGAAATACATCAAACTTTTTAGAGATAAGTTTATAGGAGATATACCTGTTAATTGGATAAGGATTCTCGGCAGTAGGTTTTGCAGAAAATACCTTGAAATCACTCAGTTTGGTAGGTAACCTGTGTTGTCTTGAAGATCTTCGAGTTGCATTGTTCTCTTGCTGAGTATGCTGATCTTGTTGCTCTACACAATCATCCTTTGAATTCTGATCTGGTGCAGTAGGTTCTGAAGTATCTTGAGCGTCATTAGCTCCACTTTTATCAGATAAGTTATCCTTTTGATTTTGTTTTCTCTTCTGATAGACTTTATCAAAGAATCTTAAGTCCTTATCCTGCCTTTGATTATCAAGAACCGTAGGGGGATTTACCTGTTGCTGATCAGAAGGTTGCTGAAGTTGCTGATTTCATTCGAGAAAAAGTCCAAAACAAAGATATCTCAACTCCCTACATATGCAGTGAAGATCAAGTGGCTGACATCTTTACCAAAGCCATCAATGGTCGTCGATTTCATTATTTATCATCCAAGTTGGGTTTGGTCAACCTATACAAGTCCCAACTTGAGGGGGAGTGTTGAAGAACAAAGAGAAGAACATGGTTACTACCTGTGGATCGTAATGATCTACATGATCTTCCTGATCTGTGTTAAAGATTAAAGGGAGAAGTTACTTCTATAATTAATATGTACTTTGGCTCTTATTATAGCCATTGCATATTAGTTAGAGGTTAGTTATCTAATCTCCAATTTACAGCTATATTAACAGCTGTAATTGTCTACTATTAATTATACTAGCCATTGCCTATTGTAACATAATTAGTTTAGTAGTTCCAATGCAGATAGACTTGTATATAAGTCGATGATCATCATGAATAAAGTTAAGTTATTATCTTCCTACAATCTCTGTTTCAACAATTAATCTGTGTTAAAATGCAAATTGGTAACATCAATGCAGAAGAGAATCATGTGTTTGAGAAGCTTAAGACCATTGTGCTAAGAATTAAAGAGCATGGTGAAGGTACTTTTGATAGTAAAAGTGCATATGTGGAGTTGGTTGTTGATTACTTATCGCTGTTGCAATTGACATGTCAAGCTTTGGATAAGATCATCTCAGAAGTGAGCTGGATAAGTTCATCCTAATAGATAGCATCAACAAGGGCTTGAAATTTGATGCAGCAGCCGCTTTGCCAATGGTTGCAGAATCCTCTTTTGCTGCACTTTTACAGCTGCCACATTTTGATGCAATGTTGCAGACCACGAATCTGCAGGGGGGTTCCAGATTCATCCCTTGCTGCGTGTCTTCAAAGTTATGCAGCTCTGCAACTTTGTGAAGTAGCTTGTGCAGCTACGGATTTGTTTACTTTTGCTGCTGAATTGGAGCTGCAAATGGTTGCTGATCTGCTAAACTCATTGACCAAGTAGTAATTTCTTGGAGTAAATTTGAAGTGTTCCAGAGGCTGCCTTCAAGGTTGATACAAGCTGGAAAAAAAATGGTGACGTAGCATAGCAGAATCTAAGTAAAATTCGGATAAATACAACCATACGTGACTTCCGTCAACGTGATGGAAGTTTGTCCAAGAAAGGACGGCCAGCCAAGGGCACAAGAACGAACTCAAACCAAGGGACGCACCCTAAGAAGAAAAGACAAAGTCTTGATGAATCTGATGTTATTTCTGAATGTGTTTATTACATAAATATTTCCCTTTTTTATAAGGTTCAAAGGAAAATGGGATACATTCATAAATGCACTTACATACATGCATTCTTATTAAATCAGATCACTAATGAGAGACTTTGAAAATCATTTATTCATTAAGTCAGCCAACGGACGAATGTGGATGCCCACTTCTCCTTCTCTTGAACTTGGACGCCTTAGATGGTAGATGGAAGCACTTGGACATCCCTACGTCATCCGCCCCTCCTTAGGAACAAGCTAGTCCTGAGCGGCCAACCGGGATGGTGAGGGAAGAGGGTCAAAGTAAGGTGTCAAGTCAGCAACATTGAACATCTTGGACACACCAAACTCGTCAGGAAGATCAATAACATAGGCATTCTCATTGACCCGGCGTAAAATCTTGTAAGGTCCATACTTCTTAGGCTGAAGTTTTCCACCCATATTGGCGGGCATCCGCTCCTTCCTGAAATAAACCATAACTTCCTCACCAGGCTGAAATATTTGCACACGTCGATGCCTATCAACATGAGCCTTCTCCTTTTGATTAGTAGCTTCTAGCCTTTTCTTGACGGCTTCCAACACTGAGTTCACGTGTTCGGCATAAGTCACAGCTGCCGGATTAGCACGATTAGGCTTGGAAATGGATGAAATGTCCACCAAGTGATTCGGAACCTTGGTGTAGACTAAGGAGAATGGTGAGTGTCCCGTTGACCTGTGAACAGCTCCATTGTATGCAAATTCAGCTATAGGCAAGGCCAAATCCCATTGACATTGCCTTTCATGACAAAGACTCCGCAAGAGACTTCCAAGTGTGCGGTTGGTAGCTTTGGTTTGTCAATCAGTTTGAGGATGAGCGGTGGTGCTAAATTGCAAGGTTGCATCAAACATCCGCCACAAAGTCTTCCAAAAACTTGCAAGGAACTTCGTGTCCCGATCAGAAGTGATCGTCCTTGGTACACCATGAAGTCGCACCACCTCTCTAAAGAACAGTTTGGCCATACCATGAGCATCGGTTGTTTTCTTGCACGGAACAAAATTCGCCATCTTGGACAACCTGTCAACAACAACAAAAACAAAATCTGTACCACAGGGGGTACGAGGTAAGCCAAGGATAAAGTCCATGCTGAGATCTTCCCAAATGTTCTTCGGGATTGGTAAAGGAGTATACAATCCCGTGTTTTGCACGGTACCCTACGTTTCTTGGCATACACGACAATGCTTCACCACCTTGCCAACTTCTGTTCTCATCTTTGGCCAATAAAAACGTTCGGCCAAAGCAGCCAACGTCTTGTCCCGACCCAAATAAGCCAAGAGGCCTCCACCATGCATTTCCCAAACCAAATGATCACGCAACGAGGTCTTAGGAATGCAAAGCTGATTGCCTTTCATCAGAAAACCATCATGCACAAAATAATCTTCGTGGCCAATTCCCTTCTCGCATTTCAACCAAATCTCAGAAAAATCTTTATCTTCAGCATACGAATCACGTAGACTATCAAAGGCGGTAATGGAACCCCTCAATTCAGTAAGTAAAGTGACTCTCCTACTCAAAGCATCAGCCACAACATTCTGAGTGCCACTTTTATGCGTGATTCAGAAAGGAAATTTCTGTAAGTAAGTGGTCCAACAAGCATGCATATGATTGGACAACTTAGATTGATCATTCATAAATTTTAGAGCTCTATGATCCGTGTATAAGACAAATTCCTTACCAACCAGGTAATGTTCCCAATTCTTCAACGCACGAAACACAGCATAGAACTTCTTCTCGTACGTGGACCAAGTCTGTCGATAATCACTTAACTTCTCGCTGAAAAAGGCAATAGGACGTTTCTCTTGAGACAACACAGCCCCTATACCAAGTCCGGAAGCATCCACATCCACTTCAAAAAGTTTACCAAAATCAGGTAAGGCAAGCACGGGCGCTGAGCTTAGTGCATCCTTGAGTTGACGTAAAGCATGGTCCGCCTCTCCATCCCACACAAAAGGAACTTGCTTCTTGAGAAGAGAAGTAAGTGGGGGAGCAATAGTAACCCTTGATGAAACGACGATAAAAGGTTGACAAGCCAAGAAAACTTCTGATCTGACTTGCATTTATCAGAGTAGGCCAAGACTGAATTGCCTCGATCTTGGCCTGATCAACTTGCACTCCTTCCTTGCCTACCACAAATCCAAGAAATAGGAGTTCGTCTTGCCAAAATATGCACTTTTTCAAGTTGGCAAATAGATGATTAGTACGGAGTACGGTGAACACATCTTTTAGATGAACCAAATGCTCCTCTTCTGATTTGCTATACACAAGAATATCATCAAAGTATACGACCACAAATTTATCAAGAAAAGGTCGTAATACCTGATGCATTAACCTCATGAAGGTGCTTAGAGCATTTGTCAGACCAAATGGCATGACCAGCCATTCATACAACCCATCCTTGGTCTTGAAAGCGGTCTTCCATTCATCTCCAGGCCTTATGCGGATCTGATGGTAACCACTTCTCAAGTCGATCTTGGAGAAAATAACTGATCCACTCAGGTTATCCAACATGTCATTCAACCGCGGAATTAGAAATCTGTACCCGATGGTAATTTTGTTAATCGCGCGGCTGTCAATACACATACGCCAAGAACCATCCTTCTTAGGCACCAAGAGAGCAGGAACACCACAAGGACTAAGGCTTTCTTGAATGTAGCCCATATCTAATAATTCTTGCACCTTTTCTCTCAAAATCTGATTCTCTTTAGGACTCAACCTGTAATGAGGCAGATTAGGCAAAGTTGAACCCGGAATAAGGTCAATCCGATGTTGAATATTTCGTAAGGGAAGGTCTTCCGAGACAACCTCATGGAATTCCTTAAGAAGGTCAGCCACTTCAGGAGGAATGCTAACCACGCTTGCTTCATGGTCTTGATTAACATCTTTCATAACAAAAGCATAGCACCAGCCAATCTCTTTTAAAGAGTCTTGCAACTCTTTGGTGGTAGTGACTAGGGACACCATCTGACGGACATCATTTGGCTTTGACTGGCTAAGACCAGGCTTCCTTGGAAGCAAAGTAAACTGCTTCCCATCTTTCTAGATTTCATAGGTGTTTTCTTGACCTTTGTGCACCGCTTTATTGTCAAACTCCCACGGTCTGCCCAAGAGAATGTTGCAAGTATCCATTTCAAGCACATCACAAGTAACCTCATCTGAATATTGGCCAATTGAAAAGGGAACGGTACACCTTGAGTTCACTTGGAGTCCTCCACTAGAGTGAACCCACCCAATAGTATACGGTGTAGGATGAGGTGTAACCTTCAAACCCAACTTCTCCACAGTTTTTCCACTAATGAAATTCTCTTGACTTCCCCCATCAATGATAACGTCACAAACATCTTTTTCCACATGGCAGCGTGTGCGAAAAAGATTGTGGCATTGCGAGTCTTCCACTTTGTGAGCAGCTAGAGCAAATTTGCGTATGATTCCATAATATTCCTCCTCCTCATCTTCTGAATCCTCCTTTTCTCCATCTTCACCTTCATCTACGGGAGCACATAGGAAAGCCCCAACTTGCTCTTCGAAATCTTCACGTATGCTCAATTGCGTGAACTTCCGCCTCGGACACTCGCTTGATTTATGCCCCAATGCATTGCACTTGAAGCACCTGATTGCCGAGTTAGTTTCCACCTTCTTCCCTTTCCTCTGAGATGACTCGGGAACCATCTTTGTCTTTGGTTGATTCTTTGGATCACTTGCTGGCGTCGTACTCTTGTCAAATTCACTTTTAGGGGCAGTGGATGTCTGACCTGGGCTAGAAAAATGATTTGGAACTATTCTCTTCTTCTTCAATGTGGCTCCAATTTTTCTTGCTTTGTGACAAGCATCCTGAAAATACAAGAAAGTATCAAACTCCATCTTGTTCTTCACTTTATAATTCAGACCATCAATATAACGAGTGATCTGTTGGTCTTCATTCTCCTCCACATCATTCCGGGCAGCCAATCTCATAAATTCAGCCATGTATTCATCCACGGAACGATTGCCCTGGGAGCAAGATAAGAATTGCAAGTACAGGGATTGGTGGTAATCCACGGGTAAGAACCTTGCCCTCAAAGCCTGTTCCATTAAAGGCCAATCCCGTATAGGATGTTCTCCACGTCTCCTTCTAGATTCTTATTCTTTCCTCCACCAAACAGCAGCCCCAGATTCTAACTTGAAGGCCACATAATTGACCTTTTGCTCTTCCGTTAGATCCATGCAATCAAAGTACTTCTCCACTGAATCCAACCAATTCAAAAAAGATTCTATGTCTACATCACCATAGAACTTTTCAATGTTCATCTTGAATGGTCGATCCACTCGTTGAGGATAGCCAAAACCTCTTTCTTCTCCCCTATAGGCTTCTCTTCGCGCACCTCGTCCTCCATCTCCTCCTCGACCTCGTCCCCCTCTATTTCCACGTCCTCCTCTGATTGGTAGCGTATGCACCGAGTCGAGGTCGTCGTGATCCTCCTCGCCTTCATCTTCCCTTGCGTTATCTCCCATGGCAACTGGTGGTTGTACTGCCAAATTGCGCAATTGACGTAGAACTTCTTGCATGGTTGCCTCCAAGTCACCTTAACGCTTTGTTGTTTCCGGATCAGTCATCGTGGTTGATTGGTTAAGGACTAGAAAAGATAGCACAAGATGTGCGAGGCAAGGACCAGTGGGGTCACGATGCCTTGTGGACGGTTATTTAGGCTAGGAATGGGTAACTCTTTGTGAGCGAGGCAAGGACCAGTGGGGTCGCGATGCCTTGTGGACGGCTTATCTAATGGGGCTAATAGGGTGCGTGTGTTCGTGATCATGCCTCAAATAGAAGTGTGATCGGATCTAAAACGGAGCTCTAATACCAACTGACGTAGCGTAGCAGAATCTAAGTGAAATTTGGATAAATACAACCATACGTGACTTCCGTCAACGTGATGGAAGTTTGTCCAAGAAAGGACGGCCAGCCAAGGGCACAAGAACGAACTCAAACCAAGGGACGCACCCTAAGAAGAAAAGACAAAGTCTTGATGAATCTGATGTTATTTCTGAATGTGTTTATTACATAAACATTCCCCTTTTTTCTAAGGTTCAAAGAAAAACGGGATACATTCATAAATGCACTTACATACATGCATTCTTATTAAATCAGATCACTAATGAGAGACTTTGTAAGTCATTTATTCATTAAGTCAGCCAACGGACGAATGTGGACGCCCACTTCTCCTTATCTTGAACTTGGACGCCTTAGATGGTAGATGGATGCACTTGGACGTCCCTACGTCAAATGGTCTCCTGCTCGTCAAATTCTTAACCTTGAGGACAAGGTTTAATTGAAGGGGGAACTTGTAACAGAATTATACTTATTTGAATAGAACTAGAAGTATAAGAGCTTTTAGGTAAATGTGTAGTTGAGTATAAATAGAAGACATGGTACCAAGTATGACCATTCTAGACATCTGTGAATCTAAAGAAACAATTACGTTTCCTTCTTCTACCTCTCCCTCTGATCTCTTCTCTATCTTTACCCCCTTTCTATCAATTAGGGTTCTTAATCCCTATTATTGATCTCCAATCATTACATATTGTTTCATACAATTTCAAAGTTTCGAAAAAATATGGATATTATTGTAACTAAAATTAAACTTGTAAAACATGCCGTAATACAATATATTTACAGGATATTTAAAGCAATGCTTTGATTTTCATTTCTTTGATTTTAATTGTTTACGTTTTCTTATTGCTGACTTTCTACGCTTTTAATGCTTTGAACCGTTAAGTGAATATCATTTGGTGGTAGAGTTAAGAGTATAATTTTGCGGACATGTTATGTAAAAAATTTGGAAATAACAACTATAATATTAACTTTTTATCACGTACACATTTTCCCTTGGTAATGGATTGTAAGTTTAATCACAAATTTTGAATTTAAATATTAAAAATGTAATGATATTAAATTGATCGGAAAAAATAACTAGGAAAAAGTACACTTAAGTATTATGTAGTTTAGCACTTTCCAAGATAAGGTCGTGTGATTTTTTCCGTCCAAAATCAGCCCTTGTAGTTTGTTTTCTCGGACATTTTCAAGTCCCGGGCAACCTGGGTAGATGTCCGGCCACATTAGTCCCATGTTCGAAATAAAAAATTTCTTTAAAAAAATCTCACCTTTTAATAAAAGTCACAGTCTCAGCCCCAATCCCCATTTTTTAATCTTCTTTTTCCTCCAACGCAAATAAAACCCTAACCCATATGCAATCCATTCTCCTTTCTTCTTCCACCTCTACAAGGAGCTTCAACAACTGCCTATGCGTCGAAGCTCAGCAAGCGTCTCCTTGTCGAAGCTTAGCAACCGTCTACCCATCCTCCCCGAAGCAATCAAAGCACAGCTAGGTACTATGACTTTTATTAAAAGATGGGGTTAGGTGGGGTTTTTTTTTAAAATATTTTCAGTTTAGGACTAATGTGATAATTTACCACATGTCATGTCAGCAATCAATAATAAATAAAAATGTGCACGTAAGATAATAAACTGCGTCATTTTTGCGGACAGACTTGTGGCCGGACATCTACCCGAGCTACCCGGGACTCGAAAATGTCAGAGAAAATAAACCACATGCTAATTTTCGACGGAAAAAACTACATGGTCTTATCTTGAAAAGTGTTAAACTACAGGATACTTAAGTGTACTTTTTTCTAATAACTACGTCAATGTCTATCCGGTATCAAATGCCACAGTGGTACAACCTCACTTGTCAAACTGTTCTGTGCCAGAGTTAAGGGTACTTTAATATGCACTTTAATCTCGATGTCACCCTCCGAACCCCACCGTCGTACTTTAGTATTCAGGTTCGACTATAAGGTCATACTTTAAATGTGATTTTTATTTCATAGCGGTGAGACTCGAAATAGAATTAAATATTTTACAAATATTCAACTTTACATAAGACGTACAATAGTCATAAGATACTACAACGATTACATCAGGTATGTTACTGAAGTGAGTCTAGAAGATACGAAGGAAAAAAAGAGTTCTCTTTGACGTGGAAAATGAGTCGATACTAAAATTCTTCCTCCCGCTTCCGGCGACTCCAGGCTCGCCTCTAGCGAGTAACAAAAGGCAACAAAAGCAAAAACCAATCGGAATGGCAACTGCAAATTCTCCCATGGAAAAAAATTGCACCCACCCACAAGCTAATCCAACCTTCTGTAAACTAGTTTTACATGATCTATAGACACATGAACACGTAAAAGCGGAAGCAAAAAAGATGGAGTTACCTCTAGTCATTGTAGCAGTTTTTGGGAACCTTTGTCTCCTGTTCTAGCGAATTTTCTTGGCTCTTTTAAGCTCTCGCTTTCACTTAAAGATGGTGTTGGTGTACTGAATGTTTAAGTGAATTTATGGACCTCAAAATTGAGTTATATTTACAGCCTTCATTACCATCAATGTAGAATATTACAATCACAAGATCGTAGATAATTACTATCTTCAGATAATATTATGATCTCATGAACAGTAAATAATTACCATTTGAGTGTAATTTTGTACACAAAATTAGTAAGTTTACTTGACTATATATGAACCACAAATTATATGGAATTTTTTTCCATAAATATGTTGATTACGGAAAATATTCTTACATTTTCCCACTTGGTCCATATAATTAAACACTCACAGCAAAGAAAATAAAATATATGAATCATGGCGATAGATCTTCTATGAACGAGTATTATCTTCCACGTATTATAATATATGAAGTTTCTTTACTAATAAGCTATTAGTCTTTAATTAATAAATAATATGTTTATTCTAGGCCCATAAAAATGATATTTCTCAATAAAAAATGAAACGTAGATAACTATAAGAGAAAATATCAAACTGAATAAGAGTTTTTATGAGAAACAAGTGTACCACACAATAAAATATTACATTATGGAACCAAGTCTCATTCTTTCTACGTGATCCTTGAGTTTCTTTGCTGGCATGCCTTTAGCCAAAGGATCAGCAATTATCAACTCAATGCTAATGTGTTCGATGACCACTTTTCCATCTTTAACACGTTCGTTCTCTTATGGCTAAATATTTGATGTCGAGGTGCTTGCTTCAACTTCCACTTTTATTATTTTTAGCTATATAGACATCAGCTGAATTATCGTATTACATCTTTAGTGGCCTATAAATAGAGACTACAACCCTAAACCTAGAAACAAAACTCTTCAACCAAACACTATGTGATGTAGCTTCAAAATAAGATAGGAACTCAGCCTCCATATTGGAAGTAGTAGGCAACGTCTGCCTTGTGCTTCTCAAAGACACGGCTCCACCAGCTAGCATCGAAACATATCCTGAGGTAGATTTTTTTTAAATATATATAGCTAGTATAGTCAAAGTCAGAGTAGCCAATCACCTCCAACTCATCAGTTCGTCTATACATGAGTATGTAGTTCTTTGTTCTTTGTTCTTTGAACGTATCTCATTACCTTCTTTGCGGGTTTCCAGTGGTCAATATCTGGGTCACTCTGATATCGACCCAATAATCCAACAGCATATGCAATGTCAGGTTTAGTGCAAACCTGAGCATACATAAGGATTCCTACAGAATATGGAATATTCTTCATTTGTTCCCGCTCAAGATCATTTTTCAAACATTGTTACAAACTGAACTTGTCACCCTTCACAATGGGGGCTACACCTGGTGAACAATCTTTCATATTAAATCTTTCTAAAACTTGCTGATAAAAGTCTCTTGAGATAAACCCAAAATACCTCGTGATCTTTTTCTATGGATTTTAATGCCAATGACATAAGATGCCTCACCCATATCTTTCATATCAAAGTTCTTCGAAAGAAATTGTTTCACTTCATATAACAATCCATTGTCATTTGTCGCTAGAAAAGTATCATCCACATATAAAGCAAGGAAACATATCTTACTCCGACTAACCTTCTAGTATATATATTGATTTATGACATTCGCTTCGAAACAGAATGAAGTGATGACCTTATAAAACTTTAAATACCATTAGCGGGAGGCTTATTTCACACCGTAAATGAATTTATTTATCTTGCAATCTAAATACTCACCATCACTAGAGGAGAATATTTGATTATTTCATGTATACCTTTTCCTTTAAATCCCCGTTAAGGAAGACCATTTTCACATCCATTTAATGTAGTTCAAAATCAAAATAAGTTATTAATGCTATAATTGTTCGAAGAGAATCTTTCTTTGATACATGAGAAAATGTCTCTATGTAGTCGATTCATTCTCATTAAATAAATATTTTGGCCATGAATCTTGTATTATATCTCTCAATGTTGTCTTGTGAGTCTTTCTTTGTTTTAAAGAATCATTTGCATCTAATGGATTTGACACCATCAGGCAACTTGACGAGATCCCATACTCGATTAGATGTCATAAAGTCCATCTCAACAATCATGGCCTTGTACCATAAGTTTGATTGCTTAGAAATTATAGCTTATGAAAATATTTCTGGATCATTCTCAGCTCTAATTACACTTCATATTCACCAGAAATTGCTGATCTTCTAACTCTAGTAGATCTTCTTAATATTGTTTCAACATTCTCTTAAGGGACTTATTGTTCAACTGGTTGCTCAATTAGTTGTTTAACATTGTCTTGAATAACAACTTGGTCTAAAACATCATATCATCAATTCGTGGAACTTCAACAACTGGTTGTCTTACACACAATTGAACTTGAGGCGTATGTAAGAAAATCAGTCTGTCACTTGAACTAAAAGGTTGAGCTTCATAGTGGTTCATCTTAGAACCTGGGCCCTACGATTGGTCACTCCCACTAATCAAATCATCCTCAAGAAATTTTGCATTTCTTGATTCCACAATCCTAGTCCCATGAGATGCATAATAGGATCTATAACCTTTGGAATTTTTGGAATATCCAATAAAAAATACCCACTGATAGTTCTAGGATTTAGTTTCTTTTCTTGTGAATTATAGATTCTTACTTTGAACCCCAAACACGTATATCGCAACTGCGCTTCCAACCTTTGAGTAACTCAAGCGGCATCTTTAAAATAGCCTTGGTTGGAAATCGGTTCAATATGTACACAGCTGTCTTTAGTTTTTAACGATTCAGTTCACAAGAATTGAGGAAATTTTCTATTACTCCTCATACTTCTCACTATGTCTATTAAGGTTCGATTTCTTCTTTCTACCACACCATTTTGGTCTGGAGAACCAGGCATAGTTTATTGGGCAACAATCCCATGCTCTTGAAGAAATTTTGCAAATAGTCCAGGTGCTTGTTCATTCTCAGTGTATCTATCATAGTACTCTCCACCTCTATCTAATCTGGCTATCTTAATTTATTTACCACATTATTTCTCTACTTCAGGCTTGAAAAATTTTAAGGCATCCAAAGCTTCATCCTTGGAACGAAGTAAATAGAGATAGTATATCGTGAGAAATCATCTCTAAAGATGATAAAGTGCTTTAGACTACTTGCGTCCATGTCAGGACAAACAATATCCGTATGTATGATTTCTATTAAATCAGTACTCCTTTGCACCTTTTTAGGCTTATTAGTTTATTTTCCCTTAATGCAATCCACAAAAGTATCAAAGTCACTAGAATCTAAAGCACTAAGTACTCTTTCATTCACCAGCCTTTTAAATCTCAAAATAGAGATATAACCTAATCTCCGGTGCCACAATAAAGAGTAATTTTCATTCACAACACAACGCTTTAACCCAGCAGTAAAATTTATGGTATTATAAGTAACATTATTTTGTAATTACAATCCGGTGCTACAATAAAGATGAATTTTCATTCACAACATAATGCTTTAACCTAGGAGTAAAATTCAAGGTATTATAAGTAACATTATTTTGTAATGTAATTAAATAAAAACTATCAGAAAATATACCATAACCAACAACTTCTGATTTATTTAATACGGTAAAACTATTATTCAAAGAGTTAAAATCAAAGCAAATGGCACAAGTCTTGAAACTAAAATTAAATTCCTAGAAAAATAGGAACATGAAAAGTTTTTTCTAAATGCAAAATAAAGCCACTACTTAACATCAAATTGCAAGAAGTAATAGCGTCCACAAGGGAGCTCATCCTTTATGCTGAATGAATGTATGTTCACTTCCCAGTGCCTTCCGAAAGTTTTGCATGCCCTGCAGGGTATTTGAGACATCGATTGTAAAACTAGAGTCAATCCACCAAATGTTATGACCAACATTAGTTAGATTCAATTCATAACATACAAATAAAAGTTGAATACCTTTGTGGTCAAGCCAAAATTTGAATTTAGAACATTCTTTCTTCATGTGTCTTTTCTTATTGCAAAAGAAACACTTTGACTCTTGCTTAATGTCCCATTTGACAGGGATCTTGCCTTTCTCTTTAGCACGATATTTCTTCTTTTTTCAGAAAAAGTGAGATTCACTTGCTCACCTTCTTCCATTGCTAGTCTTCCTTCTTTTTGAACACACATGATAAAAAGTTAATTGATATATTACTTATCCTTATATGTATTATATAAGAAATCTTCAATGGGTCAAATAGCGAGGGAAGAATGCACAAAAAGTAGTGAACCAAAAAGTTTTCTGACATATCAATTTGCAAGGCCTTCAATTGAGCTACAATATCTGCCACGCGCATGATAGATCATGCACACCTCCTATCCCTGCAAGCTTCATGGATGAGAACTGCATGATAAGAGTACTTGCCAAAGCCTTCTCTAAAGTGACAAATTTTTTATCTATTGCATTCACCAAGAGACAAACCTTGCCATATTGCTCAATAGACCCCCTAATCCCAGCAAATAGTTTGGTCTTTATGAACATAACACAGAGGCTATTAGATCGCACCCACTTTTCATAAAGATCAACCTGATTTTTAGGTACTCACATCAGTAATTACAGGTGGTTCAGGTTTTCTAATGGCATAATCAATGTCCATCCATCCTAAATGTAGAAGACCTCTCTCCTTCCAAACCTTAATTGTTACCCATGAGTTCGTTATCAGAAAAACTAACAGGTTGACTAACTACAATTTATAAAATAAACATGCTTATTAAATCTATTTTGAAGCTAACAAATATATCATATTTTACCAATATAAAACATGCTTGTAATTAGTGAAACTAGAGACATAAAACTTGCTGGTGGGCTAAAGTTCTAGTTCCTTTAAAACTTTACACTATAATGATAAAACTATCAAAGTATGTTACTTTTCCTAATACCCGTGGGTAGATTAGAAAACTTAATTCGATATTTTATCCTAATTAATCATTCAAATATTATAAAATTTCTGTGGCTAGATTCTATAATAGTTCATATGATTAACTACAACTATTGTTTCATGTGATCTTAATTCTAGATATATAATTTTGATTAATTATAGATGTTGTAGCTGCTCTCTAACTAATTAAGATTATGTAGATCACTAAATCTTAAATTATTTAACTTTAGTGTTAATTATTTAAATAAATATTTAAATAATAAAACAAAATCTAAAATTACATAGTGCTAGCCATTAATTTGCTAAATGTTATATGTAGATTACTTATAATAAAATAATAATTATTCAACATATAACTTCGAAATATATGGCACAACAACACAATGAATTTTAAACTAAACGACATAACTTCCCCACAAACAAAAATTCGAAAAACTTTGTCTCAAAAAAGAATAGACATGTTCGCCTTTATTTATTGTCAAAATTTCATAACAGAACATATCATTGTTGTGTCGCTGTCAAAATCTCAGAAAACGACATGTCACTTTTTTTCGCTATCCAAATCTCAAAAAGGGACATGTCACTTTGGTCACTGATTTTCCAAAAACAAATGAAATATTATTTTATTTTTTATTATTTTCTATTCAGTTCATTTTATTCACCCGGAAAGATAACATTTTGACCCACGAACCCTTTTTCAAAAACACGACGAGTTCTCAATTGTTTCTCAATGGTTTTCATAATTTTAAAGCGAGAATTAATTAAAAAATAATACTAGAAAGATTCATGATCTTAGTTTTCCAAAATAATACAAATCATGATAAATCTAATTTTTTTTAAAGAACCACCATAGCCATGAACAAGGTAGAGGTATGTACAGGCTCTGATACCAAATATAAACTATTTTTACATGATCTGAACGTGTTCTAGACACATGAACACATAAAAACAGAAGCAAAAAAGATCAAGTCACCTCCAGCCATTATAACAATTTCTGGCGACTTTTGGCTCCTGTTCTAACGAATGAATGTACTATTTGAGAGATAGATTGTAGAACCAGAGTTAATTCATCAAGTGTTATGACCAAAATTAGTTAGATTCGATTTATAACATACAAACGAAAGTTGAATACCTTTCTTATCAAGCCAAATTTGAACTTAGAGCATTCTTTCTTCATGTGTCTTTTCTTCTTGCAAAAGAAACACTTTGGCTCTTTCTTAATGTCCAATTTGACAGGGATCTTGCCTTTCTGATGGAGATAAGGAATGACATTAAATTAGTAATTATCCATAGTTTGATTAATATTATTATTATAAATTTTAATTATAGCAGAATTATGTGTATTAAGTTTCTTTCAGTTTTCTATAAATAGGACCTACGTATTATTGTTTTGTTTGGTTGAGTTTGATTAATACAAAGAAGATTTTTTCCGAGTTATCTGTCACTTTTCGGTATTCGTAGAATCAACGGATCGAGACTTCGATTGTATTTTTTGGGTATTCTCAGAATCAATGGATTCACGATTCATATCCATGTTCTCCTGCATCGGTTAGTATCAAGAGCCGTGTTCATTCCTCGTTGTGTTCGATCCTCGTGGTATTCGATCGTGTTTGATCCTACTGGTCGGAGTCGTTCTATAAAAAAAATTCAAAAAAGGAGAAGTCGAACCAGAAAGATTTTTGACATATCAATTTCCAAGGCCTTTAATTGAGCTACAATATCTCTCAGGCGCGTGATAGATCACGCACACCTCTTATCCTGGTAAGCTTCATAGATGAGAACTGCATGATAAGAGTACTTGCCAAAGCCTTATCTAAAGTGATAAATTTTTCATATATTGCTTCACCAAGAGACGAACCTTGCCATATTGCTCAATAGAGCCCCTTAGCAGATAGTTTTATCTTTACGAACATAACGCAGAGGCTATTAAATCGCTCTCACTTTTCATAAAGATCAACCTGATCTGAGGTACTCACATCAATAAAGGTGGTTCAAGCTTTCAAATGGCATAATCAATGTCCATCCATCCTAAATGTAGAAGACCTCTCTCCTTCCAGACCTTAAAATTATCACCCATGAGTTCGAGAATATCACACTTCGCATCAGAAAAACTAACAGGTTGACTAACTACAATTTATAAAATAAACATGCTTATTAAATCTGTTTTGAAGCTAACAAATATATCATATTTTACCAATGTAAAACATGCTTGTAACTAGTGAATCTAGAGACATAAAACTTGCTTGTGGGCTAAAGTTCTAATTCCATTAAATTCACACTGTCATGATAAAATTATCAAAGTATGTTCCTTTTCCTAATACCCGTTAATACCCGTGGGTTGATTAAATATTTTAATTTGATATTTTATCCTAATTAATCATACAAATATTATAAAATTCCTGTGGGTAGACTCTGTAATAAATCATATGATTAACTACAACTATTGTTTCATGTGATCTTAATTCTAGATATATAATCTTGATTAATTATAAATATTGTGACTACTCTCTAACTAATTATGATTTTGTAGATCATAAAATCTCAAATAATTAAACTTTAGTGTTAACTATTCAAATAAATATTTAAACAATAAAACAAAATCTAAAATTATATAGCGCTAGCCATTAATTTACTAAATGTTATATGTAGATTACTAATAATAAGATAATAATTATTTAACATATAACGTCAAAATATATAGCACAGCAACACAATGAATTTTAAATTAAACATTTCCATATATTCTTAGCAATGGAAATAAATTGAATCAAATGCATTAATATTATTAATTCCCCATATATATATACACTAAAAGAAATAATTTCCCCACAAACAAAAACTCAAAAAATCTTGTCTCAAAAAACCACAAACATATTCTCCTTTATTTTTTAAAATTTTTTTTCAAAATTTCATAACAGAACATGTAATTGTTGTGTCGCTGTCAAAATATCAGAAAGGGACATGCCACTTTTTATTGCTATCCAAATCTCAAAAAGGGACATGTCACTTTGGTCACTGATTTTATAAAAAAAATGACGCGTTATTTTTTTTTTAATTCAGGTCATCTTCTTCACTCGGAAAGACAATATTCTGACTCACGGACCCTTTTTAAAAAACCTGACAAGTTCTCAATTGTTTCTCCATAGTTTTCATAATTTTAAAGCCAGAATTAATTAAAAAATAATATTCTGACCACCATAGCCATGAACAAGGCAGAGGTATGTACAGGCTCTAATACTAAATATAAACTAGTTTTACATGATCTGAACGTGTTCTAGACACATGAACATGTAAATTAAAAGCAAAAAAGGACCGAGTTACCTTCAGCCATTGTAACTATTTTTGGCAACTTTTGGCTCCGGTTCTATGGAGTTTTCTTACCACTTTTGAATTCTCGCTCTCACTCCAAGATGGTGTTGGTGTACTGAATATTTGAGTGAGTTTAGGGACCTGAAAATTGGCTTATATTTATAGCATCAATTATCATCAAGAGAGAATATTATGATTCCATGATTGTAGGCAATAATTACCATTTTCAGAAAATAATACGATCCTATGATCAGTAGATATTTGAGTGTGATTTTGTACACAAAATCAGTAGGATATCTTGGGTATATATGGACCACAATTATATAGAAAGATTTTTCCATTAATATCTTGATTACGGAAAATACTCTTACACCTTTATCTACCAATATGTCATAAGACCAGTAACAATCTCCGCGACTTCCCATCACCCTCATGACCAAATTCTACCAATGCAATAGGAGGTGAGCCAACAACCTGAGGCCTCGATGGAATTGAAAGGCATTGGGAAGCATTCCCATGATAAGCTAGCTGAACACTTTCAGTATCATTTTGGGATAAACTTATAGTGCCCAATCCCTTGTTTCATAGCAATAAAATCGACCGAGACTTAGGCAAGGAGGGATTAGTACAAATCCAGAAGGCAGTCGAACCCCTCCACCCGCTAAGAGAGGATGCTCATCCGAGCTTGATGATGGTGCTTGCGGTAAGATGGTCTAACAATATGGTCGTGAAAGTGCTAGGTTGCTCCCTCATGTTCTAGAATATTGAGCGACGGGTGCAGAGTCTGTGGCAGCCTCGAGGTCATATGTACTTCAGCGACCTCCAAAATGGATTCCTACTTGGCAAAATTTAATCTTGCAGCCGACTATGAATGGGTCTAACAGAGGGCCATTGGACCATCTTTGGCCACTACCTCACTGTGCAAAAATGGTCACCAAAATTTAACCCGACCATAACTGCTCTCTCTTCAATACTGTTTTGAACCAGGATATCTGAGTTGCCCATTTTGCTCTATGATGCATTTGTAATTATAGCTATTGTATAATTAATTGGCAACCCTGTCCACCTCGATTAAACCACGCTCACAAATCAACAAGGCAGGTACACTCGTGTGTGCATCAAACTAGACTTTGGCAGCCCCCTACCCAATGTTATTATCTTTGGCGGCTAGCGACTACGAGTCGAGTATGATGGCTTGCACATAATATGCTTTAGATGTTCCAAATATGGCCACCAAAAGAAAAGTTTTCCATAACAGCTATGCCCGGCCACAAAACCTCCTGCCTGCGAGAACTTGAAAAGGGGACAACCTCCGGAGTTGAAAACCAGAGATGATTCCAGGCTAGAGACAGAGCATATCACAGCCCAAAATGAGTGCACCTTGGGACCATGGATGATGGTGGCTAGAAGGTAATACCGACTTGTGAAGTTAGAGGAGATCGGTCTGGTATCGCGCAATCGATTTGTTGTTCTATGAAACACCAAGATTTTTACAACAAAAACTATGACCTCTAAGGCACATGTAACAATTGCTTCCTGTTAAGTACAAATTCCAAGCCCTGCTCCCAGTTCCACATAAACACACTCCATTCACGAAGATGGAAACTCCACCAGGGAAAATTTGGGCAAAAACTAGACGAACCTTTCTGCCCCACCACCCCCCCCCCCCCCCCCCCTCTCTCTCCCCATCCTTAAATATTTCCACTCCTAGCTCTTTATTTTAGCCTTTGATTGTGTCACAAAAGCTTCCCCCTTTAATTTTTCTTCTCACCCTTTTTCCTAATTTGTACCCCCTCAGTAGCCCTGTCCCAAGACAAGAAAGGGAAGGCTAATGTGCAAATAGGCCGTGACTAAATCAATGGACCAACCAAAGGAAGCATCTGATGAAGAAATATGCTCTCTAAAGAACAAAAATAGGTCTCGGCCCAGATCATCTTCTGGTGGAAAGGGTCCTGCTGATATCCACCAACGGGAACAAAAATGGGTCAGTAACTAAATTTTGGGCTTTTGGGTGTGCACCACACCTGATCTTAGAGGCCCACCTAGAGTCCAGCCGAGCAAACCCATCAGAGCCCATTGATGGGTAGACCCAAAAGTCGACGGTTGGAGTCATTGTGGCTCATAGAGCCGCCACAACCAATATGGTATGGCATCATTTAGAAGATAGGAAGGCTTAAATTTTCCCACATAGAATGTGGCATGACATTTACTGAGGATCCGGGATCATATAACAGAATAGTTATCCCTCATCGATCTTGTTGTTTAGAACTTATCTCAATTTTCACCTTCTTCTTCATTTCCTCTTTACATGCCTTATCTAACTCCGTGTAAAATGATCATGACATGTCATTCAACCCATCGCATCAATTAACACTCTTGCTCGAATAAAGAGTGTCTCCCTAAAAGGCATCTAACATGTAATTCTTGCAATCCTTTTTCTTTGTTTAGCCAATTGTCACAATCACATTGCATTCCTCACGTGGTTTGTCTTTAATGGCTAGTGCTTCACCCTCTATGTTGGCCAAAGGTAGATGCTTATGCACCTTTGGAATTCTCCCCTCCAACTCTTTATAAATGGTGATTTACCCATCCATTGCTTGCTCTAAATTAGCCATCATTGTTCCTAAATTTTGTAGGCTAGCCATCATTTCCTTTTGGCTCTTCAAGACATCATCCATTTTGTCAAGCATGTTATCCCACTTTTGTGCCTTGGTCTCTATGTTCACTACTCGGTCCCAAAGTCTTCCCTCATAGCTCCTCCTATTTATCTTTGTTGTGAAACCTGGAATGGAGGACAATTATCCAGAATAATAGCCAAATAGTTCTCCTCATTCTCCTGAGCATATGAAGAGTTAGGGTGATTGTGTAACCGTGTCTTGTATGGATTGTACGTTGTTGTTGAAGCCTTATTACTGGCCATGCCCAACATAGTGAACTTGCTCCATAAATGCTTCACTCGTATCACAACTGCTAGATTCATGACCAATTTTACCACATTCTTCATAAGTAACTCTTAGGGTCACCACTTTCTTAGTTGTGGGCTGCCCCCATTCAACTTCTTTTCTAGTGCGGTTACTTGAGCTTGGAGGCTAGCTACAACATCATTTTCATACCCTTCTCGTAGATAGCAATTTCACCAGAACAAGATGCATTTGACCTTGATAACTCTTCCAAAATGCGGATAGCCTCTCGTCTTGGTTTCTTAGTATATGAACTTCCTGCGGTGGCATCCAATGTAGCCCACAAGGACATCAACAAATTGATGAAAAAAGTTTGAGGGAGGTGACTCTCCAGAATGTTGTGGTGAGGGCATGACCTTTTCAATTCCTTCAAGCGCTCTAAAGCTTCTCTCAAAGACTCATCTTGATATTGCTTGAATGCATTTATATCCTTCAAGATCTTGTTCGCCTTTGCCATAGAGAAGTACTTTGCCAAAAAGGTGTTGGCAAGCTCATACCATGTAGTTATGCCTAAATCTCCCAAATTCTTGTAACACACTTTCACTATCTCCTTCAATGTAAATGGAAAGAGCCTAAGCTTCACCGCATCCTCCGGTACATGATCGATCTTGAAAGTGTTGCATATAGCTGAGATGATCTCTTGGGTCTTTGTTAGGATACCCTCAAAATTGTGACGAGTGGTGATCAAAGAGAGGGTGGCCAGGACAATCAAGAAATTGCTTGCACACCGGTGGTGATTCCATCTAGAGTCATTCGGGCAAAATCTATAATAGGCATATCATCCAACTCGTCTACTTGAGGTAATCTCCTCATGGGGACCTCTTCTTGCTCTTTTCCTTAGTTCATCCATGTTCCCGCTCTCCTTTCCCTTTAAAGTGTTCTTTCAATCTCACCGATATCTTGGATAATGTCATCTTGGTCTTTCAAGGGATCTTGAGGATCGAGTATTGGGCATGCGTGATCAATGAGTACTTTGGAAAACAAACAAAAATTAACAACTAGATTAAACTAAAATAAACTACTAAAATGAGACCGAATCCTTTCCTTTGTCAGGCTATTGTTCTCTTGTTCTCTAAACTGGAGTTCTCGGTGACTTACCTGAAGCTTCTTCTATATATGGTTCAAAATTATTGAACAGGCTCTGGAGGGAATTCTGGCAAGAAAAAGTAAAGCTACCTAAATCTACTAGGAAATCAAACAAAAATGCCTAAAGAATACCATTTCTCGGCAACGGTACCAATTGATGCGATGAATTTTTGAGGTCCACACGAGCAATAAAAGAAAAGGAGAGTGCCAAACGCACAGAGAGCAGGGTATAGAGAACTATGCGATATGCTAGCTAGAATATGTGCAATAGCAATCGGCAAAAAATAGAATAAAAGATAATGAAGAAAAGTGGGCAAGGTGCTCCTCACACGACCCTCTTAACTTGGCTTCCCGTAGGCTTTTGTTAAATTCATGGCAGTCCTAGGTAAGCCTAAAGTTTGAGTGCTTCACTGTCATATCCATCATATCCCAAAGCATCCTATGGGACCTAGATGGAATTTCTGATTACCCCTCGCCAAAGTGTGATTTATCAGCCTCATGCAAATGGAGTATGGGACACTAATAAAGCCCCTCAAGTTTGCTCGTTATTATTTTACCGTAGTGACAACTAACTTAGGTCTTTCACCATGGTGCCTCAGGCCATTTTGGGTCCTTCACCACTGGGTACCTCAGACCCATTCTAGCTAATTAGTGGGTGAGTTCCATATGCCCCATCTTCGTCAAGTGTTTCATATATCTCTAGGTCATTTAGCAAGAATCTAGGTCGAGATTAATTTGACAACCCCCAGAACCTTGTTCCATTTAGCCAAAAGTATTAAGCAGGAGTCCCACTAGATCATTTAGCAAGTACCTAGGTCAAGAATAAGCTAATAACCTCAAGCCTAGTCCATTAAGCTAAAAGTATTAAGTACCTCCCAACTAATTCGCCCTCTACTAGTGAAAGCCCATTTGCGACCAAGTCGTACGACACTAGTATTAGGGGGGGTGGGGGTTGTGACAGACTTCTTCTCTCTTTCGTGATTGGGTTCTGTTCGGCAGGATCGCCAATAGAGCGACAAGAGTATGTCATCTGGTTGTCAAAATTTTGCCCAAAAAAAATTACATCCATATAGTCTGCCTCTATATTGAACATTGGGCAATAATTTTTGAGGGGGTCTGGGCGACAGTTCAAACTGTGGAAATTTTTTTTTCTTTTGGGCGGGTGCCGCTCGGTGTTGAATATGCCATTCGGTAGTGGTTCCTCCTCTTTGTTGACTGCAGTTCAATACTTCTGGCGGGGGCTGGGCAGTATCCCAGATTGTGGGGGTCCTTCTACTCCTTAGTTGAGTGTCGTACGACACCAAAGGCTTTCGCTCGGCAATGGTGGCAGGTCCACTTCGCTTTCTCTTCACGTCCCATCCCGTCCTTTCGTGTCAAAATGTCCTCTTCACATCCCGAATTCCTTCAAAAGACATAAAACACATAAAGTTAAGCCACTTGAGGTAACATACCAAAAAAATGGCTAAAAGACTCAAGATTCAAGAACATTAGACCTTTAAAGGAATCAAAACGACCCCTAAAAGACCTTATCAAATCAGTTTTTGACAATCATCAATGGTTCCGTAACCGCCGGTTAAAAGATTCTGGAAAAGTTAAAACATATTGACAATCTCACTTTTTTAAATATTGTTAGATATCTTTTGGGGTGAAAAAATAAGTTACGTATCCTTTGCTCGAAAGTGATCAAAGTCCTATATATTTTTCTTATGTTTATACTTGTAGAGAGCAATTAATCACTAGATATTAGAGAGAATTGAGAATAGATGGTATAATTTTTGAAGAATGGAAGAGAGTATATACGATTTCGAACCTAAACCTCTGGTTGTAGTTCTAGAGAAATCATAAAGCGTAACTCAAACTTTCTAAGAAGGTACCGTGACGACTTTTGGAACTTTAACCATGGTTTCGAATCCATAATATAGGCAATAGTCAAGTGTAACAAAATCAATTAAAACCATGCATCCTTATTTGTTATTTCATGCTAATGGAGGTAATCGATCTATGTCATGTTCATGGCCACAATCTTGCCCCTAATTTACAACTTAATTATCTGATACATACAAAGTGTATTTGGTGAGTTTGATCAACTAAGTCAACCAATCAACCGTCTTACCTACACTATATATGATATTATATATTACAACACAAATAGTCAATCATAAACTTTTGAACAACTTTAGCAAAAAATAACACTAGTTCAATAGGCTCTCGATAACCTAATACAAAATATGCAAGATTGAAACTCTGGATTTCCCATACTAACGTTGTGACTGTCGGTCCAAAAGGTATTCCAAGTTCCTCGTATATCTGAACCCTTACTCAACAACTTAACCGGGAAGAAAGTCATTGTGAAGCTCAAGTGGGGTATGGAGTACAAAGGTTCGTTTCGGGTTCTTCCCTTTTTCTTTGTAGCTCTCTCTCTCTTTAATGCTGCGGTGCTGTTGTGTTCTTTTCAGGTTTTCCTGCTTCAGTAGATTCCTATATGAACCTGCAGGTATCAGCTATGTGTTATCTTTTTTGTTGCAATGAATGATTTTATGCAATGCTTTTGTTTTTCTTAGGATCATATGCTGAGCACTGTTTCTATCTTTGTCAATTGGTGCCCTAACGATTATGTGCTTCTTGCTCTTTGAAATGTATATATAGTGTTTTGTATTTTGAGAGAGTTGCATTGATTATATTTTGTTGTTTATCGGAGTTGGTGTACTTGATTAGGATCACTTCAGTCGAGGCAAGTGTTGGACACTTTCTCCGTAAGACGAGATTGTACCGTATATTTCAGTGCGGTACGGGCTAAGGCAATCGTCCCCAAGATACAACGACTGTTTAGGGCGTTTCCAAGAACGTTGCACACGTATCTCGAAACTTTCGGGCGAACCCTTATATACCCAGAACTTTTGGGACTCTTTTCTAGATGAAGAACGGGGGGAGAGGAGAAGACAACAATGCTAGGAAGTGCATGTGCTGCTGGGATGAGGAAATGGCAAGGGAGGCACGCCTATTTATAGGCTGGAAGAGGCAGGGAGCCAGCCACCCCGAAGAGACGCGTCCGCTCGGCCAACAGGCTGACTGGCTGCGCTCGTGGCCCTTCGGTGGCTTCTGGATCCTTCCAGGCGCGCCAGACTGCGCTCGTGCCCTTTCGCGGGAGATCTCACACTCCTTCGGCCTTCTGGAAGCCTCCTGGACGTTCCAGTCCGTCGTGCCTCTTCGGCGGCCAACCTGAAGGCGCTCACAGCTCCTCGTCGCTTAGGTAGCTACGCAGCTGCCTCTGGGCCCGGGCAAAATACTTAAGGCTCCTCCAGCTCCTCGCGACGATGCGCACGTGCGAAGTGCCAAGTGCGCCACAAAGTGCCCATTGCGACCTGCGTCCAATGTGCCATGCGCACACGCACGTGCACGTGCGCGTGCGCGTGTGCGTACGCGTGCTCGTGCTCGTGCTCGTGCTCAGACGGTGCTTTGCACCGTCCTCGCAGGCAGCTAGCGGTGGGTCAGCCTTTTGGGTAGCCAATCAAGTTGAGAGGCAAGGAGGGAAATTCCTTATAAACAAGGAAATCCTCCTTGTTCTAATCAATGTGGGATTGCAACCTTCCATCTCCCTTTGGGCCTTTCTTTTGGGCCTTTCCATTATTGGGCTTGCATTGAATAAATTCATTCAAAACCCAACAATCCCCCACATGAATGATGATTAATGCATGCAGACTCTAATCGAAAGTTCTGACGTGTTATTATTGCATCGAGATAGGTAGCTTGCGGCTTTGAACCTTCTCTAGTAATATGTTATCGAATTTACTCGCTGCTCGGTGAACGCGATGTTTTGAACCGTCAGCTTTTGGTGTAAACCAAGACAATAACATTTACACAATAATAACCCTAGTATATTTAGGTTCTCACGTTGTGTTCGTTTCGGCCATGGACCGTATCTTGGATTCATAAGTGTTTTTCCCATTTGAAGCGGCCTCACTTCACACTTACATAAGTGATCTCCTATCAGGAGTATCCTGCCATACTCCACCTTAATCAAGGTATAGGAATTATTAAAAGCGTAATGCTTAACCTTACCACACCCTTGCAGGCTAATACCTGGGCAGCTTCTGAGAATGAGATAGGTTCCAGGTGATTAACTGAACCCTCCATAACTTAGTTGTCTCATTGAACCAAGTTTGTGGGATCTCTACTCATCATGGTTGAGTTACCGCTATGGACGTTCTTTATTGTGTGGATTTTAATCCCATTCCCCTTACTGCGTTGTACATTTGATCTCTATTGATTCCTTTCGTAAAAGGATCAGCTAAGTTGTCCTTGGATTTTACATAATTAATGGTGATCACCCCACTAGAGGTCAACTGTCTAACGGTATTGTGTCTCCGACGGATATGTCGAGACTTTCCGTTATACAATGTACTTTGTGCTCTCCCGATTGCAGACATGCTATCACAATGTATCAATACGGGAGGCACCGGTTTACTCCAGCACGAAATATCCTCTAGGAAGTTTCTGAGCCATTCAGCTTCTTCCCCAGCTTTGTCTAGTGCTATAAACTCCGACTCCATGGTGGATCGAGCTATGCACATTTGTTTAGAGGACTTCCAAGACACAGCTCCTCCTCCTATGGTGAATACGTATCCACTGGTGGATTTGGAGTCCTTAGTGTCCGATATCCAATTTGCGTCACTGTATCCTTCTAATACAGCTGGATATTTAGCATAATGTATGCCATGGTTTATGGTATGTTTTAAATACCGTAAAACCCTTTCTAGAGCTAGCCAGTGATCCTTTCCTGGATTACTTGTGAATCTACTAAGTTTACTAACCGAGTACGCAATATCGGGACGAGTGCAGTTTGTTAAATACATCAAGCTCCCGATAATTTGCGCATACTTCAGTTGCGATACTGGGTCCCCTCCATTCTTGGCTAAGTGTAGATTCAAATCTACTGGAGTCTTAATCGGAGGTTTGTCGAAAGCTTCAAACTTCTTGAGCACGTTTTCCACGTAGTGGGATTGTATTAGGATAATTTCGTCAGCTTTCCTAGAAATTTTTATTCCTAGTATGACGTCTGCCAGACCCATATCTTTCATGTCAAAGTGGTTCTTTAACATGTTCTTAGTTTTCACAATAACCTCTTTATTGCTTCCCATAATTAGTAAGTCATCTACGTAGAGACATACAATTACGTAAGCTTCAGGCATGCCCTTAATGTAAACACATTTATCGCACTCATTGATCTTAAATCCATTTGACAGCATTGTTCTGTCAAATTTCTCGTGCCACTGTTTCGGCGCTTGTTTTAGCCCGTATAGTGACTTGACTAGTCGGCACACTTTATGCTCTTGACCGGGAGCCACAAACCCTTCAGGTTGCTCCATGTATATCTCCTCTTCCAGTTCTCCATTTAGGAAAGCTGTTTTTACATCCATTTGGTGGATCTCGATGTTATAGAGTGCTGCAACAGCTATGAGTACTCTAATCGATGTGATTCTTGTGACAGGCGAATACGTGTCAAAGAAATCATATCCCTCCTTCTGCTTGAACCCCTTAGCTACCAATCGAGCTTTGTACTTGTCGATTGATCCATCAGCTTTGTATTTCCTTTTTAGGATCCACCTGTATCCCAAAGGTTTACAGCCCGGTGGGAGATCCACGATTTCCCACGTGTGGTTTTGCATAATGGATTCTATCTCACTATTGATAGCTTCCTTCCAGAGAGGAGCATCTGGACTGGACAATGCCTCTTGGATTGTCCTGGGTTCATCTTCTAACGCATAGGTTAGATAGTCCGGACCGAAAGATTTGGTTATCTTCGTCCGTTTACTGCGTCTAGGTTCATCATCTTTCTGATTTGACCCTTGCGTAGTCTCGTGAGCCCTTTTCTTCGGACTTGCTTCCTTTCTTTCCTTATTAGGAAAGCTTTCTTCAAAAAACGTTGCGTTCCTTGATTCTATGACCATTCCCGTGTTTATCTCAGGGTTTTCAGATTTATGCACTAAGAATCGATAAGCACTGCTATTTTGCGCATATCCGATAAAGATGCAATCAATGGTCTTGGGTCCTATTCGCACCTGTTTAGGCTTAGGTACTTCGACCTTTGCTAGGCACCCCCACACTTTAAGGTAACCGTAGGAAGGCTTCCTTCCTTTCCATAGTTCATATGGGGTTTTGTCCCTTTTCTTGTGTGGCAATTTGTTTAGAATGTGGTTAGCTGAGAGCACAGCTTCCCCCCACATGTTCTGGGGTAAGCCCGAGCTAATCAACATAGCGTTCATCATCTCCTTAAGAGTTCGATTTTTGCGTTCAGCTATGCCATTCGATTGAGGTGAGTATGGAGCAGTCGTCTGATGAATAATGCCATGTTCTTGACAGAGTTCCTCAAACAGAGCTACAAATTCTCCTCCTCGATCACTTCGGATCATTTTGATTTTCACGCTGAGTTGATTTTCAACCTCATTCTTATATCTCTTAAAAGCATCAAGAGCTTCGTCTTTGCCCTTTAAGAGATACATATTTCTTCCCGCCTTTAGTTTGCACGTGTTTCATATCGCAAGTGTCCGTATGAATTAATTCTAAAGGCGTAGTACTTCTTTCCACTGAATGGAAAGGTGCTTTGGTCATTTTAGCCTCCACACATACTTCACATTTATCGGACGGGTTGAACTCTAGATTCGGTAATAAATTTAAACTTACTAACTTTCTTAGCGAGTTTAGATTTACGTGTCCTAATCTACCATGCCATAAATTAGAACACTCGGCCAAGTAAGAAGAAGTATTAACTTTATTTTCACCGTTAAAGGTGCGATGTACAGTTATTACATTCATCTTAAATAGCCCCCTTTCTAGGTAACCCTTTCCTATGAATTGACCCGCTTTGGTCAGTACAAACTTATCAGCCTCAAATACAAGCTTAAGACCGGCTTTGCTTAACAGTGAGCCAGAGACTAAGTTCTTGCGGATGTCTGGGACATGCAGCACATCCTTGAGGGTCAGCTCCTTTCCTGAGGTCAGCTTCAGGACCACCTTTCCCAGACCGATGATCTTGGACGTTGCGGAGTTTCCCATGAACAGCTTTCGGCCGGTGATCGGGATATAGTTTGAGAACATCTCCTTGTCCGAGCAGACGTGGCGGGTAGCTCTAGTGTCCACGAACCACTCTCTCGGATTGTCCACCAGGTTGGCTTCAAACACTACGGCTGACAGATCCATCTGGGACAAATCTTCAGCTAGGTTAGCCTTTCTTTGGTTTTCCTTCTTCGGCTGGCGACAGTCCTTACCCATGTGTCCAGGTTTCCCGCAGTTGTAGCAATCGCCCTTGATCTTTTTCTTCTTGGGCTTTTGCTCCTTCTGCTTATCCTCGGACTTCTTCCTCTTCTTGCCACTTTTTCCCTCAGCGAGGTGCACGGTGGTCTCAGAGTTGGCCTTGCCTTGCTTGACTTCGGACTTTCGGTTGTCTTCCTCGATCCTTAGTCTCACTATCAGGTCTTCTAGGCCCATGTCCTTCCTCTTGTGCTTGAGGTAGCTCTTGAAATCCTTCCACAGCGGGGGGAGCTTCTCGATCATTGCAGCTACTTGGAAGGACTCGCTGAGTTGCATCCCTTCAGCTTGGATCTCGTGAAGGATCAGCTGCAACTCTTGCACTTGGTCGATGACCTTCTTGGAGTCCACCATCTTGAAGTCGAGGAATCGTCCGACGATGAATTTCTTCGTCCCGGCATCCTCCATTTTGTACTTCTTCTCGAGTGAACTCCACAGCTCTTTAGCGGTCTTAGCTTCCGCGTAGACATTGTAGAGCGTGTCGTCTAGTCCATTCAGAACGTAGTTCCGGCATAGGAAGTCGCTGTGACTCCATGCATCGAGGGCGTTGATCTTCTGTTGATCTGCCTCATTTTCCGCTACCTTCGGAGCCTCTTCCTTCAGGAATCGGACCAGGTTGAGCGTCGTCAGGTAGAACAACATCTTCTGTTGCCACCTCTTGAATTCGGTACCGTTGAACTTGGCCGGCCTTTCGGCGTGGACAGTTCTCGGGACCGCTGGCACTGGTGCTGAGCTTGTCGATGCCATTTTCAAGTACACAATCTCGTCTTACGATTGTTGTTTGTCGGAGTTGGTGTACTTGATTAGGATCACTTCAGTCGAGGCAAGTGTTGGACACTTTCTCCGTAAGACGAGATTGCCCCGTATATTTCAGTGCGGTACGGGCTAAGGCAATCGTCCCCAAGATACAACGACTGTTTAGGGCATTTCCAAGAACGTTGCACACGTATCTCGAAACTTTCGGGCGAACCCTTATATACCCAGAACTTTCGGGACTCTTTTCTAGATGAAGAACGGGGGGAGAGGAGAAGACAACAATGCTAGGAAGTGCATGTGCTGCTGGGATGAAGAAATGGCAAGGGAGGCACGCCTATTTATAGGCTGGAGGAGGCAGGGAGCCAGCCAGCCCGAAGAGACGCATCCGCTCGGCCAACAGGCTGACTGGCTGCGCTCGTGGCCCTTCGGTTACTTCTGGATCCTTCCAGGCGCACCAGATTGCGCTCGCGCCCTTTCGGCCTTCTGGACGTTCCAGTCCGTCGTGCCTCTTCGGCGGCCAGCCTGAAGGCGCTCGCAGCTCCTCGTCGCTTAGGTAGCTACGCACCTCCGGGCCCGGGCAAAATACTTAAGGCTCCTCCAGCTCCTCGCGACGATGCGCACGTGCGAAGTGCGCCACAAAGTGCCCATTGTGACCTGCATCCAATGCGCCACGAGCACACGCGCGTGCGCGTGCTCGTGCTCGCAGGCAGCTAGCGGTGGGTCAGCCTTTTGGGTAGCCAATCAAGTTGAGAGGCAAGGAGGGAAATTCCTTATAAACAAGGAAATCCTCCTTGCTCTAATCAATGTGGGATTGCAACCTTCCATCTCCCTTTGGGCCTTTCCATTATTAGGCTTGCATTGAATAAATTCATTCAAAACCCAACATATTTGATACCCTTTTTGGAAGAATTATGCTAGTACCATCTAGAAACCCGTCCTTCTGTGCCATTTACGTTCAGACTTTTATTTCACTGAGGAATGAGTGTGTGTAAGCTATGGTGCTCTATAAGTGTCGTGACGACTTTTGAGTCAATTCTTCCGATTCTTTTCCATCGTCTTGAATTGTTTGACGAGGACCACGATGCAATACGGTTATCACATCGGCTGGATGATTGTGGTTTTTGTGTTATAGTATGTCGTTGAATCGAGTTTTAAAACTTTGATAAACTCGACTCATTGACACTGGAGGTAGGAGTGAGATAGATATTGCCGGCGATGATAAAAATAGTTTATGCGTATTCTTTGAGACCCGGTGATGGCTCAAAGCACTTTTTTTTTAGGGGACCTCAAAGCATTGATGAACCCGGCAAATTAAATTACTGGTAGGTTTGGGGTTTACAGGGTGACATCCAGATTTATTTTTTTCTTGGTCCTCCTCAGCTTTGGGATATCACAGTTTGACAAGTGATGAAGTTGTACCGCCGTGACTTTTTTTTATTGTAACCATCCCGTATTCAGATGTATGATGAATCGACTAGTTCAAGTTTAAGCAAATTTTGAATGGTAGCAAAAAGTTTATAACAATTTTTCAAGACTCGGAATCTCTGATTAAGCTGTTAGTGATTTTAAGAAATTTTTTGTTCGCTGCAACATTTGCCTTGAAGTTGATCATTTACCGGATGATATTACAAGTCCGAGCCCCATCAGTTGTCTCATTTTAACATCTTCCATACGTTGTAAATGCAAGTGAACATATTTAACCAACCAAATGAATGAATGGTTAGCCATGTTAGCTTTGGCTCTTATATATACTAAAACTAAACTAACTAAAAAAGAAAATAAGAGGAGCGTTGAATCCCGTTACCAACGACGACGGAAGGAAACAACTCCACGAGGGCTAAAAGAAAGCCTCTGTTATTATCGGAAGAAAACTCTTGATGAAGCTATGAGGATATTTACACAGGGTTACATGAAATCGTAATTATCGATTAGTGTACACGTTCTACATGAATTGTACACAACTTGACGCAACATAAGTGCACCTTTTAAATACAAAATAATCTAATAACTATTCAATAAAAATGAAATAAATAAAAAGTTATGTCTACCACACATCTGGTGGTACGGGGTCTACTTTCAAATGGCAAATGGATGTCATCACTTATTTCTACTTCGGATTTCGATTCCACCAACTCATTGTGAGGTGATTTGCAAGAAGAAAAAATTACGTATAATTTCTTGTACTTCTAAATTTTAATCCATGGTCCTAAACTTGTGTTCAAAGGCAATAATTACTTCTTACCTACATGGCTACATGGATCCATATGATTTTGGTGATATACATTTTGATTGAAGGCCCTATTCGGTTATCCTATTAAATGATTTACCCATATATCAACGTAAAATTATCAAAAAAAGATCTAAACTTTCAGAAAATAGACTGAAGATAAAGTTTTATTGAGATGTAAGTGGGATCAAACTCCAAATACAATCTAAATGACTTTTTTTGACCAAACACTAAATATTATACAATTTTTCCTTTCGAAGGATCCAACTCTTGTCGCACACTCCCAAATTCGAGTAATTTTACTAAAATTATTCACAGCAAATACTTGATATTTCAATAAAATCTAAGATAATAAAAATAAAAAAAACTATAAATTCACTGTGGTATACAAAATAAAATAACCCGAATACATAGGCCTTAAAGGCCCATATGCTTGGGCCCGAGGTATAAAATATCCCAAGTTAGTTCACTTTTATGTATTCGATACAATTGTTCGTTTCCGATCAAGAAAAAAAAATTAGGAAAAAAAACGGAGAGAAGCGGAAAGGGGAAGGGAGTAGCTAGGGTTTCCGTTTGAGAGAGAGAGAGAGAGATGTCGGGGAAGGAAGAGTACAAGGTGTTCGTCGGAGGTTTGGCTTGGGACATCACCGAACGACAGCTCGAGAACGCGTTTGATCGCTTCGGGAAAATCGTCTCCTGTCAGGTCTTCCCTCTCCTCCACCTAAACTAGGGTTTAGGTCAATTAATTATTTCTCTGTTAATTTTTTTAATAAATATATTTTCGTAACACTGAATTTTTCTCTTTGTTCTAGATTTGGTTTGTTGTTGTACCCGTTAATCTATCCCTAATTATTGCACTTGCATAAATTAATTATTTGTTTGGAGTATGACAACAACCTCGGCCCCGCTCGTCTTAGTTTCGTCAGGATGGGTTTGGGTTTATTGATATGAAGATGGGCAATGTGCTCTTTCGAATATAGTTGTTACATCTACTCTAGTGTTTGGTTTTCGGGGTGGAATAGATTAGGGGTGCGGCATTGCTTCCGTCGCTGAGTCGTAGAAGTCCAATAAGCCAAGTCAACTAAACAAGATAAGCATTGGAGTACATAAGTTCAAGTTTTATTTTTTTTTATACCCGATTATTGTATTAACATTTTCCTCTGTTGTTCTCTTTCTTTTGTTTTATGGATTCTTGGTTGTGAGCTTTCCGGATGAGTTGCCGTGTGTCTAGAGATGTTTTGGTCGAATGGTTCCACTGTGTTGCCGAGGCTGGGTGATAAAGCTTTTTGTTACACAATAAGTGGATGTTCACAAGGTTCCACTGCATGGTTATGATCAACAGCGTAATGTTTTGTGACTAGTTGGCACCTTGGGGTTGAGACTACAATCTGTGATGGGAGAGTATGCGTGGTTTGTTGGCCTTGATGAAAATCAGATTGATAGTTTCAGAGCTGCAGTTCCTTCGTGCTATTCTAGAAGAAATTTTATTTTTGGATGAGGGTGTCTAGTGATTTCGTCCTCTTCGACTTCCGCGCAGTTATGAAGAGTTTTACCGTGCTTTGCTTTTCCTTTTCCTATTCTTCCTCTACCCTCGTGGGCTGGAATACAACTCATGGTCTGACTTGGCTGCTTATTCATGTTCTTCTCAGAAGATTTGGCTAGACCTTGACGTTATGGTCATGCTATGATTTTTGCATAATTAGAATGTTGGGTTCTGGTGCATCTGTCCTACAAGTTTTAGAAGTTTCTGGCAGTGATATGATGGTGGGGTGATACTGAACTGGCTTCCACTTTCAGTGTCATTGGCCCATGAGATTCAGTATGCTCCAGAGAGTGGTCATGTTTCTTGATATACGAGGCAAAACATGGTGGAAGTTCTTAGTTTTTACTTTTGCATAGTACCAGTTTGGCCTGTCTGATTGATGAGTTGTGCAAGAGCCATGGGAAGGAAATCGAGATTGCAACGGAACTTAGCCTGTTTTTACGAATTCTACCTTACATATACTAAATTTTTGAAGCCGTCAGCAGTTGTACTGTATTGCTTTGGTGAACAAAACTGCATCGGTGACAGAGAGACTGAAGGCCAGCAGAGCATCAACGAACTGGGTAGATTTGAAATCTCTAGTGGGCATAATCTTGATCATATCCTGATGATGGTAACATTGTTGCATGATTGAAGATCAAATCTCCCAAGCTTCCCATCTATTTGTTGGCCTGGAAATTGTTTTCTGTCTTGTAGCTATGAGTGCAAAGCTTCCAGTTTGCAGAAACTATGTCTTACATTTCTTTCAGTTTTCTGCCAAAGGATTGTGACAGACGGGCTCAGCGGATTTCCTGGGTGCAGTTTGTAACCTTGGAGGGGTTAACACAGTCTTTTCTTGTTCTGTACTTTTGGCTGCACAACTGGGAAACCCTTTTTTGCTTTTTCTGGGTGTGGGGACGTATATCACTTCCTCTTCTAGTGAGCCTGCCAAACTATACATTACTGGAACAGATAAAACTCTCAAACTACATGTTTCTGATTGTTCAAGATGAATTGAGGGATATGTTTTAGTTGCAAATCATCTGGTTGTGTTTCTCTCATACAGTATCAGGCTGGTTGCTTTGTCTTTCAGGTGGGAAGTTCATGACAGTAAAAACATGTTCTGTGAAATAATAGTAAAATTAGTGATGATCCAGGGCTAGTGATGATTGGTTTGAGTCAGAACTTCTTGCCATGCAAACAGCTGAAGTATTTTTGTCAATAGTGGATAGGCAACTGATAGGATGAAACCCCCCATTGCTGATTCCTCAGAAGTAAAGGCTAAAGCTGGAATTGATAATGTCAGAAAGTGGCATAGAGTAAAATGAATAATGCTGATTCTTTGGAATTTTGGTGACTCTATGATGCCAGACCCAGTTTTGCAAGTCCTACCATCAATGAGAACTATGGGACATTTTATATTCTGGGAACGTAATTCCATTGAAAATATATTGCTCAAAGTAAGTTACCTGCATGTTAAATAAGGATTTCTCCTTTGCTCTATAAGTATAATGTTCTTGTCCTTTCTGGTTTGGAGTTCGTCTGCCATTGAACTTTTATCTTACCTTTACTTGCTCCTTTGTTTGAAGTCTGACAATGTATTGTTTCATTGCTGAATACCCTGAGTACCCTCTGTCATACTGGGCATGCAATTTCTTATTTTCTCCACTATCTGATAGTTCGTTTGGTTGCTGAAGGTCGGGATATTGTATGCATGACAGATGACTCATTTCTAAAGTAACTTCTGGAACCATCTATTTTAATTTTTTTTAGAATGAACCATCCATTTTAATTTAAAGATGGACTAATGGCATGCATAGTTTGGGAACCATCTACAAAAAAGAAACTCTGGCAGTTTTGGTTCATATAATTATGCGTCATCATATTCTCTATAAAACGATATTTGGCTTAATTTAGTCAGTGCACTCTTGTTTACTTGGGACTAGATATGCTGCTGTAAATTTCGACTTTATTAGATGAGCCATGCTCTTTGTGTCATTTATTGGGCAGTAACTTCTCATTGCTGGTAAGACCGCGGTCAATTTTTATGTGTAGCTCATTTGACTTATCTTGAACTTCTAATTGCTTGTAGTTTGTTGTGTTCTTGCTCTGACTTCCGACTTCTATGATGCTTATACCGTTCTGCATGACTGCATCTTTATTGTAGTTTCGAGTGTCTCAGTCTTTCATCTCTAATTGCTTGTAGCATCTTGTATTCCTGCTCTAACTTCCTCCTTTTATAATGTAAGACCCTGTGCTGCATCATTATTGTAGTTTTGAGTGTCTCAGTCTTTCATCTCCATGATGACTTTCCAGATAATGTTGGAGAGAGATACAGGTCGCCCTCGTGGATTTGGCTTCATAACCTTTGTTGACCGTCGAGCCATGGATGATGCTATCGAACAGATGCATGGACGTGAGTTTGGTGATCGCGTCATCACAGTGAATGCGGCCCAACCTAGGATGAGTGATGATTTGGACCATGGCTACCGTGGAGGTTATTCATCTGGTGGCAGAGGAGGCCATCGTGGAGGGGATAGATCAGCTGGACGAGATGATTGCTTCAAGTGTGGGCGCCCAGGCCATTGGGCACGAGACTGCCCTTCAGCTGGTGGTAGAAGTGTGACTGGAGGTTCATTCTCTTCACGTTCTAGGTTTGGAGGAACTGATGTTCGCGGGGATCGCTTTGGAGAACGTGATCGATTCATTGATGATCGCTATGACGGTGGACGGTATGGCGACCAGGATAGGTTTGACAGCAGAGAGACCAGATATGGCAGTCGTGATAGGTATGTTGGTGATAGGCCACTGAATTACCTCGTTGTTGTGCTGCATCATTGTTGCTCTTCTTAATAGGAGAGCATGCATTCTGTTTATTCCATATTAACATTTCCTGTACTGCAAAAGGATCCATGCTACACAGCAGTCGAACACCACCGCTGCTGAAATATTTTGATGCACCTTGCGAAGAACTTGTTCGATAACAATCCATTTTCATACTATCTGTTAGCTGGATATCATGGGTTCGAATTTTTGTTTATGTAGGTATCAACCACCTGCTGGAGATCGCTTTGCTAGTGACAGGTATGGCGCTTCCGATCGCTATCTGCAAAGTGGGTATGGCAAAGACAGAGGATATGACAGAGATGTTGGTCCTCGAGGTAATGGTGATCGATATGGAAGTGGAGGACCTGCTCGCAGTGACAGGAGCTATAGGAGCAGGCCGGATCCTTACGCTCGTCCTCCGGTTGGTGGGCGTCCATCTTCCTTTGATCGCTACTAGTTACATGACTTCGTAGTCATGATCTCTGTGTTTTGCCACTGGCCGGTTTCCGTCACCGAGCTTGTGTTCTTTTCTTTCTTTTTTGTGTTCTTGAGCAACTTCCAATCACTCACTTGAATTTAGGGTGGATGTATCGACTTATTTTCAATCACTAGATTGTCGTTTCTTGTGTCGTCGCAAGTGGATTAAGTCGAGTCTAAGGTGGTTATTCCTATGTTACTTGCCTTTTCCAACTGCTCTTTTACCCTACGCGAATATTCTTAAAAAAAATATTCGTCACATCTAAAAAAATTAGCAATTATTGGAGGACATTTTTTATGCACAAGGTATCTGGATATTTATTGGATCAGTTAACTTGGGTTTGAGCTCATTCGAATTTCTGAGAGGTGATAAAAAATTTTGAATTCTCAAAAATTAAAACTCGATTAAACTGGAACAATTTTTTAAGCGGTAAATAGTTTATTCTCGCTTTATTTTTCTCATATAAAACATTGAGTGTTGACTCTTTGTTAGGAGCGTGTTGCATGAGCTTTCCCAATGTGCTAATAGTAATGAGTAGTAGGTGGTGTCGACTCCTTGGAGGTAGCCGAAGCAGTAATGTTCTTGGTTATATTGGTCAGCAGCCCAGGAGAAAGGTGCTAGATTGCTTTCTTAGACGCCTTCCTAGATGTCACTGGGCGTGTCAAAAACAATGTTGCGAGAAATAATGGGAGAACATCAAATAAACTCAAGGCAAATCTTGAGTGATCGTCTCAAGGTCGTTCTAACAGAATATGAGAAGAAAGACAAAAAGAAAATGGGTAAGAAAGCACTTTATTGAGAGGTGAAAAAAAAGAGATAAAACACATAAGTTTGAGAATTTTTTGTGTAGATTTTGTGAGGTCCTCCTAATGCCCTCAAGTCATGCTTATATAGAAAAAAATAAACTGACGGTCTAACCTGGCCTCCTACCCTAAGTCGTGTTTTAGTCGAACACGATGACTAAAAATTTATCTTTTCCTAATGTCTATCACAATCTAGCATGTCTCTCTTCGGTTTCAACAAATCTATCTGTCTTCAACATCTATCTCATCTTCTTGAATCAGTGTTCATCTATAACTATTAAAGTCTGAGTTGATCCGGTCCTTTTGAGTCCATCCTCACCTGGTCTTCTTGGAATCCCCGTCCAACTTGTCTTCTTTAGAGTCAGTCCACCATTGTTTGTTCTCTCCATCTTGTTCTCATACCACGCTGAAACTGTCATAATACAAAGTGCCTAACTCTGCAACAAGAATGATGATCCCACGTGGACTGTAATAAACGATCGAACACTAGGCTAGCAAATCAACGGTCTAAGCATAAGCTAGCCAATTGACGATCAAAGCATAAGCTAACCGTTCGACGGCTAAGCCCTAATTCGGCGAATCACTGATTGACGCTTAAAGTAGCGAACCAACGATTCTGTCGCAAGCTACAAGATCATCCATCCCGCCTCATCCTTATAAATCGACAATCTTGCCTATCAAATCGACAATCTGGCTCCAAGGTACCAAATCAACAATCTTGCCTTAAGTCATCAAACTGATGATCCCGTCTTAAGTTATCAAACCAACGATCTCTGCTTAATATAACAAATCAATGATCTCAACTCAATGCACCATATCGACGATCAAAGGCCAACTCAAGACATCGACGATCTAAGTTAAACCTAGGCCATCTACGATCTTGCCTCGGGTTGCTTTACCAACGATGGCCGTATAACCGGCTACCTCTACCTAGTCGTTGACCCGGACATGATCCGAAGCCTTAATAACATTGAAGTAATATTTTTGCACTTCGACACTCATGCAAATATAAATATCCAACTTGATTTGGATCTATTTATTAGAAAATTGAGGATATCAAGAGAATAACAACATGAATAATGGACATAAGAGTTTACGTGGTTCGGCCTAATGTCTACGTCCACGGGGAGAAAGGATGATGAGTATCTGAGTCACAAAGACATATATAAACTAGGATAACATTTCTTTATATAATAGACAAACCCTTGTACGCCAAGAAACCTATCTAGGTCGACCTAGGAGTCCAAAATAAGAGTCCAAGCAAAACAAGAAAACTGTTCACGTAGGACCTGACGTCTGCCAACACCTAAGAATCGCCACCTACTGTTGTGGTTGTTGGTGATAGCTAACTACATGGCGTGCGCCAACCACCAAATAATTATCGCCACTTTTCAATAATCTCCACCTTGGCAAGAATTCATCCATTGGGAAGAACCATGAAGCTCCACCCTTACTTCAATAAGCTCCACTTTGACAAAATATCGCCTCTTGAAGAAATATAAAATCTTGCAAAACCAAACCGACTCTATCAACTCCACCTCGAAGCATAGATATACCGCCATCAAGACCCTCTTCACTTTCTCTCTACCTTTGTTCAATCACTTGGAGACATCCTCAAACTCGAGCAACTCTCGAGCTTGCTTGGTGTATTTCATCCAACCTCCATTGCAAGTTCACCTATTGAAGCAACCTTATGACCAATAAACACTCCTTTATATTTTCAGTCATCCCCATGCTCCTTAACCTCAAACTGCTTCTCCGTTAAACCCTTTTACCTCGAACCAATGCTATAAGCCATAGCATATAATAGGCAGTCTTTTGTTCCACCAAGTAGACCCATTGACATGTCACGACCGTTCAAGCTTAAGTTTGAGATACCTGATTCACCTGTAGTGTTACCAACGGCTTCGTATGTCAAACATAATCAACACCTTTAAAGTGCACGTGCTTTTAGATAATCATAGCGGGCCCTTGCTAACCTTGCCTTCATGAATCCCCACTGCATTCAAACCATTCATGTTAAGCCCTCGCTCTTTCATACGATCTAATCTCATATGCCAAGATCTTTTTCCCTCTCTATCAGAATCTATTAATGTGACTCCACCTACAACTGTGCCTCCCACTAACCTGTAGGTGTTCCTAGCATCTCTTTCACCCTTCATCACCATCATAGCATCCTTCTCCACCTCAATTAGTCTACCTACAAACTTATAGCAGTACCCAGAATAATTCAAGACTCCTAAAGAGATTAAATTCTTCTCAAACTTTAAAACATGCCTAACCCCACATAACTTTCTCTCAACACCATCCCACATCCTGATTTAGATATCACATATGCCAGCAATTTTATAAGTAGAATCATCACTCATAGTCACCATACCTGAATCAAAGAATTTGTAGGTGTCAAACCACCCTCTCTTGGACGTTATGTGGAAAGAGCAAAGGCTATCCAAAATCCAAAAATCCAAAAATCAATAGGACGCTTAGGGCCTGGTAAGAGAGAAAGACGGTCACCATCCTTCCCGTCCGAGTATGAGGCCATCTTCATGGATACCGATCCTTTCCTCGTGGTTTCGAGTTCTTCTTGGACAATTCTTCTTTATATACCCCTTTTCTCCGTACTCGAAATAATTTCCTTTGAACCTTCTTGACCTTGACTTGAATCCTCTTCCATCTTTTCCTTCACTACGACCATTGTTACTCCTCACAACCAACCCTTCTATTCGTTCATCGCTGGTTTTCCTCTTTTGATGTAACCCTAGCAGCGCACTTGTGATATCCTCCAACATCAGAGATTCCTTTCCAGAAATTAGAGTTGTAACCAAACTTTTGTAGGAACTTAATAAGGAATTCAGCAGCAATAATGTCTTGTCTTTATCCTCGAGATTCACGTCGACCCTTATCAAATCACTCACTAGTTGATTGAGACCTTTGATGTGTTGACTAAAATCTGAGCCCTCCATTATCTTAAGTTCATATAACTTTTGCTTAAGATAAAGCTTATTTGACAGAGACATTGATATATACATATGCTCCAATTTCTTCCAAACCCGAGCTGGTGACTCCTCATCCATGACGTGATACATCACATCATCCTCCAAGCAGAAGCGAATCGTCGCCACCACCTTGATCTCTATCTCTTTCCACCCTTGCTCTTCCATCTTCTCAGATTTTTTCCTCGATAGCGCATTGACTATCTTTTGTTGCACCAGCAAATCCTTGACGTGCCATTGCCATAACTCAAAATTTGATGATCCATCAAACTTCACAAAAAGGCAAACTTCACACCATGATCTACCCATGGCATCGACTATGGTTTGGACGAGGCTCTCGGGACTTCCAATCGTCTTCTACAATGTGCAAGTTATTCTTGCCATCGTCCAAGCCCTCGGGAAACCAGTGAGGATGGACGAAACCACAGTGACAGCCCAACGAGCGAGGTTTGCTCGGGTCTGTGTTGAAGTTAACCTTAGCAAACCACTCTCCGGCACCCTTATCGTCAACATAACCTGAGTCCAGGTGGAATATAAATCCATCTATGTCATCTTTCTCCAGTGTGGGCGATACAGACACCACTCATAGTCCTGCCCAGAGCAACCCCTGGCCATCAGCTCTGCTCCTACGACCTCGGGTGGTCCGTCAGACCTACCAGTGGCTACTCTCGACCACTCAAATAACCAGGGAGAGACAGGAATGATGCCTCCAATTGAGCCATCGCTAGGTCCATGGATGACAGTCACTAGAAGGCACTAATGCCAACTATGATCGAAGTCTGCTACCGACAATGGGGATAATCAAGAGGGCTGAGATGGCCCATGAGGGAGCGGTGGCTGAGCCCATAGCAGTGACAGGTCCGGACCCGGTGGACATGCTCCCTTGATGCCCCATCCCACTGTTTGCCTCCCTTATCCATCTATTTCTTCCCTATTGGTTTTTATTACTACTTTATCTATATATCGAGTCTTTCTATCTTATTTTGGAACTATTACAGAGCTGGTAAGCCCCAAGGAGCTTGATTGAGCAACACTTGCCAAGTATTCTTGATATTCTTTAGCCCTATATTTTGGGGAGCAAAGTTGATAGGGTTTTCCAACGTCTGGGTTTCTCGAATATCGAGCGCATCAAGGCATCCGAGTGTAGTGAGGGCATCTAGCTCTTTTGAAATGAGCCCACAGTGCAGCTCTCCATTATGGTCTGGGATAGCCAATTTATTCAGCCACCACCAGAACACTTTCCAGCTCACTGCTGTTTATGCCAGTCCTAGAGCTACGGATCGTCAAGGCATGTGGGAGTGGCTTTCTCACCTCGGTACCACCATCGTTAGACCTTAGATTCTTGGAGGAGACTTCAATGATATCCGGTCCCTTGATGAGAGGCAGGGGGTTCGGACACCCTCTCTGACTAGAATATACGCTTTGCTGAGCACATCGATACTTTTGGCCTCATTGATGTTTTGGTTTTTGGGACCAAAGTTCACTTAGGCTCGCGGTCGTGAGATCTCTATCAAAATTTCTAAGCTCTTGATCGGGTCCTATGCAATAGTGATTAGCAGGTTGATTGGCCCAGATGTGGTAGTCATGCACTTTTTAAGAGTTGCCTCTAGTCATTCTCTGGTTCTTCTCGAGCTCTGTCTGAGTGAGGGGGGAGTAGGAGGGAGAGATCGTATCAATTTTAGGCTACCTGGCTTCTTCACTATGACTTCATGTCCTTCATTGATATACAGTGGATGAGGCTCTCTCTATTCAGTAGTGCTCTAGAGTCCCTCACCTCAGCTTTACATCAGTGAAATCGTGAGGTGTTTAGTCATATCCTTCATTGTAAGGATAGATGCACTGCTAGGTTGGAAGGTATTCAGCGGTCTTTGGAGGCTGGTATAACGCGGGGACTCCTCCGTCTTGAGGATAGACTACGCAGAGAGCTGGGAGTTATTCTTGATCGTAACACATACTCCTCTGTCTTGAGGACAGTCTGCACAGAGAGCTGGATGCAAAAATCTAGGGAGCAATAGATTGGTGATGGAGACCGTAACACATACTTTGATTATTGTTCGTCGTCATGGTAACCAGGTCCTCAATCTTGTCTCCCCTGATGGCGAGTGGTTGTGGGACCAGAGTTCCCTCTGCTCCCTCGCTGTCAACCATTTTTTATGCCTTTACTCTGAGGAGGAGATGATTTGTCCGACCTTTCTTTTTCAGAGTAGGTTTCCTACCCTGGATGATAATCTACTTACGGATCTCTGTAGCCCACTGTCCCAGACTGATGTTCGGGATGGCTTATTTCAGATGGGGCCTTTCAAGGCACCAGGGAAGGATGACTATTAAGCTATTTTCTTCCAAAGGTATTGGAAGGTGGTTGGTGATTCTGTGTGTGCTCTGGTCCAGGAGTTCTTTTAGAGTGGTCGTCTCCCCCCTCACCTGAATACTACCCTTATCATCCTTATCCCTAAAGACTCTACGCATGAGACCTTGTCCCAGTTTTTCCCCATTAGACCATGTAGTATTCTTTACAAGATCATTACTAAGATCCTGGTGGGTAGATTGAAGCCCCTCCTAGATACGATGGTTAGCCTGATACAGTCCAGCTTTATTACATGCCACTATATGTCAGACAATATTGTTATCCTCCAGGAGATGAGTGGTCGTCTCCCCCCTCACCTGAATACTACCCTTATCATCCTTATCCCCAAAGACCCTACGCATGAGACCTTGTCCCAGTTTTTCCCTATTAGACTATGTAGTATTCTTTACAAGATCATTACTAAGATCCTGATGGATAAATTGAAGCCCCTCCTAGATACGATGGTTAGCCCGATGCACTCCAGCTTCATTCCAGGCCGCTATATGTCAGACAATATTATTATCATCTAGGAGGTGGTCAACTCGATGCCTCGTAAGGGAGGCTATAAGGGTTGGATGGTCCTCAAGCTTGATCTTAAGAAAGCCTATGACCGTCTCAACTGGGATTTCCTCTGGCAGACGCTCCTATTTGCTGGTCTCCTTGTTACCTTTGTCGACTAGGTGATGGAGTGCATCATGATGACCTCGATGCGTGTTCTCTAGAATAGGGAGAAGATTGAGTCTTTTTGCTCTCCCGTAGAATACATTAGGGTGACCCCATTTTCTCTACCTATTTATTCTCTGCATGGAGAGACTCTCGCATGCCATTGAACAATTAGTCTAGGCTGGTAAATGGGTCTCGATCAGATGAACACGTCTTGCTCCTCCCCTGTCCCAGCTGATATTTGCTGATGACTTGATTCTTTTGGGCGAGGCCTCTTTGGCCCAATCTGAGGTTATTCGTGATCTCTTGGATACCTTCTGTAATTGCTCGGGGTAATAGATCAGTTTGTCCAAGCCCAAGCTCATGGTCTCCTAGAATGTCAGTCTAGAGCTCGCTAGCCAGATTAGTGATGTGATGGGTATCCCCCTGACCTCGAACTTGGGCCTTTACTTTGGTGCCCTTACTAACCTCAGACAAGACCGTTGCCAGTCGTACCATTATATTCTGGAGAAGCTTCATGGTAGAATGGCTGGATAGAAGGCGAGATCCTTGAGCATGACAAGTCGTTTGACACTTGCCCACTCGATTCTCGCCTTCATTCCAACTCATGAGATACAAACAGACCTCTTTCTTGCTAGCCCGTACATGAATATAAATTACTGTATTCGCGATTTCATTTGGGGCTCCCAGCAGGACCGCAGGCATATGCATCTGATTAGTTGGCCCACTATGTGCCTTCCCAAGGAGGTAGGTGGCCTTGCTCTTAGGTCTATGCACAATATCAACTTGGCGTTCTTTGCCATGCTACCTTGGAGATTCCTCCAGTCTCAGGACCCCCCTCTATGCGCGTATCTTGATTGGCCAGTATGGCAGGGAGGGTTGTGATCTGGAGGTTCTACAGTCGAAGTAGGACTCTTCCTCCACCTTGCAGGCCATGGTGAAGGCCCAGCCAATTCTTGCCTGGGGTCTTCGTCAGAATATGGGCAATGACATGTAGACGTCCTTTTGGATGACCCCTGGCTTTTTCCATCTCCTCTCCGCAACCACCTTATTGGTAACCTCCATGTGGAGGATACTTAGAGATGCGTTGTAGAGTACTAGACCCCTGAGAGTGGCTGGGACATCTCACGCCTGGAGGCCTATTTGCCCTCGCATATTATTAATTTACTGACCTCAACTTTTTTTGTAGGTTCTGCCAACTTGGACGGATTCTCTATCGTAGGGGCTCACTCAGGATGGCCACTTCTCTACCCAATCCCTTTATATGGCTTTGGGTATAGTGGAGGGGATGCCTCTAGATGACCCGAACTGGTCCCAGATTTAGGCCTTTAGGGTCCCTGAGCAGATTTATCTGTTTACTTAGTTCTTTTGCCACTATAGGTTGATGACCAATGCAGAGCAGAAGATGAGACAATTTATGGAGGATGACACCTATCCGAGGTATGGTAGGGGCTCTGAGTCCTTACTGCATATGGCCCAGGATTGCAGGTTTTCTAGAGCAATTTGGAATTCCTCCTCCCAAGTCTGCCACAATGCTTCTACACTAAGATTGATCCTTGTCGTTAGCTTTGGGCCAACACCTCTGACACAGCTACCCCCGCTGATGGCCCACCTTGGGCGACGACCTTTATTGCTACTTGTTGGTGGCTCTGGCGATGGCGTGACGAGTCTGCCATCAGGCCTAGTTCTCCCTCGGGGCACCCCCCTCTCTTATCACTTCACAAGCACGGGAGTTTGCTCGTGTCCTGGCGGACTAGATTACTCTACTTCCCCCCTCCTACCAATCGCGAGATCCTAATTTTCTGGCTGCGACCTGCGGATGGCTTTGTCAAGCTCAACACCAATGGAGCTTCGATTGGAAACTAAGGTCCAGCCGGTGCTGGTGGTATTATCTGAGACTTAGGTGGTATTTGGTTATGCGGGTTCGCTGAGGGCATTAGTAGTTGCACCTCCTTGGTTACTGAGATCTGCGCTTTAGTCCTCGGACTTGAGCTGACTTGGGAGAGAGGGTTCCGGAGAGTCCAGGTAGAGGTAGATTCGTCTCTAGCCATCCCTGCGTGGGACAGCATACTGATCGGGCTCACCCTTTGGCAATGCTGATCTCGAGGGCGTGCGAGTTGTTGAGGAAGGATTGGGTGATCGACATTTAGCATACTTGGCGGGAGGGCGACCGGCTGGCGGACCCGCTCTCTAAGCATGCTTTGGAGATTTCCTTGGACTATTTTATTTTTGATGTCCCCTTAGCTTCCTATTTTGCAATTTACATTGATGACTTACGAGGTATTAACCTCCCTTGGTGTACGTGTTTGAGTTTTGCAGCATACCAAAAGCCAAGGGGGGATTTCCCTTCCCGAGGTACTCTTTCCCTCTCACGGGTTTCTCCCATTGGATTTTTCCATGAGAGGGTTTGGACGAGGCAGTGGTCGCAACCTCACAAGAGGACGAGAGGGAACACTGCACTAAGTAGCCTTGTTTCAGGCCATTTTATTTATATATAGCGGCGATTTAGCCCTACCATTCCAACAAAAAAAAAGAAGCTAGTAGTCCACTAAAAAACGATAACGGAAGTAGCGTACATTTTTTGATAGGTAGGAAGTATTGTATTCTTTTGGATTTAATGAATAAAGTTAAGGAGTTTAGTAATTCTTAGTGAATCAATCGAAAGTCAAGTTTTATATTTAATGTGGTTCGGTAATTCTTTGCTTTAGAATATAACTAAAAACTCAGTGTCGAGATTCGAAATATAATGAACAATTTCAAATAGCCAATCATATTTTACCTATTTACTCAGTATCCGTATATTTCTTCATCCAATCATGATAAGTACCTATTTACTTCAATTGCAAACAACCAAAGCCATAACAATATGATGAATACGAGTCGTCTAGCGCAGAACCATATTGTCAGAAAAAAGGATATTCTGCAGCATGGATAACGTATGAGCGGAGCTAGTATTAGATATGAGTATTATAGATTTATAAAAACAATACATAATACAGTAAAATTTCTAGAAATGATTACATGTAAAATGATAAATCTTTAAATTCATAAAATGTTTTTGTCCCGAGTCGGGATCAGTGTTTAAATTTAATAACCACTTTATCGTAATAACTAATATTTTATCAGAAAATATTTGTGCTAAATTTCGATTCCAACTTTTGCATAAAGTGAAAGTTTTGAATTAATACATATATTTTTACATATTTTACGAATTTGAAAAAAATTTAGATAGCATTTTATGCTAGACTTGGTTGTTTGATAAATTTAGGGAATGCTAGTCTAATTTATAAATATTTCTTGGGTGAAAGTTTCATCATAAATAGATGTCAATCAATTAGTTAGAAAATCAAGAATTTGTTGAATTTTTTTTTCTATGAGATAATAAGTGTGATTGTTATTAATATATTTTTTGATGACTTAAATATAAAAAAAAATATTTTTGTATTTATGCAATGACAAAATACTCAATCTTAATAATTTTGGAGTTAAAAAGAAATGTAATAACTTCTATATTTTTCTGCGTCCCATTGCATCGATTTATAAGAGTTTTACTGTATAACCCATTTGATTAACAACCAAGCCAATCTGAAGCAGATGACCTAGGGATGACTACGGTTCCGGAAATACCGATTACAAGGTTCCTATAAAATTCTGGGACAGTTTTTAGAACTTGAACTACAATTTCGAACCGGTTGATAGAACCTCCGATTCTGATACATCCGAGTCGAATAGAACCATGATCACCCCGATGACCCGACAGCCCAATCCTGAAAGTTCTGAACCCTCCTCAAACCACCTGCAGGCTTATTGGGCCTTCCTTCATCATCTCTCTCTTTAAACCAAGGGTAGTATCGTAAATTCAGTTCACAACTCACTCTCTCTCCACCTACTTAAGGCGGATCTCCTCTCTCTCTCTCTCTCTCTCTCTCTCTCCCAACCTCTCACCGTCATTTCCGTCTTCTCCGCTACCCAGAAAACCCCACTCGCATGTGATCTCTCTCTCTCTCTCTCTCTCTCTCTCGCGAGCGGTTACGATTTGTTCAGGAATGGCACCGAAGGCGAAGAGCTTCGCGAACAAGGGCAAGGCCCCGGCCGCGCCGGCGAAGCGCAAGCGCGACGAGGACGACGACAAGACCGGCAAGAAGAGGAATCGAGAGGTCCTTCAGTTCTTCGAGGACGAAGCCGGAGTTGGCGATGACGACGATTTCTTCTCCGATGACAGCTTTTTCGGCGACATCGATGACTGTATCTTCTCTCTCTCTCTCCCTCACTTTTTGCATGTGGCCCCTAGGGTTTCGAGGCTCCTATTTTGTGACATTTTGTCTTTTTACCCTTTTTTATTCCTTTTTCTTCTGAGAATGGTGATTTTCCCTAGGGTTTCAGACGATTATATTCGTGCTTCCTTTTTTAGGGTTCCGAGTAAAAATGCAACTCGTTTTTCGTTGTGTTTCGAACTTCGTTGTGTTGTTGTTTCTGTCGTGTGTTGCTATTTTGTCACTTTGGACCACAAATTGTGATGTTTTGTACTGTCAACATTTTGTGATCTAAGTTTTGGCGAATGGTGGACATTTCGTTGGGCATTCGAAATGATTTTCCTTGCATGCTTTAGTGGGAAGAAGTGAAAGCAGTATGTTTACGTTGATTTAGCCCAATCGACGTGAGGTTTCAATAATCCTGATTTTTATGAGTGCTTGGTCCCACAGATGGACACTGAATACCTTTTTGTGAGGTTTAAGAATTGTAGATATCTTTCTCGTCAGTTGATTTTGAATCATTAGACAGTCATTTGCCAATTTGTCTCTTATATTTATTCAGATATCATAGCAACTAATAGATATCCTGACGAGATGTAGCAGGATTATGGGATCTTTTTGACTGGGACTGAAGACATAGCGTTTAACTTTTCGTTTAGATTTTCATGTGTTAAATCTGACTACCTGTTTGGTCTTACATCTGCATCCTGCACAGACCCCATGGAAGAAGAATTTGACCCAGAGCTGAAAGTAAAAAAAGATTCACTGAAACCGCAGAGTAGTTCATTCGTTCCCAAAGAAGAAGAGATGGATGAAGAAGAATTTGATAGGATGATGGAAGAACGTTACAGGAGTCATCCGGGATTCAAATATGTTGGAGATGACGAGGCCAGAAGTTTGAAAGAAAGGGATTCTCTTTTGTCATCTGGGGATTCAACCATCTGGAAAATAAAATGCATGGTGCGATAATATAGTTGGTTGCTTCCTGCAATCTGTTTTTCCCCTTTTGGTGAAAATCTCGTACTTTATTTTCCACCGGTTGACCAAAGTTTCCCCACTGCAGGTTGGACGTGAAAAGCTTTTGACCTTCTGCCTCATGCAGAAGTTCGTTGACTTGAAATCTCTTGGGAAAAAGCTTGAGATAATATCTGTATTTGCAGTTGACCACGTAAAAGGTTTTGTTTTCATTGAAGCTGAAAAAGAAAGCAATCTAGTTGAGGCAAGCATAAATCTTTATTCAACATATATGTTCAGTTCTATATCTATTGTTTTTGGTGCAAGGACTTTGGTCGACATTATATGTTTCTTCTAGATTATGCAAAGCAAAAATTGCATATCTGCTTAATTGCTTACTTTTAATATCTAGGCTTGTAGAGGTCTTGCTGGCATATATTACACAAGAGTGGCACCAGTTAATAGGAATGATCTTCCTCTGTTGCTGTCTGCCCGCAACAAACCAAACAGCATTGCCAAGGGAATGTGGATCCGTGTGAAGAGTGGAAACTACAAGGGGGACCTGGGGCAGGTTGTTGCTGTCAATAATTCACGAAGAAAAGCAACAGTCAAACTTATTCCGAGGATTGATCTACAAGCACTGACAGAAAAATATGTGAGACCTCTTTTGACCTTATGATTTTAGTACATATTAATATGGTATTGTGGAAAATTGAAACAGGAAAATGAGCAGTGCTTCAAGTCATTAAACAAGTTACATTTGTCAAACAAAATTTCATTCGTGGTGTAGGTGTTTTGGTTCTCTGTTACTTACCTTCAGTTGACGGGGCAACTGTTGGTAGTGTATAGTTGTATTTAGCATCCCAAAAAAGTTGCATACGTCTTAACAGACGATAACTTTTCCAGAGCATCCACTTTTAGGCGTTTGTTTATCTTTGACAGTAGGTTCTCTTTTCTTTTATTCTCTTTTGATAGCTTGCAAATTTATTTTATTCAAAAGTTTGCAAAATGATTTAAATTATGAAATTAGATCCTTTTCTCGTGTTGATAGTTCAACCCACATTAACAGGCTACCCTCTGATGATTGCTTTTTTACCCATTTACCATTTATTTGGTATACAGTCGAACTTGAAGAGAAGTGAGAAACTACCAAAATCTGATTGGTTCCCATCCTTGACCTTTTGAGAGGCTGTTTTTTTTTTCTTTCTAATTTGTGCTTTCTTTCCTATTTTTCTGATGCATTCAAATTGACATTGCTACAAAACAGTTACAGTTTGGTTACCTATGTGAGGTATGATTTATATTTGGGCAAAATACTTTTGATACACTTGTTGAGGTTTATGAAATTAACAATTTGGATCCTGTGTTTTCAGAAATACTCACTTGCGTCTTGACTTGTTAATATTTCCGCTAATTCTCCGAATTCAGTTAAAAAATCAGAAATTGCTGGAAGATTTTACATGCTGGTTCCATATTTACCCATCTATCATATTCAGCCTCCTATTTCATAGGGAAAAATAAAAAATTACTGCTTAAATCCACTTGTCCCTCCTCATTCATCTCTCCCCAAAAAGCTGTCGAAGGTGCTTCCCATAATCCCCAACCAAAGGTTTCTCTGTGGCTGTTGCCGCTTTAACTTTGACATACAGTCTAAAAGAGAAGAACTTTTACATGTCTAATTTTCTCAGTCAAATTACTTTACCTAATTTCCTGCTGCAAAAAGTAATGTATATATTTGTCACAGGGTGGAGGAGTTTCACGGAGGAAAAAAACTGCTGTACCAGCACCAAGATTAATCACCTCCAGTGAACTTGAGTAATATGTGCCTCTTATTCTTATGTTTCCCCTATTTGTTCAGGCATCTGATCTTTATTTCCTGTGCAGGGAGTTCCGGCCACTTATTCAGTATAGGCGTGATCGAGATACTGATAAAACATTTGAGATTCTTGATGGCATGATGCTGAAAGATGGTTTTTTGTATAAGAAAGTATCTCTGGACTCACTCAGCTACTGGGGTATTACGCCTTCAGAAGAGGAGCTATTGAAATTCAAGAGTTCTGAAAATCAGGATTCTGGTGACTTGGAATGGCTTACACAACTGTATGGGGGGCCAAGGAAAAAACAAACTTTAGGCAATAGCAAAGGCCTGGAGAAAGGTGAGAGCTCATCAGGCATGGAAAAAGGAGAGAGGTCATCGGGCCTGGAAAAAGGAGAGGGTTCAGGATCTGGCATCCGAAACAAATTTGAACTGTTTGAGCTCGTGTGTTTTGGGTAAAATATGATCAAGTTTCTAGTGCTGCAGATCATCTTTTTTTGGATTTATGCTTTTTTTCCAATTGAATCTAAATGTTTTTGCAGTCGAAAAGATTATGGCCTCATTGTTGGCATGGAGAAAGATGGTAGTTATAAGGTTAGTAGTCAATTTTTGAGGATTGTAAGGTTTGAGTTTTAGGTTTTACATCCTGTTGCATCCCTGTTAGTAGGGATGATACAGAACTGTTCCCCTGGGGCCCTTTTCTTATCTTTATCTGATAGATTTTTTCCCTTGATCTGCACATGTAATCTAGATTTTAAAAGATGGACCGGATGCACCAACGGTGACCTTTCTTAAAGAGCGTGAATTGAAGAATGGGCCTTCTGATATGAGGTTTACTGCTTCAGATCAGCAAGGGAAAACAATATCTGCGAATGATAATGTCAAGGTCTTGGAAGGTTCTCTAAAGGTCTGTCATTTTTCTCTTTCTGTTATTCATCAAATGCAATTTGTTGTGAATTGATGAATGGCTCAGCTACATCTCCTTATTTCTAACTTTTACAGGATAGACAAGGAGTTATTAAGCAGATTTATAGAGGGACTGTGTTCATTTATGACGAGAACGAGGTGGAAAATGGCGGTTATCTCTGCTGCAAAGCTCAATTTTGTGAAAAGATGAAGCCTGCTTTTGATATGAACTGTGAAAAGGTTGAGATCAACCTTGAGTAACTGTCCTTTCCTTGCTTTCCGTCCCAACCTCTATTGGAGCTGCTGTAGGTTTGATAATTTATCTTGTTTTCTTATTTAGGGAGGTGGATCCGGTGCCTTTGATTTTGAAGATTCTACATCATCGCCAAAATCCCCTTTGCCCTCTCAAACACAGTGGCAATCAAAGGACATAAATCATGACTGTATGTACAAAGGAGCTCCAATTTGTAATCATTATTTTAGTTTATGCCTAGCATCAGTTCCTAATATGTAATTCGTGGTATCATGCAGTCAAGGAAGGTGGCAAGGATGAAATTTTCTCAATTGGACAGACATTGAGGATTCGAGTAGGATCATTAAAGGGCCATCTTTGCCGCGTCTTAGCCATACGCTACTCCGATGTCACTGTCAAGCTTGATTCTCAGCACAAAATACTGCTAGGTTTGTCTGCACATTTATTTTCTATTGACCGAGTTTATGAACTGTAATCTTCTCTATTGAATTCTCCGCATCTCTCTTATAGTCAAATCTGAGCATCTATCTGAGGTCCGTGGAAAGAATTCTACTCTGCCTGTAAGGTAGGTTTTATATAAACCGCAACCTGTCTTCTTAAAACACTTTTGTATAGTTAATGTGAATGATTTGCTCAAATTTTTGTAATTGATATGATGTGGAATTACTCTCTTCTAAAGCGAGGATCTGGGGTCCAGTCCTTTCAAAGCATTTGATCTTCTTGGTGCCGAAGGAAATTCTGGAGGTGAGTACTTGATTGATCAACACCAAAAATAGAGTTAGGTTTGTTTATTGTGGGATATGAGCTACATGATCTCTGGTCTATGCCTAATGTGTCTTCCGTTTTGCTTGTGGGTATCTCTGATATTTTTCCAACCTTGTCGTTATAAGATTGGGCTGGTGGAGCTGGAGCCTCGAGAGATACCGATGCGTGGAATACTGGATGTGCTTCTGCAGAAAGGTAAATCTTGTTGACAACTTCTTCCTCACTATCCAGTCACGAGTAGTGTGTTTGACCTACTAAATGTGATCCTGTACTTAAGCTTAAACATTGACCTTTGGAGTCTCTTTATTGTAACTATTTGTGATTTTCCTGAAATGAATATTTATTGTAACTATTTGTGATTTTCCATAAATGAATTAAGGAACGCTAAGAAGCTGGCACATGCTCTGTATTTTGTTATTGAATTCTTCCCTTACTGATCTTAATTGTTCAAAATTCAGTCACTGCTGGACAGAGATATGGCTATGTTCTTGAATGAGTTGTTCTACATGTTGAAGTTTTTATATTAACTAGACTAGAATTGAGTAATATTTGTATCTTGTGCAATAAATAACTCTACCTCCAAGCATTAATCCCTACAACAACTCTCTAACTTGAGTTGGTGGCTACTATTTTGCAACTGAGATTGTACCCATTGTTTCATTTTTGCAGGACTTCTTGGCCCGCATTTCCTGGATCAAGCTCCGTGGTTCGCTCCTAAACTCTTTCACTTGATCTACAGTGTAGCTCTTGTGCTTGTGGGCTTCCATTTTACTAATCTTAGCCTGTTATTTCAAATGTTATGCCCCTCAAATGTTTTTTCCAAATATGTTATGGGCCATTAAAAAAAAAGTTTTGGTAATTATTGTTAGGATACAATTTTCAGGTGTTATCCCTTGACATAATATTTCATTTTCCTTTGATGATCTGGAACCCTGTCAGTCTGACCACATTTTTGTGAGAATTATAGGACTAAATGACGCTGGAATTATACTGTTGTCTCACTAGAATTTTGAGAGAATGGACTGTAGCATGAGCAAAACAGTTTAATTAAATGGTGGTTGTTAACTAGCTGATATTTTGTGATTGTTTCAGCCTTGCTCTGAATCTGGGCCAGCAAATCCGTTGGGCGCTGCTGACAATGGTCTAAAGACAGGTATGTGCTAGAGGTGCATAAGATGCATATTGAGTGCTCTGGTTATAAAATAACTATGGGTGATGGTGGTTATGATGACTCGCAGATTCTGAATCTGCTTGGAATAACGTTGATTCTAGCCAGAAATCAAGTTGGGGTGCTTCAGCCACTGATGACAAAGCCGTTGGTTCTGGTGTTCAAGATGGCACTTGGGGTCAGAAGGGGGATGGCTGGAATACAGCTTCTAAAGAAGTGGCTTCAGATCCTTGTTCATCATGGGACGTACCAGCTGCCGGTGGTGGTAATCAAGAAGATGGCTCAAAGCAAATTTCATCATGGGGCGTGTCATCAAATCAGACATCATCATGGGGTGCGCCTGTTGCGAAGACAGCTTCTAAAGAAGTAGCTTTAGAACCGTGCTCATCATGGGATGTACCAGCTGGTGACAGTAATCAAGTTGATGGTTGGGGGAAGAAGAGTGATGATGGCTGGAAGAAAGCTGCACAAGAAGATGGCTCGAAGAAAATTTCATCGTGGGGTGCTCCATCCACCGACAACAATGCTGCCACTGATGGAAAAGGCTGGAACACAGCTGCCAAAGAAGTGATTTCAAACCAGACATCATCATGGGGTGTGCCAGCTGCCGCAAATGAGGATCAAGGGGTCAAGGCCTCTCAGGTAAATCATGAGGGTGGGTCATCTTGGGGTAAACCGGATGTTAAAACGAGTGCCACCTCTTCGTCTTGGGGTAAGAAAGGAGGAGAATCGTCTTGGAGTAATAAGGGGGAAGATTCCTCTTGGAACAAGTGTGTGGAAGAATCATCATTTGCTAAACAAGGAGAGGAATCGACTTGGAGCAAACAAGAGGGAGGGTCTTCTTGGAACAAACAAGGCGGAGAATCATCTTGGAGCAAACAACAGGAGGGAGGGTCTTCTTGGAACAAACAAGGCAATAATGAAAATGATGGTTGGAACAAACAAGGCGGAGAATCATCTTGGAGCAAACAACAGGAGGGAGGGTCTTCTTGGAACAAACAAGGCAATAATGAAAATGATGGCTGGAAAGGGGGGGAATCATCTTGGAGTAAACCGGAGGGCAGGTCTTCTTGGAGCAAGCAAGGTGACAAGGAAAAACAGGAGGGAGGTTCTTCTTGGAACAAACAAGGAGGAGAATCGTCATGGGCTAAACAAGGGGGAGAATCCACCTGGGGTAAACAAGAGGGGGGTTCTTCTTGGAACAAGCAAGGTGCTGAAGAGGGAGGTGGCTGGAAAAGTTCATCAGATGGAACTGGTGGGTCCTTTGAGAGGGGAAGGGGCGGAGGTCGTGGAGAAGGTGGTTGGAGGGGTAGAGGTCGTGGAGAAGGTGGTTGGAGGGGTAGGGGTCGTGGAGAAGGTGGTGAAGGTCGTGGAGAAGGTGGTTGGAGGGGTAGGGGTCGTGGAGGTGGTGAAGGTCGCGGAGAAGGTGGTTGGAGGGGTAGGGGTCGCGGTGAAGGTGGTTGCAGGGGAAGCGGTGGTGGAGAAGCTGGTGAAGGTCGTGGGGAAGGTAGTTGGAGGGGTAGGGGTCGCGGAGAAGGGGGTTGGAGGGGAAGAGGTGATGGAGGTCGTGGAGAAGGTGGTTGGAGGTCAGGAGGGCGTGCTAGTTGGTCAGGTGGGGAGGATACTGGCAATTCTGGTGGCTCTGGTGGTGGCCAAGGTTCCTGGGCTGAGAAACAAGAAAATTCCTCGTGGAGCAAACAAGGAGGTGATTCGTCTTGGGGCAAGCCAAGTGGAGATCCTTCATGGGGCAAACAAGGAGGTGACTCTGGTGGATCGAGTGGTCAAGGTTCTTGGGCAGAGAAACAGGAGAACTCCTCTTGGAGCAAACAAGGAGGTGATTCGTCTTGGGGCAAACAAGGAGGTGATTCATCTTGGGGCAAGAAACATGGAGATTCATCATGGGGCAAACAAGGAGGTAACTCTGGTGGATCAAGTGGTCAAGGTTCTTGGGCAGAGAAACAGGAAAATTCCTCGTGGAATAAACAAGGAGGTGAATCTTCCTGGGGCAAGCCACCCGGAGATTCTTCATGGGGCAAACAAGGAGGTGACTCTGGTGGATCAAATGGCCAAGGTTCATGGGCAGAGAAACAAGGAAATTCCTCGTGGGGCAAACAAGAAGAGTCGAAAAAGGATGTGGAGTCTAGTTGGGGTAAGCCGAGGGAAGACTCCTCTTTTGGGCAGCAGGGAGGCGATTCCTCCTGGGGTAAAAAAGCAGCAGGTGACTCATCCTGGGGCAAGCCCAAAAATGAATCTGGTGGCGGGTGGAAAACTGGCGATGGTTTCAGCAATTCAGGCTCGACGGGAAGTAAGTGGGTTGAGGAAAAATCCGGCGCTGAAAGCATGGGAAACTCGACATGGAATAAAGAGCCAGTAGTTGGTCAGAATTTAGTCAGCGGCTGGAGTGACAGTGACAAGAAGAAGAATGCAGAAGAGCCAGGCCAAGAGGGGGGTAATTCTTCTGCAAAATGGGGTGACCAAGATGGTTCAAGTGGAGGCAAGACGGGCTGGGATAGTTCGAACAAATCGGAAGAGAATGGCAACAAGGGTTCTGGTGGCTGGAATTGAAGGCCGGCTCGAATTCGTAAATAACCTAACGTGGTCTTTTTTATCTTCTGCTAGTCGAGTCGCAGGGCGGAAGTTGTCGGGCTAATTAATGCCATTATGCTAACTTAAACGACTGGAACTTATTTGGCCGTGGTGGCAGTCGGTTTAGCTTTTGTTTGTTATGATCGTGAACTATTGCTCTCTCTGAAGGGAGCTGCTGGAACCTTCTGCGGGTCAGTATTTTGACATTTTAGCTCTCCCTCCCTTTGTTCAGTTTGCGGGTATCGCTTGGTTGTCTGGTTTTTATTACCTATTATGCCAAAGAAATCTCTGTTTATGATCGCTTTCTACAAAATGCATTTCCTAGATTTGACACTTGATTCGCAGGCCATCTTATCGTTTTAGATAATCCCCGTTTGATTACATTTAAATATATTATTTGCTGTCCTCAATTCTCGTCCTGTTCGGTAGTACAAAGGTTTTCTAGAATTTTCTATTAATTAGTATTCCAGTGTATGTTTAGGTTTATCTATTCTGGACAACTGAAGGAAATGGGTAACCTTGACTTAAAAGTTTCAATCTGATTTTCTTTTAGAAGAATCTACCCCTCGTTAGTAGAAGTTTGGGGCGGTTGTTGACTTGTTGCCTATACGTGGCTAGTAGTACTTTTATAGGATCTTGGGTGCTTTTCTATGCGCAAATAATTTGTTGTTGGAAAAATAACTCACAAATTCCTAAGTTTGGATATAATATACTGAGAGGTCTATCTAATAGTTTTGAAGTCTATGAATTTTAAGAAATAGAACTCCGTGGAATGGTTCCTACCGTGGAAAACAAGCTTACAAATTTTCAATATTCCCAAACTACCCTTTGCCCTCACCCCGCACTCCAACCCTTTCTTCGTATCCCGAAGAAAACCATTCATGTGCTTCAAACTCACTGTTTCTTTTCCTGCTCTTCCTTAACTTCTTGCGGCAAATTAAATAGGAACAACGGGCCAAATAGGAAGACCAAATTTCCTCCTAAAGAACATCAATCTGAGTTTGTCAATATTATCGATGGTAATTGATTAGAACCGTCACAATGATCAATGGAGTAAGAAGAAATCCATTTTTCTTGGTTTTTGGGTGAGACAGAGAGAATGGATGTTAAAACAATTGTCCCTGAAGGTCTCACCTAGCGAACAGCTAGTCTGTAAGTTCCCACACTAAAACGGCTAGAATAGTTGATGTAATTAATTGTACATTAGTTGTAATATTATACACTAGTTACTCTAATCTCTGTATATATATCTGTAATTCATAATCAATAAGATATGCGAGATTATTATTCTCTCACCTTCCGTTTGTTCAATGGAGGAGAGAGGGGACGATGGAGAAAGGAAGGGGGATAGAGAAATAAAATACTTTGTTCATACTTTTTATTTAATATGTTAAATTACTTTTGGAAAGGGCAAATAGGGAATATTGAAAATTTACTACATTGTTTTTGTCAATAGGGATCAATGACTTCAATTTCTCAAAACTAAAAGATTAAAATCCTATGAAGTGGACATACGAGTACAATATATCTAACATTAAGTACCTATGCATTTTTTACCCTTTGTTTTTTTCGGTACAAAATTGTTTAGGAATTGACAAATTTATAATATCAAATATTATACGTGAATAATTTTGAAATTTTATATTTAAATTATGGTGTGACAACACTAGCCCACAATTTGGCGAACACTAACTCACTACGAACTGTATAATGACACACCATTTGAAAAAAATACTGACGCACCATTTGGAGAATACTGGCACCATTTAGCGAACTCACACAATGAACTGGACAATGACACACATTAGTTTTCATATCCGACTCATGGTTCTAAAAATCAACCCGGAGGACGACCTGAGATTTTTCACGTCGTTCGCGTCAACGGGTCTGATCGGTCGGGCCGAGGTCAGACTAGATATTTTTTTAATACAAAAGGAATATTGTTTATTATATTTAAGTATTAAAATAGCAAATATTTATAAATATTATCTAATTTTATTGCAAATATTATAATATTCAAGCACAGATTTCTAACAAATTACTTTTTGTTGATAAAAAAGGATGAATTTAATTGAAAGTAACATGTTCAAAAATATAATTTAATCACTTTAATCTAATAAATTTAAAAATATTTTTTTCAAAAAATCAATTTTTGGCTTGATCGGTTGGTCCAACCATAAAATCTGACCAATATAATCGGTTGAACCAATATCCAATACAGTTGACCACCAGCTGGAACAGACCCAAATTCAGGGTGAAACCCCGCCTGGTATTAGACCTGATTTGTAGTTCGACTGATCCAACCTTGGCCTGGCCAGTTTCTTTAAAACCATGCAACTAACTAACGGCATATAAGGGCTTGTATATGAGCCGGCGCACTACTCTACCGAGTTGAGTGCTGGCTAACCTACTTGTATATCCCTCTATAAGTTTCTTCATTCAGTAAAAAGTCCTTGGAATATCGTGTCTAAAAACAGTTCATTAACTATTTTTCGTTACTGAGATCCAAATACTCCTTAGATTAAATAATTCAAATTCAGACCAAATTATATCACAAAAAAAACATAATTCTCCTGACTGAATATTAACACGCTATATTTCCAGTTGAATTAAAACAAACTGTTACTTTTTTAACGTCACACTGTTACTCTATTAGCACTCTTGACCATGGTTTAATAAATGAAACCTTAAAATCATAATGGGCCTTATTTTGTTTTCTCCTATTGGTAACGTTTGATGGGGTCCATAGCATTAATCAATTGATTGACTTTCTTTGCCTTTTTCTTCTATAAATCCTTTAGCCTGTAAGATGATCAATTTCGATTTCCCCCTCTACCAATCTCCACTTGCTAGTGTGAATGTAATAATAGAAAAGCAACAAGATTGTCGTTAGCCACATTGCTGAGACTTAGAATAATTAAAAGATACAAACAACTATAACCAATAATTGTTGTGGGTGATGGAGAGTGTGGTGGTGATCCGCTCCCAAATATCATTCCAAAAAAGCCATCGTCCTCGCCGCCGGACCCACCCGGGGTGGAGACACCGTTGCCGGACCCATCGGGGGTGGAAAACCCGTTGCCGGATCCGCCAGGGGTGGAGACACCGTTGCTGGGGCTGGCCCCACCACCGTTGAATCCTCCGTCGTCGTTCCTAAGTAAATAATTCAATAACCTCATTATCAATGTGATTTTCAAACGCATCGCTAGACCAATGTATATAAATTTCCCATAAGTGAGACTTTAGGTTAGAAAACCATGCGATGAAACAGGATCCGGAGTGGACAGTAATAGACACGAAATTCAACCCGCTCTTAGAATTTTTATAACCAATGATTGAGAAAATATTCTCACCACACTTACAACTAATCTCAACAGTTTAGTGAATAATAATGAACTTCAAGTCGAAGTGGTATCAGTAAATGAGATACTCCATTGGCAACAAACAATGACATGTGAAATAACAGTGTTCCAGATTTGATAGGACTTGGATGGGAATCTTTTTGCCATTTTTAAGTCATTCTTGTTGGCCTACACTAAAGTAGATCTTTTCAAACCTTCATCCTTATGTTGCATATAAATGCTATGCTAATACCAAGGTTTAAAAAGGAAACAAGATTTTCGGTGCAAATGGCGAAAAGTGAAGCTAAATCATCTTAACTTTTCATTTTTTAAAAAGTAAATTTACACTAAGAATTACACCTCGTGAGAACTTAAACCCTGGACCTCCGTCAAATGATTTTACATATTGTACTGCTAGATCATTAAGTTCAACCGAGTCTAAACTAGGACCCAGGCGGACCCTTCTGAATTACTGATTTTTGTGTGTGTATAGAACATTTTATATATAATACCTATGGTTAAAAGGGATCAAAATTCTACCCTAAATCCGATCAAAGTTGTTAACACACTCTTGATCCGTAGGGTAGGGTCGAAGGGCCACAAGATCTAATCCATGACTGATTGTTCAGTCCCGGATCTTTCTACCTTATCTAAGTGACTTCAAGTATGGGGCTAAGAGGGTAGCCACCGTGCTAACAGATGAAACAGATGTGCTAAGAGCTAATGTCAATATTGGGACCCACAAAGTGATGAAAAACATGGGAGGGACCCCAAGCTTGTTTGCTAGAAAGCAGAAGAACGGAATATAACTAACTGAACTTCCAAGTCATTATTCAATTGGGTAATGTTGATCATCCTTGGGTCCAACTGAATTTATACTAATATTCATACGGTAATTCATTTACAAATGAGCTGTAAATGAATTTTTGAGATCGAAACTGGTAGGATTTATCATAATTATACGCAAATGAAAAAAAAATAAGTTGTAAATTAACAAATGAATTTCATGATCCAAAAAAAAAAAATACTATTTCGGATTTGAAAATGAGATTGTTAATAACTGTTTAGATACCATAACAATCAAGTCAAATGTGAAATCCTTTCGCCATGTAGCAGTCTAGGCGGTGATGATGGTGTAGTAAAGTAACAATGAGTGAGGCAACCAGAAATGGAAGACCAAAGACAACATACTCGAGTAAGGATTATATTTTCTTAGTTTATACCATCTAGTACTCGAACATCTACTAGAAAAATTAATCTAAATTCTAGCTCGGTGGAGCCCTTGGCAAAACACTTTTGACAAAGCAATTAACATGTTTTAAAAACTTCGAACGTGAAATCTCTTAGTAAAACTAAAACAACAATCACACTCACACTCCACTCCTCAATGAAACGTTAATAGCTCTAATGATGATTAATTAAGAGACTCTAGATCACGTCAAAGCAGCTGACAGAACATATTGATGAACCCTTTTAGAATTTAAGCCAACATTGACATATGCCAAGATTCTGATCATGATGAATAACTAAACCCAAATCAGGCATTTCATTTCCCCTCAAAAAAAAAATCCGGCATTTCAGCAAATGCACGTACAATATGAAAATTATATATGTATATAAGTAGTTCAGAAAAATTACATTTTTACATACCATTTTAAACTTTATCAATGATATGCATATTTAAAACACAATAAAAATTAAAATACATATAAATTATATGCATACTAATCACAATACTAGGTAATCTTTAATGATATTGGGATGATTTCATTTATATTTGAATGAATACACGAATATTATTTATATGTCTGGTACTATGAATTGTATGATTTAATTGAACACTCATATTTTGATCTAACAAATTATTATATTTGAGATTATTTGTTAATAATTTATTTGTACATTTGGATTGAAAACATATTAAATATAAACAATTGATATTATCCAACTTAAATCTAAATTAGTTGATTTCGTATATTTCTGAATATAAACCAAAAAATAACACATGTTTCGGAGAATCCGGGATTGGAAAACATATTTAAATAGAATTGAGATTGTCACCATTTTCAAGTTATTTGAAAAAAAATCTAATACTAATAGACTAAAAAATAGATATTCTAATTTCAGACTCCGGGCCCAGAGGTGTGTCCGAGCACATGGTCAAAAGAACCATATAAAATTAAAAACCCAAGACAAGGGATTAAAAAAAGTGACGACTCGTGCCATGTTAACCTCATTTCGAGGTTCATAGTCCAAAAGTGCTCCGTTAGCTCTCCGAACTTTTATGTATAAAATTGTTATAATTACAAAATTTAAAAAGTTATTTTTAAAGTACAACATCACATTTCAAAATCTAATACTAAAATTTTCCCAATGATAAATAAAGAAGAGGATATTTAGGCGGTACCTGGGGTCACCGAAGACGCCGGCGTTGAGGGTGAGCTGCTCGGCAAGTGCGGCGGACTTGGGCTCCAGGCTGGAGGCCTTGGCGTACTGGGAGCTGAGCCCCGCCCCCGACGGCACGAAGAATGCCCCATTTACCATTATGTCCCCGTCCGTCCTCCAGTTCCACCCGTCCCACTCCCCCTCGTCTGTCTCCACCCGCTTCGTTACCTGCTCCCCACACCAACCAACCCCCCATAATAAAACACACTCGTTATCGCCCAAAATAGACGGATAATAATAATAATAATTCGAACTCAAAATTTTTTGATTAAGTTAACGCTTATTGGTAATAGACGATTATATTATACACAACGTAAAGGGAGATAGACTACATTACAGGTTTGTCTTGGAATTATATAATTAGGTCAACAAAATAAGGTGTGATGCCCTTTCTATTCGGTTCCTAGTGTATTATTTCTTTTGTGAAATCAAATCATTAGGGCTGGTGATTACGAAAGCAACTTGTATAGACTTATAAAATCGCAAGTTGCGGTTAGAAAATCGACGATTATGATTAATTCGTGCAAAAACCCTACCTTTTATTTATAAAAAATTGAAGTTAATATTTTTTTACCTTAAAAAAATTAAATGTTGTATTTTATATTGAATCTTATTTAATTTAGAGACGGCCCTATAATGCAAACATGAACAAGAAAAAAAAAGGTATGATAACCACCACGGAAAGAGAAACTTTTACGGCTAATAGACCACCGCCGTATTTGTTTTAAAAAAGTCTAAATTTATGATAACTTTTTGCCTTATGCCTATATTAAAAAACTTGCACGGGTTGTGTCGTTTTGCAAAGTTCACTCTAGCAATCACATTTTTTTTAATCAAGTATCTTGTATTTTTCATTTACTTTTTATTAAAGAATTTATTCAAATTCACATTTTATAACGATGAAATGATATATCTAAAAAGTCAAACTACATAATATGTGAGTAAATTTTTCCAGGAAAAAAAACCAAATGGAGGTCCATTTCATTGTCCAAATCTTACAAATCCAAGTGGGTTCGTGGGCATACCTTTTTCACGTTGTTCCCTAATTATATTGGCAACCATTTTCAAAAGGATAGTTATGTTCGTACCAATTATGACAATGCATGACAACAAAAAAACCATAGCTGATGTGGACCAACATTACACACTAAAAAAGGCTTTTAAGTTTTTTATTTAATCTAAGTTCGAACCAGATATCATATTTAAAAATGGTAAAAATATTTCAAGAATATAAATTCGAAACTCTCTTGTTAATTTAGTATAATGCTGATTTATAGATTTAAGTGATCATGAGTAACTTTTTTATTTGCATAGGTTAGGAGTTAGATAATTAAAACTTGAAAAAAGTTCATTTTGGTACTTTGTGGTATCGAAAAAAATTACTTAAGTACTCTATGGTTTAAAACCTATCAATTATGTCAAACTTATTTTAATTAAAATAATTAGAGGTTTAGGGAGTTGTCCGTACCCTGCCCGACCATCTGGCATCATTTTATGTACGACGTAGCATGCCACTACAAGATGGACAGGCAGGGCACGGACAACTACCCAACCTCTAATTAATTTTAATTAAAATATATTTGACTCAATTGATGAATTTTAAATTACGTATTACTTAAATAACTTTTCGTGATACCAAGGATCCTTCAAACTTTTCAATAAGTTGATCAAGACGCGCCACCGGTCAGAGAGTAGGCCCCACAATCATCCATCCCCGAAGTCTCAAGCAACACAAAGAAGAAAACTGAAAAAGAACCGTCGAAAAGGGACGAACCTCCTTGGCGTTAGGATCGGCGGGAGCGGAATAGCGGTTACCCTGGCTGTTAATGGTGGGCCCCGCGCTACCACCAATGGCGTACATCTCCCACGACGTGAAGTCATTATTCACCACGTGTATGTAGCCCCTCCGGCACCGGGGCATCCGCTGCACCAGCGCCTCCCCGAACCGGTTAAACGCGATGGTCACCTGCATCCCCGAGTCCAGCACGTACCGGTCGTTGTGCCCGAGGAGCATCACCTCGTTGTGGTGTGAGAAGTAGCAGTTCGAGACGGTTATCGCCGTGGACCCCATGATCGCGTCCACCAGCCCGTCCGCGCAGTTGGACAGCGTGCAGTGGTCGATCCAGATGCTCCGGGACCCGAATATCGAGATCCCGTCCCCGTCCGACCTCCCCCGCCAACCCACGTGGGTCGGGGAGGAGGCGACGATGGTGTTCCCGGAGGGCTTGCAGCCGGAGACTTGGACGTTGTGGATGATGACGTGGGAGATGTACTGGAGGGTGAGGCATCCGTGGCCGGTGATCCGGACCACGGCGCCTCGCCCGTCCACGGTTTTGTAGCTGTTGAAGATGAGCTCGTGCTTGAGGACGATGGTCATGGAGGAGGAGAAGACGATCCAGAGTGGCTCGTCCTGTATGACCCCGAACCGGAGGGTTCCTGGGGTGGGGTGTGCCGCGTCCCGGTCGGACGAGTCCGTCACCACGTAGATCTGCCCGCCCTTCCCGCCGAGCGCGCCTGCCCCAAACCCGATGGAGCAGTCCGCTAGGCGCTGGCGGTTTGTGGTGGCCCAGTTCGGGTCGCAACGCCAGCAGTCGTCGATCGGGTTGCCCGTCTGGCATTGGTCATTTACTTGGAGGAGTAGTTCCCTTCTTGCTACGGATGTCTTGATTCTCCTGCAAGACAGAGACACCAAAATGCGGGTTAATTTTAGTCGCTAGCCCGATTAATCTAGCTTCTAGTTGGCATGGCTCGTGAGCGGATAGACTCATGAACCTCTAACAAATTGGAAATGTGTCAAGAAGTCGGTGGCCCAACTAATTTAGGTTTGAGTTGGCTTACCTCTGTACATCTTCAACAACGGCTTCAGGATCCGGGTGTTGGTGTGGGAGGGTGAGATTCAGAGTGAGAGTTGCTTCAATGAGGAGCAGAGGAGGGGCGAGGAAGCAGCAGATTAGGAGAATGCAGGTGCCAGGAAGCGTCATTGTAGCAGAGATTGAAGTAAATTTGAATGTTGGGTTTAGGGTTTTTTGTGTTGTTGCTTCCCCTGGGAGAGAGAAGCAGAGGAGGGGCTCCGCTCCTTTTCCTGGGACGATGTCCTTTATTGATCTTCAGTGCTCATAAAGGAAGGAATAAGACAAGACAAAAAAAGACTTGGGAGGCTGCCTGCCAGGTTTAGGATAATGTGATGTGTTTATATAATACAAAGGAGGAAGATTAGTATAATGTGACGTGGATTAGTATAATTAAGGATTTCCATGTTGGGTTTAGGGGTTGGGATTCTTGGGAAGTAATTCAAGGATTCAATGGGAAGAAAGGACGGACGGAGGGGAAAGAATGGTCGCTGTGACTAGGACAGCCATGAGAAATAATTACATTTTGGTTTATACAATAATTTTAAAATATGGGTTTTCGTACGGGCTGGATTTTGTCCTTTTTAGTTTGTTCGGTCCGACCGGTTGGATCACTGATCAGACCAGACATTTTTTAATTTTTTTACCATTATTCGAATAATATGTAGACTAAATAGTCAAAATATAGGTTTCAAAATCCACATTTTAGAAATATCAACCAATTTATAACTTATAAAATCTATTTTTCTTTGTTGATTTAGAGAAATTGAGCATATGATACGACTTTTTTGTTTAAATTTTTGCTGATTTGGATAAAATCTTGTCACACCTGGCGATTTTAGTAAAAAATTAGTACGAACTACTCGGTCCGACCGGATTATAGGTGGTCCGACCAGAGGCCTTTTTAACCCTAAAACCAGGCCGCTCTTCTGAATGATTTGCGGTCCGACTTTTAAAACTATGGTTTATACCACCGCTATCTGAACCACTATGCGGATTAATCCAGAACACTATTGCGTAATCAAATACTCGAATTCAAGAATTGGTTAAACTAGAATAATGCATTCGACAGTTGATCCAAATATTCATTTGTCCATGAGACATAATTTGGAGAAGGGGAATTAGATTTCCCATTTTTTCTCTCACTTTTTTGTCGCAAAAAAATGATTTTGTAATAAAAAATGTAGAATACATTTTAGTTCTTGTGGTGTTTGCGAAAAGGTGAGAAATGGGCTTTATCCCAAAATTGCACAAAGTTCTAACCCTAAATTGTCATTTACCTGGAAAACTTTAGTTTATTGCTTTTGTCCGGGATAAAAGATTCGTTGTTGTATGGCTGCAAGTATCTATTACATATTGTGTATATAACTCTTTACAAAAAAGCCCCTCCACATGGACTGATGGAGACAAGAAAACAATTCAACTTTGTCCATGGTGGAATTCTAATAAGTGTTGCAGCTTTTCACTTTTAGCAGTTTACAGGGGCCAAAAAGTTCGCAATTTCCATAAAATGTTCGCTTTTCCGGTAATTTTTTTGCCAAAATTTTCCGGTAAATTGCATTTCCACGATGTTCTTCAGCCTTCAAGGAAGTGGTTTTTGTTGTGTATTCACTAGGGTTTTCCAAAATTTTGCTATTCATTGCATAAGCTAAATCTGGCATACTCATAACAAACATCAAAAACCTAATTACACAATAGAATATGTGTGATAATCGTAAAATTGATTTGCAAAAATCGATGATCTGATGGTAATCTGTAGGTCCAATAAGCAACTTCAGAGAGGTGAATCAAGTTGATAACAATTTTACCAACTTTTTCGGCACGTAGTCAATAAGCATAAACGAGAGTAAGGATAGAGATATTTGACAACAGATGTATAGTGGTTCAGCTCAGGTCCACTCGAGACTACATCTATTCTTCAACCGTCCTCTTGCCTTTTTATTGCTCCGAATAAAAACAACAAGAAAAATCACAAGTTTTCACGTTTCACTTGCAACCTTACAACCTTAGCTTCGACGGACTACGGTTAGCCACCAACCTTTCAGCTTTGCATGCAATCTAGAGACCTTTTCAATTGTTGCTTTCACAAATATACTTCTCAGCAATTCACACAGAAGTCGAGCAAGTATCCTAAGACAATAATTTTCTATAAACGCTTCTTGTCTTAACACGGTGATCTCAGTCTGACATAGAATAGCGGAAGCAAAAAATAAAAAATAAAGAGGATATGACAAATTTGATGTGAAAACTGACTGGATAGTTTCTCTAGACCGAAATGGGCATGATGCAAGCCTATCAATCAAGGTTGTCCACGGGGACGGCCGACAAGGGCAAAGATAACTAGAGATATAATTCTCTTTGTAGAGAATAATCCACCTCTCAAATATTAAAGACAAAGTCTTTCTTGAGTAAACACTCAATACTATCAAATTTTATATCATTCATAACATAATCTAAGAGCTAACAACTCGTGTATAGAACTAGGGTTAATTTCAAAATCCTAAATAGCTTAAAACACCTTATTAACACATAAATAATATAGAATTGTAAATAAAGACCTCGCAGGGTCAAACCAAAGTAGCTAGATAAATATCCAATAAAGTAAAACATATCGTGCCTACATCAGGCTTCCCCTCGAGAATGAGCTTGTCCTCAAGCGGCTGGATACGATGATGTGCAAGCGACTAACACACGTCCATTGCAGAAAATCACCATAAAGCTAATAAATGTACTCGAATGTCGTGCATGTACTTGGTATATTTTACTCTAACATAATAAGTATTTGGAGCTCAAAACAACATTACACACACACGGTGGAAAATAGTTCTTTGACACTCTTTCCAATAGACTTCAGGTTATACCAAATTGATCAAATAAAAACCAAGAATGTAGTCAAAATGATCAATTCGTAGAAAGTCAATATGTGGAATCTGATAATCCTAGATCAAGGGATCAACCTCATAAACAATAACTCCATCATCAAATCCACTATTAGTCAAAGTTGTATATTGCTTCATGTCAATAACATCAAGAATACATGAGTCATCAAATAACTCAATCAATGAATATAATGATGCTTCAGACTCATTAAAATATTTCTCATCAAATAAACCCTCGTCAAATTCACTAAACTCTCTTCGAGTAAAAGTCTCATCAACCATTCGAACAATCTCATGATCAAGAACTTCACTAGCAAAACTATCAATACGAGCATGATAAGAATCCCAAAAGTAATCCCACTTTTCTCCAGGAAGATTAAGAACTTCATTAGCATCATTAGGAGAGCTCATATACCAAAAAATCTCTTATTGTGATCCATCGAGATATCCCCTTTTTACCTTGTCATTGTCTATGAACTTGTAATCTACTCCATCAATAAAAGATATCATCTTGTGATCTGAATATCGTAAATTACAATTGAGCAGATTCTGAAATATTCTTTTGATGAAAATATAAATCAATATCCACAAGCCAATTGATGAAGTCATATTTCTGAATTCATCTATCAAGAATATGAATATCACTCGCTAAAGGTATATAGATCATAATCGGATTGCATATAACCATGTTCACCCTTAAATCTAACATCAATTTAACCCAAAACAGACTAATCTAAAAAAAACCTTGAAACTACTCAGACCGGCATGTGATTTTAACCTTCTGGCAAATATTCAATTCAGTTCATGATCTGCAAACATTCATATTTAGTCCTCGAAGTTCAGTTTAGAATTATTCCCACAACTTAGAAAAATTCTGTTACAATCCTCAATTCCCAAATCATCAAAATCAGAAACCCTAAATAGGGGGGGTGTTGGAGGAATGAAACCGAAAACCACCACAAGGGGCAGCAGAAGGCGGCTGGGTGGGGTCGGCCAGATGGTGGGCTCATCTGGGAGTCGCATCGGTCTTCTCTTAGAAACCCCAGTTGGGTTATCTTCTCAAAAATGGACCCGCGACGGTGAATGACTGAGACGGCCGAACTGAGAACAGCGGGACAAAGGTGAAACATCGAGGCAGCTAGAGAGATCCTGGGACGACATCAGACTCTGGGATGGTGCCAACTGGAAGTGACTGCGCCTGGTGGAACTCCCTTGCAAAACCCTAAATCAGGATTCTTCACTCTTTTTTTTTTCAATTTTCTTTTCAATTTTTCTCAAAACTTGGAATCAAACACGAACAAGCAGATCGAACTCTAAACATGATGAAAAAAGCTCTGATATCACCTGACGTAGTGTAGCCGAAGCGAAGATTAAAAATAAAGAGAATATGATAGATTCGATGTGAAAACTACTTGGATAGTTTCTCTAGACTGAAAGGGGCATGATGCAACACCTAGCAATCAAGGTTATCCACGGAGACTGGAGAGAAGGGCAAAGATAACTAGAGATGTAAACTTCTCTGGAGAGAAGAATCCACCTCTCAAATATTAAAGATAAAGTCTTTCCTGAATAAACACTCAAATACTATCAAATTCTATATCATTCATAACATAATCTAAGAGCTAATAACCTTATATAGAGCTAGGGTTAATTCTAGAATCCTAAATAGCTTAAAACACATAATTAACTCATAAATAATAATCTGTAGATAAAGACATTGCAGGGTCAAACCAAAATAACTAGATAAATATCCAATAAACTAAAGTATATCGTGCCTACGTCAACTTCTCTCTTTGAATGTATGTGTTTAGCTTTTTGCTTTGATTGTATCTTTGAATGGTTGATCACGAACATAGTTTCTTTCTTCTTTATCTTCGACATCTATTTATAGGATCATGGTTCTCTCTCTTTTTTCTTTGAACTTCACGCCAAACTAGTTTTCAAAATTTCTTTTTTTTACGTCCTAGTCATATTGTAGTTGTTGGAGGAAAATGCTTCCCTAGTTGCCGTAGCCACCAACTTTTCTTCCAAAGCTAGATGAGATAACTTCTTAATTGGAGATATTTTTATCTATATAGATCTGTATAATAAAGACATAAAAGCACTCCAATTTTCTATATTGTATTGGGTTATATTAATTTCACATAATCTCAATTTAAGCATTTGTATATTGGATAATAGATTCGTTCATCTTAGGTATAAACCTCCTTCCCTCGACTGCCGAGATGATTAAAATACTCTTCTCAAAGTTGATCATTTTTATGCAGAGAAAAGACACTTAATCCACCGAGTTTCCTAGCTAATGGACAAACTTATTCGCTAGATAAAAGCATTAATCTTCTTTCCTCCCTGGTCTCGGCGAGGTTCAAATTTGACTTTGCCCTTGGGATAATTATTTAGTCAACTAGTCACATCAAGCCTAACTTAACCAAGTTTCTTAAGCTAATGATAAGAACTAAACTTATGATTTACTCACCAACTAAAGTCATAAAACTAGTTTCTCCCGAGTTAAAATGTGAGTTTCGAACTGACTAGTGAAACACTAGGATATATCAGACAATATGTTTATAACTTCAAACCCGAATAAACTAAGTCAATGAACTAAGTTACTCGCCTAACACTTAACCAAGTTTAGACATGATCTATGACTGTTCTCTCAATATACTAGACTTATTCTTTTGCATGACTAATATAGTATAGCACTCTCGATAACTTTGCTTAGTACTCGTGCACTAGTATGTTTAGCCTTTTCCAAACTGATCTAACCAAATTATGATATACACTTAATCAAAAGTCTATGAACATCTTCAATCTGTTCCTTTTTTATACGGCAACTTCCTATTAGAATTTAGTTAAGGCTCTCCCTTAGTTTATGCCTTTGAGGCTTCCCCTATCATCATGCTCTTCCTGTCTATGTGCACTCAACAAACCATATTAGATTAATTATGCAAGACACCAGTCAAACATATATCAATTAAGCATAACAGATATGGCAGTTGAAATAACCAAGCATAGTAGTAGAGGAGATAATAAATTGTAGCCTAAGTGACGTGAAATTTTTCATCCTAGGCTTAAAATAAGATCACTATATATTCAAAAGGCTTTATGAGGTGGGGTTTGATCAGTATCTCGAGGACTTTAGACTATTTTCATCATCCTCATTATCCCTTACAAACATTCCTTCATCATAGCTCTTCTCAAGAGAAAAAAAGGTCTTGTCTATTCTTGATTATTCCTCCGAGCTCTCCTTCTTCTTGACATGTGATCTTGGTTTGGACATGGACACTATTTTGGCCATCTTCTTCTTCCCCGAGGCCTTGCTTTCAGAGGCTTTGGCTTTACCTTTAGCCTTGGCATAAGCTTTGACCTTACTCTTAGCCAAGCTCTTCTTTCTTTTTAGCTTTTTCAACCACTTTTGTCTTACCTTTGGCCTTGGATCTTGATTCTCCTTTGTTGAGAGTTTTGGCCTTGCCTTTGCCTTTTTTCTTTATCTTCTATTCTTCCCAGATGCTTGTACTTCCACTTCTATGGCAGCAGATTCTTCATTTCATTCTCCTTCTCCCATAGCATATTCTTCTCCTCCTAAGGTGCCGTGAAACATTTTATGAGCTATCAGGGTAGTAAGCAGCCGACTCGTAGTCTTGACAAATAGATCATTACTTTTAGAGAGTGGAGCACTGGGAGAAATTAGTGAGGCAAGCTTTACTGTTGGCAGAGGTAAACCCTTGCATAGTTAAAAGGCTGTCGACTGCTTGGTAATTTTGTGGAGATGGTTCTTGTTCAACTTCTTCTTGTAACGAGTTGGAATGACTTATGATGGTGGAGCAATGATGGGAGTAGATTGAACTTCCTTTGGAACAGATTCAGATGATCCATAAATTGGAGTATCTGGACCAAGCATAGGCAAAACTGCGTCTCCCTCAACTGAGGATCGGTGATCCGGGCTTAAATGACCTGGCTTAGTCTTAAGCATTAGGACCTCCATCTTGATTTTGTTGTACTTCATCGTGAGCTTTATCACTTGCTTTTTCAAAGTAGCTCCTTTCTGATCTCCTTGTCATTCTTCTTTGGCCTTGACAATCTTGGACAACCCGAAAAGAGGCTTGGTTGTTATGCCTTTAGGATAAACTCCTCCAATATTTTTTGCTCGGCTATTAAGGACCGAATAACAAATTTCCTATTCTGGTTTACCCACTTTCTATTCTTCTCCTTCAGTTCGATGTTTTTTAGAGTGGATACATCGTAGAATTCCCTAGCCCGAGCTTCTTTGTTCGAAGGATCACACACACCAACCATGGTGAGGATGGTATAGATGATCCTTCCATAAAAAAGCTCTTGTCGGGGCTCCTTAGCAATTGTCTTGATCTTGGTGATCAAGAACTCAGCAACGTTGATCTTTTCCTTCGCCTAAGCAAACTTCAGAAAGTTTAACCCTTCATTTGAGATAGAGTTTGCGTTGGCCAACTTTTTTAAGATAGTCATTGCAACAAAATACTACACTAGGTAAAACTCTACATCAAAAAGAGTAGTTGCTATAGTTGATGATGTGAAACTCTAGATGTCAAAATTCTTTAAGTTAGAATTCAATCTATGGTTATCTCAAAGATATGTTTTGGAATATTAGTGCTCAATCAGTAGTGATGGAGTAAGCCTGGCTAAGTTTGAGAATAGGAGGTTGCAATGGCAAGAAATATGGAACATGTTAAGTGGTACAGTCTACAAGAAGGTAGAAATCAAATGATACCAGAAAGTAGAGACATAAGGAGAAAATATAAGAGCACACTCGGAAAAGACCCATTTGATGGAATCCACCAAAGAAATCGGGCAGAAACTCTTCACTCAATGGAATCCACCAAAGAGAATCGAGCAACACACAATATAGGATCCTTTTACTCAATGGTATCCACCAAAGAGATTCGGGCCGCATTCTTCACTCAATGAAATCCACCAAGGAGTTTCGAGCAACTCGTCACCTTAAGGAATCCACCTAAAGGCTAAGAGGATAACTAGAAAAAATCTATCTTCTAAAACAAGTCAATAGACTTATAGATAACTCTTCTTTAATTTCTAACTGAATAATGCCTTACATCCTTACAAAGGTAGCTACGTATATGGAAATGATACAATGACTTTTTAACTTCATATTAACTCTTCTCGAATTTTTTGGACACACCTTACGAAAACTCTAATAACTTTCTCTGGATAATTTTAAATTATGAACCGTTTAATTCATTAGAAACTAGATATCCAGACATTTCCAATGATATCTTAATTTTTGATATGTAATGAAGAAATGGTCCCAAAATATCTCTGTAAAGTGACCATTAGAATCTGACTTCTAGATGCCCTTTTTGATCTAGAAAATTATCCAAGACATTTTCTCATTGAAACTATCATATCTTTTATTATTTTCGCATACACTACGCTATTTAGAAAATTTTACTTTCGTTTTGGCACAAAGAAAGGGCATTATATTGTTCCATGCGTTTATATTTAGTTTTTCCGTCAGATAGAGGACGTGAAAGGTTCGATGACGATAATGCATGTTGGATGGTTTGTCTTTCACCGCTAAAGCATGAGAAAACAATATGACAAGGAGACATTGCAAGCAAGAATTTCAATAAGTTGGGCTAAATCAATTACTAAATTAAAGAAAACTTTGGCTTTGTTATTTTGTTAGATTTGTTTAGTAAAGAAAGGCGAAAAAGTTTTGGATTCAGGCGGCGGAATGATTCGGATAGGAAAGTGAGAGCTAGTAGCGGTTTTGATACCAAGATTGTCAAAAAAGTTTTTTATATTTAGTAAACAAATGGCGATAAAGAGCTTTTCTTGTATAAACCAAAATGATTTGTTTTTTCCGGAAGATAGCTATTAATTCATATAAACTTTCTACGTGCAGTGACTAGTGAGAATTCTATCCACGCAGAGGCGCGGATTAAAATAGGAAGCTTGCAATTTTGAAAAAAGTATATTGAAAATATGGCAATTTTGTAAATTAAAAAATTGTATTAAATTCCTCCCCCAATAATTTTAAAAATATTTTATTTTGTTATCACTGTACCCTTAACTCCGAGATTTACTATTTATATCCGGGTGTAATAGCTTTATTTAAAAAAATTATATATATATATATAAATATAAATATAAATATAAATATATATATATATATATCAATGTTGAATATTTGTTGTGAGAGTTTAAATACATTTAAAATATTTTACTTAACTTTAATCTAATTTAGATTAGTCGATCTTAAATGTCTAGATATAAATAATATCAACCAAAAACATTATTTTTTGCAGGGTTATCGCGGTGAAAGAACTGGTTAGATAAAATTGAAAGCAGGGGTAAAAGAAATGGTGAAGGTTATGACCAAAAAGAAATTTCAAAATGGAGCATAGGTTGAATATGTTTAGTACCAACTCGAGATCAATGTGTGTAACGATGACCAACAACACTTAAATAGCGCATTGTTTTAATTTAATAAAAAATTATTTCTAAAAAAAAATCTCAAATTTGAATCTTTGGTAATACATCATTGTTATTTGTTGAAGAATTTACTTCAAACGAATTTCAATTTTTATAGTTGTCAAGATACTTTAATTTTTTCTTAAGTTTTTTTCAATTATTCGTAATTTTTCATCTCACTTTGGTGAATTTATTTATAAATTTTCGTAACTTTCTCATAAGGCTGAACGAAGTAACGAAAGTCCGCCGCAAGGAAAGACAATGATAAGAAGGAATATGGCCAATTTACAAAAGCACCGTATAACTTTTGATATCAAAGAAGATTCTAAACCAACGTGGAAGGAAAAGTTTCAACAATGATACATGGCGGAAAGGAAGACAATTTCTTTTTTCATGATGACAAATACGCAAGTTGGTTTCAATTCAAAAGACAAATTAATCAGAAGTCTTCCTAAGAAGTTCCATTCGTTTTCAGATTTAAAGTTTTCAAAGATTATCAAACTCAGTTAGCTTCTATGTTGGCCAGTTGATCGGCGAGAGTACCCTATGTCCAATCTTTTTCTAGTATAATTAGGTAATGGATAATTTCTCAACATGGAAGAAAAAGCTTCGACAATGATACATGGTGCAAATGAAGACAATTTCTTTTTTCATGATGACAAATACGCAACTTGGTTTCAATTCAAAAGAAAAATTAACCAAAATTCCTCCTAAGAAGTTCCATTCGTTTTCAGATTTATTGTTTTCAAAGATTATCAAACTCACTTATCTTCTATGTTGACCGAGTTGATCCATGAGAGCACCCTATGTCCAAATTTTTTCTAGTATAACTAGGTAGTGGATAATTTGTCAACATGGAAGGAAAAACTTTGACAATGATACATGGTGCAAATGAAGATAATTTCTTTTTTCATGATGACAAATACGCAACTTGGTTTCAATTCAAAAGACAAATTAATCAGAAGCCCTTCACGGAGGTTCCATTCGTTTTCAGAATTAAAGTTTCCCAAGATTATCAAACTCACTTATCTTCTATGTTGGCCGAGTTGATCTGCGAGAGCACCCTATGTCCAATCTTTTCCTAGTATAACTAGGTAGTGGATAATTTATCAACGCGGAAGAAAAAGCTTCGACAATTATACACAGTACAAATGAAGACAATATCTTTTATCATGATGAAAAATACGCAACTTGGTTTCAATTCAAAAGACAAATTAATCAGAAGTCCTCCAGAGAGGTTCCATTCATTTTCAGATATAAAGTTTTCAAAGATTATCAAACTCAGTTATCTTCTATGTTGGCCAAGTTGATCCGAGAGAGCACCCTATGTCCAATCTTTTTCTAGTATAACTAGGTAGTGGATAATTTGTCAACATGGAAGGAAAAGCTTCAACAATGATACATGGTGTAAATGAAGACAATTTCTTTTTTCATGATAACAAATACGTAACTTAGTTTCAATTAAAAAGAAAAAATAATCAAAAGCCCTCGAGAGAGGTTCTATTCATTTTCAGATTTAAAGTTTCCAAAGATTATCAAACTCAGTTATCTTCTATGTTGGCCGAGTTGATCCGTGAGAGCACCCTATGTCTAATCTTTTCCTAGTATAACTAGGTAGTGGATAAATTGTCAACGTGGAAGGAGAAGCTTCGACAATGATACATGGTGCAAATGAAGATGATATCTTTTATCATGATGAAAAATATACAACTTGGTTTCTATTCAAAAGATAAAATAATCACAAGCCCTAGAGAGAGGTTCCATTCGTTTTCAGATTTAAAGTTTCCAAAGATTATCAAACTCAGTTATCTTCTATGTTGGCCGAGTTGATCCGGGAGAGCACCCTATGTCTAATCTTTTTCTAGTATAACTAGGTAGTGGATAATTTGTCAACGTGGAAGGAAAAACTTCGACAATGATACATGGCGCAAATGAAGACAATTTCTTTTTTCATGATGACAAATACGCAACTTGGTTTCAATTCAAAAGACAAAATAATCAAAAGCCTTCGCGAGAGGTTCCATTCGTTTTCAGATTTAAAGTTTTCGAAGATTATCAAACTCAGTTATCTTCTATGTTGGCCGAGTTAATCCGCGAGAGCACCCTATGTCCAATCTTTTCCTAGTATAACTAGGTAGTGGATAATTTGTCAACGTGGAAGGAAAAGCTTCGACAATGATACATGGTGCAAATGAAGACAATTTCTTTTTTCATGACGAAAAATACGCAACTTGGTTTCAGTTCAAAAGATAAAATAATTAGAAGCCCTAGAGAGAGGTTCCATTCGTTTTCAGATTTAAAGTTTTCAAAGATTATCAAACTCAGTTATCTTCTATGTTAGCCGAGTTGATCCGCAAGAGCACCCTATGTCCAATCTTTTCCTAGTATAACTAGGTAGTGGATAATTTGTCAACGTGGAATTCGACAATGATATATGGTACACATGAAGTTAATTTCTTTTTCATGATGACAAATACGCAACTTGGTTTCAATTCAAAAGATAAAATAATCAAAAGCCTTCGAGAAAGGCTCCATTCGTTTTCAGATTTAAAGTTTTTGAAGATTATCAAACTTAGTTATCTTCTATGTTGGTCAAGTTGATCCGCGAGAGCACCCTATGTCCAATCTTTTCCTAGTATAACTAGGTAGTGGATAATTTGTCAACGTGGAAGAAAAAGCTTCGACAATGATACATGGTGCAAATGAAGACAATATCTTTTATCATGACGAAAAATACGCAACTTGGTTTCAGTTCAAAAGATAAAATAATCAGAAGCCCTAGAGAGAGGTTCCATTCATTTTCAGATTTAAAGTTTTCAAAGATTATCAAACTCAGTTATCTTCTATGTTGGCCGAGTTGATCCGTGATAGCACCTTATGTCCAATCTTTTCCTAGTATAACTAGGTAGTGGATAATTTATCAACGTGGAAGGAAAAGCTTTGACAATGATACATGGTAAAAATGAAGGCAATTTTCTTTTTTCATGATGACAAATACGCAACTTGGTTTCAATTCAAAAGACAAATTAATCAGAAGCCCTCGAGAGAGGTTCCATTCGTTTTAAGATTTAAAGTTTCCAAAGATTATCAAACTTAGTTATCTTCTATGCTGGCCGAGTTGATCCGCGAGAGCCATTTATGTCCTATCTTTTCCTAGTATAACTAGGTAGTGGATAATTTGTCAACGTGGAAGGAAAAGCTTCGACAATGATACATGGTGCAAATGAAAATAATTTCTTTTTTCATGATGACAAATGCGCAATTTGGTTTTAATTCAAAAGGTAAAATAATCAGAAGCCCTCGAGAGAGGTTCCATTCATTTTCAAATTTAAAGTTTCCAAAGATTATCAAACTCAGTTATCTTCTATGTCGGCCGAGTTGATCCGCGAGAGCACCCTATGCCCAATCTTTTCTTAGTATAACTAGGTAATGTATAATTTGTCAACGTGGAATGAAATGCTTCGACAATGATACATGGTGCAACTGAAGAAAATTTCTTGTTTCATGATGACAAATACACAACTTGGTTTCAATTCAAAAGATAAATTAATCAGAAGCCCTTCAGAGAGGTTCCATTCATTTTCAGATTCAAAGTTTCCAAAGATTATCAAACTCAGTTATCTTCTTTGTTTGCCGAGTTGATCCGCGAGAGCACCCTATGTCCAATCTTTTCCTAGTATAACTTGGTAGTGGATAATTTGCCAACGTTGAAGGAAAAGCTTCGACAATGATACATGGTACAAATGAAGACAATATTTTTTTTCATGATAACAAATACGCAACTTGGTTTCAATTCAAAAGATAAATTAATCAGAAGCCTTTGAGAGAGGTTCCATTCGTTTTCAGATTTAAAGTTTCCAAAGATTATCAAACTCAGTTATCTTCTATGTTGGCCGAGTTGATCCGCGAGAGCACCTTATGTCTAGTCTTTTCCTAGTATAACTAGGTAGTGGATATTGGTTACACTAATATATTATGCTATAGACACTTTTATACTAGTATATTATGCGATACGTACAGATACACCATTCTTTGAGCAATTTAAATTTTAATAATTATAAATTTTTGAAAAATTGTCCATATATAATTTATCATATTATAAGTGTGTTATTTGACACGCGACTCATTTTTCTTGTCTGTGTTACAAGGATAAATGTTACAGGAGCTGAATGCTCGAGAAACTGATATTCAAGGCCACTCGGAAGCTCAAAGGAGGCTACTTGAATCCAAGAAAAAGATAAGAATAAGAAGGGAATCCAAGTTTAACTTGGCCAAATTTTGCTATAGCAACTTTTGAAAGCCAACTTCATTAAATTCAATATGTTTAGAAGAATATTTTTTTAAACTAGTGTCTCCACTTCCCCTTTTAACTAAGGAAATGGCTAGGTTAACAAGAACAAAATATGGATTTAATAACAACGAGGCCCAAATGCAACAAAATAATAAAACATGAGCTTAACATATCGAAGGCCTAATAAAAAAGAGACATTTTTTCTGTTATTTGCTTGTGGTGTCATCCGCTCGTGTTGGTAGCCTGAACACTCACTTGCTTTGCTCTTGTAAATTCTTCATGTAACAATCCACCCCGTTTAAGTTTTTTGTCCTCAAGATACTAATAGGGTAGCAGATGTTGAGATCCAAGAAAAGAAACCAAAATTGTAGCAAAAATTTGGTACCAGGTTGAATGACCAGTGGCTTTTGTGCAGCTAGAAACAACTTCATTTTAACAATGTCGACCACCGCCTTTCAATATTTAACGACGGAAGGGACATCTAAAAGCTTCCAAGCACAACTCACGTGATGAGCATCTCCATAGTAGCTCAATATAAGGTCTAAATGGCTCCCATGGTTTGTCCCAATACGCAAGGCTCTGCCATATTTCTTGTACTTTTCAACCAGCGAAGTAAAAACCTTTTGCAGATTCTTCTCTTGAAATGGCTTTGCTGCATCTGTCTTGACATATGAATTCTGCTCTTGAAATCCCTCTTGCAATTTCTTCAAGTAACAAAAGCAATTATTGGGCATTTTCTTGCTCATTGTAGCATAAACTTTTACTTTCTTTTTGAGCATGTAGGCATCTCGAATAGTAAATTCAGCCACTCAAGTCAAGCTAGATATAGAACCAAATACTCCAGTAGCCTTAATCATGTATAGGATAAAGACAACACAAGTTGTTGACTTCCATCGCTATACACCCAATCATCTTGTTCGAGTATTATAAGCAATTCATCAGAAGTCATACCTCGCCTTTCAGTCTCTTCTAGGACTCCATACAAGTCTAGTGTCTCTATTTTTATTCATTTATTCCTAGCTTCATTCCACATATTAGCAACACAAGATGGCTGCACTATTGTCCACATAGACATGATAGAAACGATCAAGTGCACATCAAAAAGAGGTGGATAATTGTCAATTAGCATATTAATTCAACTAAATATCATGCGAGGATAACCATTTAGCTTACCTAACATGCTTTGAACATAATTCCCTCTTGGACTTGAACTAGATCTTGCTTTTATTATCTTTGTTAACCTTTCAAATTTAACCTCCACAAATATCCTCAAGTCTTTATCATCACGATGCTCTTCTGAACCACCATTTCTCCACACAACATAAGTCAATTTGATTGAAAAATTCACATGATTCCCATCTTCATAGAGTAATGATTCTTCAACTACAGCGATAGCTTCAACAGCCTCTTCCCCCAATATTTTCAGCAAGTACAACTTTCTGCTTCTCTGTAGTTCATGTACTTGGATGCATTTTACATTCTCCAAGTCAACAAATCCAAAGCACATAGAATTTCTATAATCGTCTCTCATCTCAATTCTAAACTTGAGACATACTGGCTGGAGTTGGAATTGAACAAGTTGAGGACAAGCACCTGCTTTAATAACATCTTTAATTTTGTCGTTTGTGCCATCAGAAAGATTATAAAATGCCCAACAAGCATCAGTGAAGTCCTCATCATCAGTGTATAGTACTAGATGTTCATGGACAGGAAGTGCTGGCCTGAGCTGATCAAATAGATGGAGTCCATGTTGTATTTCTCAGGAAAAAAAGCTTTGCCTACCTGTTTAATTGAGAAGTCTCATGATCAAATGGTGCATGCTCCCTAACATCACCACTTGGAGAATGAAGAAGCTTTACAAAAAAGAAAACAACCACATGATCTGTCTCTATTTTAGTGTTCTTTGGGTGGCAAATTAGTTTAGGAGTTCTTTTGTTCTCCTCTTGAACGAAACAACAGTTAGTTGCTATTTACCAAAGTGCTATTGCCAACAATTTCTCTTTATTAGGCACACCATTCGCACCCATTTCTGCCTCCATTTCCTCAATATTATAATATCTTTTAAATAGCTCATTATAAGTTGCCATGTTCGGCATCCACCCACACTCAGTCATTTCACCGAACTCCTTATGTGCATCTTTCCTAGCAGCCCTTTCTTGTCAATTTGCCTACCATCATACTCAGACACTCTGTCAAACACCTTTAGTGCATCCTTCATCTTCCACTCTTTATCCAATGCCTCCATCAAAAAGTCGATACCTAACTCAGATGGCCCGAAATCAATGGTTCTAGGACATCCTTTCTCATCCAGCTCATCTTTCGAACGCAATTTCCCTGAGTCCCTAGGTTGAGTAATGCTCGTATCAAGATGAACCTTATTTTTTTCAATTCCCTTTGGGAACTCATCAACAAATACCTCATGCTCAAGCTCCTCTACCCCAGCTTTAAAATTATCATAATCCTTATACATTTTAGGAGGCTCTACCATAAAAAACTAACCATCAAATTTACCTTCAGGGTCAACAGCAGATTCCACCACCGTGCCTTCCTCCTCGTGCACCTTCTGCTCGTCTTCACCCTCCTCATCTTCTTCATCAGGGGAATTTTTGAAAATCTCAATTAGACGATAAATCCTTCCCGTCTCCCGATCTATTGCTTCATTGTAACGATCCATTGATTCATTGAACTTTGCTACAAATTTTCTCACATCCTCTTGCATCTTGGTCAAGATCGCTGCCACATTGATTCTGCGTTCTTCGTCCGTCAACGTGCTCAAAACCAGGTCAAGGAACGAGTATTCTGATACCAGTTAGTATGTTGCTACTGGGCTTATTCTGGATCAAATCTGGGCATGCCATTAATGGTAACCGAGGCATGGCATTGCCGTAACCGCATGACATTATCAGTAACATGGCATGCCATTGTCGTAACCGGAGAATGCCATTGTCGAAACCAAGGTATGCCATTATTGGTAACCTTCAGTCCAAAAGGTCCATAGTGGACTTTCACTCCGGACCCAATCCAAAGGCCAAAACATGATCTATTGCTTTTCTTTGATTTTGTATCGAATATTCTGTTGTTGATTTGTGTTCATGTGTACCTAGATGACCCGAAAAGAGTTAGTTTACTTTAATGTACTTGATCTATTTCATCTAGCTTTTGATGAATAAAGTTTAGAGGGACATAAAGAATTTATGAGTTGTGCAAAAAATACGTCGCATAATTTTCATTAATCAACATTATCAACAAACTACTTAACTGACTAATAACTTATTGGAGCAAAAAATTAATTTGTGGATTCATGTGGACCCTATTTCGGTAAAATAGCCGTAACTTTCTACTGGAGTATCAGATCGATGCGATTTGAAAGGTTACAGAAAGATAAGACATAGATCTACAAATTCGTATTTCTGTACCATTTCCAAATTTGACCAGATTGAGTGTCAAAATCGAGATACAGGTCTCGATAGTTTGGGAATCAGTATGGTTGACAGTTCTTTAGCAGCTCCGGAAAGTGCAAAGAGTCCTAAGCAAGTTCGATGTCTACCAAGGAGTCATGGATGCATGAAGGAGTTCAAGACGAGGAAGACCTATTGATAGAATGAGCATGGTCGTAGGTAGGTTTATTGGTATAATTTCGTGTGTTTTGTGTGTCCTCTCTACCTAGCCCCTGCCCCTCCTTATATAGAGATCGAGAGTCCTAGCCCCCGTGGATAAGTAAATTGGCTTGAAATCGCAATGATTTGGCCACTTCAAGAAGATGACGATGCTTGCGCTTGACAACCCCATTTGTTGAGGAGTGTAGACACAAGACATTTGCCACCTCAAAATATTCCCGCATAGTAATCAAACAAAATTTTGGGCCATTATCGATCTGAATGGTCTTGACTCCTTTGCCAAAATACTTTCCAACCATGCTGCAAAACGCCTTTAAAAAAATGAGACACTTCAGATTTAAACTTCACGAGAAAGGTCCAAACACCTGTGCTAAAGTCATCAATGAATGTTAAGAAATAATGTGTTCCCATAGTTGACGGATTCCGATGTGGACCCCAAATATCACGAGGTGGCGATCGAGGACGAACCAACCTCCGCCGTAGACCCGCCGTCGCCACCGTCCTTTGCCTTGCACCCGGAGGAGGATGATAGTGTCTTGTTTGATTGTTAGGTGATTTACAAAAGGAATAATGAGTTCTAATCCAGAGCATTCTAATATTATTATTTTCATCTTTCAAAATTGATGTACCATTGTATTTTTTCCTTTGAAATTTGTGCGTCCCTGTGTTTTTGCATTTGAAATTCATGTGCTCTTGGGTTTTTTCTTTGATAATTGATGTGCCATTGTGTTTTTGCCTTTAAAAACTAATGTGTCATTGATCTTGTGTGGTGTTGTTCAAGTACAACCAAACATAAAGAAATCGAGGCGGCAAGGGAGAGGAGGTGGTGCACGAGGTGAGGTGACTGGATTGAGTGTAGACTAAAGAAAATTTGTCACAGGTGGGGACTACACATGCAAACCAATATCACTTTACACGCAAACCAATATTACTACACATGCAAACCAATATCATGACAAACCAATATCATTACACATGCAAACTAATATCCAATATCACTACACATACAAACTAATATTTCTTTAGTTCCAGTGAGTGAGGACTAGGCATTCGCCTCCGTGGAGGAGAGAGCAACGAAGAAGATGAGATAATTTTTTTAGTTATGATATAAAAATTATTTCACACATACAATAGTAATAAAATATCAATAGAGAAAAAGTATAATAAAACCAAAAACTACATATTTTTATAAAATAAATATTTGCATCGTCTATTTTTGACCATAAACACGACATAATTTACTTTACACTTTCATTTTATGATTATCCCATATCGTGAACGCTGTGATGTCTGTACTAAACGCTTCCCCATTCCTTCCAACCACCGCCTCTCCATCTTCAACCCATCGAATTCTCCCCCCTCAACGACGCCGTCCCGACCCGCACCCGCACCCGCGCCATCTCCCCCACCCTCACTTCCACCTATCTAACCCCTCCCGTACCGGACGACAAGTCATCCGCTCCTCCTCCTCTATGCCCCTTCACGTCTCAACTTCCTCTCCTCGCCAGGTAAGAACCTCATGAAATGCTTCTGTTTTGCTTGGACTTGGAATTTATTATGCAGTGACTTGTTGAAGGATGATGACTTGTTGAATTACTCGAGGGGATTCTGGGTCACCCGAGCCCTGATCGCGTGGAACCCCTCCCGTGGAGGCGAGGAGGAGGCTTCGTCCGCTTATTCGTACTACTTGTACGCGAGCAATGCCGCCTCTTTGACGCTCGGCGTGGAGGACGGGGTGGTCTCCGGTTACGACGTGCGAATCGAGCTGCTGGAGCACAATGCAGGGCTCCCTGAAACTGTAAAGACTACTTCTCGGGATAACTCGAGCTTGGTTGTTGTAAATTATCCCGGATTTTGTTATTGATTGGATTTTGGTGCGCCAGGTGGTCGAGAAGTTCCCTCACATTCGTGGTTACCGAGCTTTCGAAGTGCCTCTGACTGCGAATGCCGAGTCTCTCCTGAAATGCCAGCTGATGGTTGCATCATTTGGGCGTAAGTAACGGTTGCTACAGAATGCCCGACCCTTTTCTAGAATTGTGCGATACTGCACTATCCGACTCCCTTTCTTTGTGCAGCAGACGGGAAATGCAAGGATGCCACTGGATTACAGTTACCTGGAATTCTAGATGAGCTATTCTCTTATGATGGACCCCTTGGTGCACATTACTCAATAGATGCTGTTTCGCTCTACCTTTGGGCCCCGACCGCTCAAGTATACTCAGTTGTCTTTTCTTTGATCAAATTCATCCTTTTCATAGTGCTCTCTTGATCGTCGTTGTATCTCTGTAGGCAGTGCGTGCTTGCATTTATAAGGATCCATACAGCAGCGATCCCTTTGAGATTGTCTCGCTACAAGAGTCTGATGGAGTTTGGAGAACCACGGGACAGAGAGATTGGAAAGGCTGCTATTATGCATATGAAATTTATGTTTACCATCCTAGCACCTTAACTGTTGAGAAATGCTATGCAATTGACCCCTATGCCCGAAGGTATGCTAGTTCTCTCAGTTTAGCAACATTTCACTGAAGTAGTTAAGTTTGATTTTGTACTCCTAGCTAAAAAGCTTATAGACAACAAATCTCGTCCTGTAAACTTGGATTTTTCTAATCTTTACATCCTCCTTTGTCAGAACAGTCTTTCATCAGATTGCCGAAGGACTTTGTTAGTGAATCTTCATGAAGATTCCCTAAAATCTGCTGGATGGGATAAATTAGCTGATGAAAAGCCAACCCTACATTCATTCACTGACATAAGTATCTATGAGTTGCATATAAGGGATTTCAGGTGGAAATTCTGTCCGTTTAATCTATTTTTTTTGTCAGAAGAGTCTTTAAATGAATTAATTGTTCAACTTGATCTCTTTATTTTTCTGTCTCTAGGTGCATGCAAATTCCTTGAAGTAGTATGTTTCCCCTAACTTTATTGCTGCAATGTCAGTGCCAATGATCAGACTGTGCATCCTGACTTTCGAGGCGGTTATCTGGCTTTCACTTTGGAGGTGTACTATGAATCCTATCTTATGTGATATTTTTGCAATGTTTAAGACTGAAGCTCCTCTAGTAATGATTTAGACAATCCTCTTGCTATCTTTTCTTCCAACTTTGATCGATGGTGATTCTCATTAGTGATCTATGCTTAGCACATTTGTGAAGGATTACTCACCATTAACTCGAAATAACTTGCACATTGACATGGTATGATGCTTATAATAATCAATTTTCATTACAGGACTCAGCGGGCATGCTTCATCTGAAAAAGTTGTCGAGAGCTGGAATCACTCATGTGCATCTGCTGCCTACCTTCCAATTTGCTGGTGTTGATGATGTCAAAAAGAATTGGAAGGATGTAGGTAAATACGTTTTCCTACTTCAAAATTTACTCTTAATCCAGGCTTTCCTCTGTAACTATTTTCATTTATCAAAACTTGGTAACCAACAATCTTAGTTCATTAACAGTCAACTCTCATCTTACTTATAGTTACTTGTTTAGGTGCTCTGGACAAATATTTGCTTGTTGATTTTTCTGTCAGTCAATGTGGTCCGATTCCTTTGGTGGGGATTCCCCAAGTTCAAACCTTCAATTCTCTGACTTTCTTTTTGGTGTTCGTGATGCAACCTTTGAAAAATGTACTCTCTATCTGGACATTCATTACTGCAAATAGGATAGTTTATTCTATCCTCGCTTGACGAATACGACAACAAGTTGCACTGTCTACCATTTCATGGTTATTTATATGGCAACAAGACTATTGCAGAAAGCAAGATGCTGGAAGGTTTTCCCCCAGATTCACCTAAACAACAAGCTCTTATCACAGAAATTCAAGATGACGATGCATACAATTGGGGGTATGTTTCGTGTCCCTTACCTGACAGTTTTATCTAGTTCTAAGAAGCCTATATGCATATTACTTCCATTTTTTATCTCCATAGGTATAACCCTGTTCTTTGGGGTGTCCCTAAAGGAAGCTACGCTAGCAATCCCGATGGTTCCTCCCGTATTATTGAGTTCAGAAAAATGGTTCAGGTCAACATCTATATTTTGTTACCTTTTCTGGGTTTAATTGCTTTACATCTTGTTACTTAATCTTATTCCATGAAAATGCTTAGAGATCTGGTTCTTTCTTTTGATTAATTATTCTTGAAGATACTGTCATGAAGTTCTTACTGGCCATTCCTTACCATGGTAGGTGCTCAATCGAAATGGGTATCGTGTTGTCATGGATGTTGTCTACAATCATCTGCATGGAAGTGGACCACATGATGTGAATTCTGTTCTTGACAAGGTGAGCTTTAACTTAATTCATGTCTACATGAACTTTCTGCATTTCAAATGTTACTTTAAATTGGGTGGGTGTTCATATATAGAAACAAACAGCCAGCTCCTTTTCTATACCACGAGGAACTCGATTTGGCATGTGTGGACATGCTTGATGGGCTACTTCAATTTGCTTCATTGCTGTCGGAACCTGCTTTCATATGCCCTTTTGTCTTGCATTTCTCGTGACTCGGAAAATTGAGTCCAAGTTCCTAATAATGCTTCCGACCTGAGCTCTCAAATTGATGAATTTTCTAGCATGTTGGCCAGAATGTAAAATAATTTTATGTTTTCTGATCTTAGGCGATCTCTTATAGATTGTTCCAGGTTATTATTTGAGAAGGAACACTGATGGTGTTATCGAGAACAGCACATGTGTGAACAACACAGCCAGTGAACATTATATGGTCGAGCGCTTAATTATTGACGATCTCTTAAATTGGGCAGCCAATTATAAGGTCATTCTCTTTCCTAAACTTGCGTGTCAGTTCTGTGATGGAATTACATGACCTCTGAAGGCTAGTCATTAGTGGTAGTAAATATGCTTCTGAATTCATCATTGCCTCAACTTCTAAGAAGGCTAATCGTTAGTGGCAGGATTTTTTTCCCTCATCCTTTCGGCTTTAGTCTGCATTTCGAGAATTTAGAAAATTTATCGGTTTCCTTTTTCAGGTGGATGGGTTCCGCTTTGACCTGATGGGCCACATAATGAAAGCAACGATGGTAAGAGATTTTACTTGATTGTTTGTTATTGGATTTTAGTGTGTTGATGAAAAACTTACTTTACACTTCTCTAGGTTTATTATAAAGTTCTTTCACTTTGGTGGCTGCTTGCCCGGCCAGCAACTAGTAATATTCTTACAATTAAGTAATATTCTTACACTTAACTCAGTCGTATGACTGGCCTAGCCAGTAGAAGATTAGTGTTTTTTTTATCTCAAAATCAGAATTGATAAGAAACTTGGGTTGGCAGAAGCAGTTATACAGCTTGATCCACGTTAGTGATGCCAATTTCGCAAATCTATGATCGATTTTTTTTCCTTTGCTTATAGGTAAAAGCAAGAGATGCGCTCCGAAGCTTAACAATTGAAAATGATGGAGTAGATGGATCAAAAATATATTTGTGAGTTCTGGGTTACAAAGTGGTTTTTTTTGTAATGAATTATTCCGAGTTTGAGTTTCTTTTGATTTTCCCTGTGCAAAGTCTTTTTTTTTTTAAGATCTTCTGGTGCTGCTGTCTTGCTTTCTAGTCTATCTAGGTTGCTTTCCTATCCTCTAAATGTTGTAGTTGTAATGCTACATGTCCAGATATGGTGAAGGTTGGGATTTTGGCGAAGTTGCTAATAATGGACGGGGGATTAATGCCTCACAGTTCAATCTCTGTGGGACTGGAATTGGGTGGTGAGATTATAACTGCTGTGTTTATACATCACCTGTTATTAGATACCCTGATCTCTGTGGGTTTTGGCGACTTCCTCCTACAGTTTTAATGATCGTATAAGGGATGCTATGCTTGGTGGGTCGCCTTTTGGCCATCCCCTTCAGCAAGGATTTGTTACTGGTCTAATGTTACAGGTATCTTTCTACTTTCAAGGTGTAAAGTACCTCTCATGTTAATGCAACCACTGTATTCCAAAGGGTACCTGCTAAAGACACGGAGAATTAATTTTTGGGACTACATTTGATATGTTTCATACTTAAATTAATGCCTACATACCCAATCTTTCCTTTTTATTTCATTTCTCACTGTCACCCTTGCTTTCCTATAAATTTTAGTCTGTGCGCTTTTTAATTTGTTTGACTTTTCACTATCTTGCTCCAAGAAGTTACCTCTTGTGAACAAATTAAAGATTATTGAAATAATAACAACTTGATAATGGCAACTACATACAGAAAGCAGGGCCCGCTATCTTTTCTATGCCCCTTTCTCTTATTAGCAGGTCTAATTTGGGTTGCAATTTGTTGTGGTAATTTGCCCATTGTATCTTGAATCTGTAGAAATGCATGTCTCTATACTGATCCTTTTGAGTATCTTTTAGAAAACTGTATTAGTTCTACACTTTGGGTTATTGCTTATAAATTTGTTGAGCTAAGGCTTGCCTTCTGTGGGAAAGAGAGATGTCTATGTGTCGTCAATGGAGCAGTTTTACAAGTCCAATGACTTATTTTGAAGGATTACAAATGCAACGACTTGAAGGATGTCTCTTGTATGGATAACCTTGTTTGCTTTCTGTTATTTGAGAATTTATTTTTATTACGAATTTCTCATTTTGTTTTGTAGCCAAATGGTCATGATCACGGTGGAAAGGATGCTGAAGCACTCATGCTCAGCTCAGCAAAGGATCATATTCAGGTTAGATTAAGTTCTCTTTGATTACGAAATCAGGTCTTTTGGGAAAAAGTTGAACATTATGGTAAATTGATCTAGTATTATTATCTGTCTCGCACTTAACCCTAAAGAAGAATATCATGTAGGCCTGTGCTCCAAGTAATTGACAATCTGGATTAGATAATTTCAGATTCTATATGTTTGTTTTTAAGTTGCATGCTGTTTCGGGGGTATAGACTCATTCCAGACACTTGCACCAGTTTTCCCTGCAACATAATTTCATTTGGTTTGTGGAAAACCACACTTCCCTTTTTCTTTTTGCTGAAGCACTCATGCTCAGCTCAGCAAAGGATCATATTCAGGTTAGATTAAGTTCTCTTTGATTACGAAATCAGGTCTTTTGGGAAAAAGTTGAACATTATGGTAAATTGATCTAGTATTATTATCTGTCTCGCACTTAACCCTAAAGAAGAATATCATGTAGGCCTGTGCTCCAAGTAATTGACAATCTGGATTAGATAATTTCAGATTCTATATGTTTGTTTTTAAGTTGCATGCTGTTTCGGGGGTATAGACTCATTCCAGACACTTGCACCAGTTTTCCCTGCAACATAATTTCATTTGGTTTGTGGAAAACCACACTTCCCTTTTTCTTTTCAATAGGTTTCCTTCATCACTTGAATTGTAATATGGTCTACTCTTTGCCTTACTGCTGATTGATGTCACGTTGAAATTCCAGGTTGGAATGGCTGCAAATTTGAGGGACTTTGTATTAACCAATAGTGAAGGGAAATCGGTACGAGTCTCTGCTTCAATTGTGTCACCTAATTTTCATACCTAATCTTCAGGGTCTGATAGTTAGTGGCTTAGAAAAAGTTTAAGTTTGCCAATCAGGAAAAAGTAGGAAACCATGAGATGAAAAAGGTAAAGAAGAAGGTTTTTAGAGCTGACAAACTAAAAGTGGACTTTAATCAAATTAAAGGATGAGATGTTATTATAGGAATTGGTCCTGTCTTCAACTCGGTTTCTTGTCCCTTTTCCACTATAATTGGTGGCACCCCTATCATAAAAGTCGGCGTGCATTTCTTGGCCATTTTGTTTGTCACCTAAAATATTTTATCTGTGCAAAGATTTTGGATATACATGACGATGAATGCTTCTGATGTCCGAGCATAACTTTCAGGTGAAGGGGTCAGAAGTTTTTACTTATGGTGGTGCTTCGGTTGCATGTGCCTCACAACCAGCTGAAACGGTATTACATTTACAGTGCCCAAATGTTCCCCCTGCTTTTCTCGATTAATCAAGTGCATCATTGTTTGCTTTAGAGTATTGGACAAATCCTGAGATCCTATATTCGGCTCCTAGGGAGTTGGCATTTCTTTTGGGGAGTGAGGGTTGGGGACTGGGATGAAGAGAGGATAAACCCTGTGGCAAATACATTGGCAATGATGCTGCTAACATTGTTTTAAGTTGGACAGAAGCAAACTGTTGCAGTCTGGACCTGTTTTAATGTGCTTTTCTTGAAATCCTCAAATCCTTGGGTTTTGTGTTCTCTGGAAAGATGCCCATGGTCATTCCTGAGATTTTTCGTTTGAACGCTCATATATATGAAATTTCCCTGGGAATTGTTACCCATTTTTGCGTATGGTTTACTTTCCTTTTTTAATATTTTATTCTACAAGTATATTATCATTTTCCCCAACGTGTAGATGTCCATGGTTATAAATCATTATGAAGGAAGCAACAGATGCAAAGTTTTTTTCCTCATTGTCATATGCTTCAAGTTAGAACATGTAGACATCTCTCCTTAAAACTTTGATTTGACCTTTTCTATCTTTCCTTCTTCTTACTGTGTGTGCAGATAAATTATGTGTCTGCACATGACAATGAGACCCTTTTCGACGTAGTGAGCATGAAGGTTTGTGCCACATATGCCCTGGTTCATTCTATATAAACAGAAATGGGGCACAACAAGTTACTCAAGCTCTTGTATGTATCCATTGTTGGCCAAAAGGCCTCCCATAACCTAGCTACTTTGTTCTAGACTCCTATAGGGATGTCTGTAGGTGAGAGATGCAGATTGAATCATTTGGCCACAAGCATGATAGCACTATCGCAGGTGAAATCCGTTTAATATGCAAGTCTTTGTTTATTATGAACTATTACTTTATATATTTAATTTTTATATCTGCATTAGATCTATGTCTTAGGATTCAACGATTTCCGATTTCAACTCCTCCAATGATAAAAGCTGTGATCTAGCTAATATCTTCATAATGATTCTTGAAAATAGCTCTTCTATAGCAATAGATTAATACCTCACACGTTTGGCAAAGTGTTGAAGATTTATAGTGGATACGTTTGTTTTAGGCTACAAGCTGCAGTTGGACAATGTTTAGATATAATTACAATTGCCTTGACCTCGGTCAACCTCTCATATATTCTAGTAGTAGTAGCATCGAAAAAAGATTTGGAGATGATGGTTTTTTTTAATTCAGGATAAACTGGAAAATAATGTAGCATGATAGAGAGTGCCATGATGTTCATGTCTAGGTGTTTGTTTCCCTATTAGCTCTTTTTTCTTTGTTCAGGGTATACCATTTTTCCATGCTGGTGATGAGATGTTGCGGTCGAAGTCAATGGACCGTGACTCATATAACTCTGGAGATTGGTTCAACAGGTATTCTATGGGTCATTATTTCAATTTACAAAAGGTTCTTTGAATCAGAGCAATCGTTCTAAGCTTGGGGTTTGTAAAATTTTGCTGCTATCAGATCCTTAGGTTTCCTCTTTTTGTTATCCTACTTGCTCATTGCAATTCAATTCCTTGTTATTTCGTGCATTTTTTTCAGGTTAGATTTTAGTTACAAATCTAACAACTGGGGCATCGGTCTTCCTCCGGAGGGAAAAAATCAGAAGCACTGGCCCCTGTAAGATTTTGGTTTCCTATTATCTTATTAAGTAATTTATTTCTGTCTATGCAATATTAGATATTGCTTTTGAATCTGATACTATTAGCTATTATTTTTTCAGCTTAAATGATCTGAAACAACTTTCTCTCCATAATTTGGAAATCTGAATTCTTTCCTCAGAATAAAACCAAGATTGGCAGATCCATCCTTCAAGCCGAAAAAAGATCATATCTTGACTGCCGTACGAAACTTTGTAGATGTTTTACAGATTCGTTATTCTTCGCCACTGTTTCGTCTGACAACAGCCAATGCCATTCAGGTATGCACTGCTATTTATAGCCCGTTCTTACAAAGTGCACTCTGAAACAGGCACATACAAACACACACCATGATCTCTTCTAGTTCCTTGTCTGCAAAATGCAAATATTTTATAGTTGCCTTCAATTAGAAAAGTCTTCAAAGTTGATGCTTCAATCAAAATTTGGTGCCCCAATCAAAGTCACTGGCGATGAATTGATCAAACAATCTTCATTCACCGAAATAATTAAAGCCCTTGATATTTTCAAAGTGACCCATTATTTAATAATATATGATATATTAGTTCACTCCATGCTTACGACTTTGAAGTGTCATTATTGTCATAATGTGGTTCCTACTGCTTTAATTTGTGTTCAAGTTACTTGTTTTGCTCCCTCAAATTCCATTTGTTAAAGGCTACTGCTGGCTTGAAGAATATTTCTTAGTTGTTTGTTCCGCTTGGCTTGTGAGAACATGAGCTATATTTGCAGATGGTGTGATGAAAAGTTTATGACCAGTTGGGTTAGTGGTGTATGATGAGTCACCTTGGTCATCGTAGAGTAGATCCAGTTAATTGACCAGCTAACGAATGGGCAAGTTGTCTTGTAGGTCAAATCTCAGGGTATGAAACGTGCCATTCCTAGATTCATGAGACCAATGCTCTTCGGAACAGAGTGAAAATTTTGATAAGAGAGATCAGTAGGATAGTCGTAACTGCTAGGCACTATGCCACTGCTCCTGATCATGTGTATCTGATGAGCCAAGGGTTTTAGTGTCTGGCTCTGCCTGAAAGGTTACATGGTCTTGAATGACAAAGAAATTACACTTGCAAGTTGCTATTGACGTTGCCATCTTTTTTCCTCTCTCTCACACGCGCGCGCACACGGTGGGATTGTGCTGATAAAATGGAATGCAGGAGAGGGTTCGGTTCCATAACACTGGCCCATCATGGGTCCCAGGTGTTATAGTGATGAGCATTGAAGATGGTCATGAAGGTCGTCCAGGGTTGTCTCAATTGGATCAAGTGTAGGTCAATTTACTTCACTTCTTTTGCTTGTAATGCTAATTATGTTAATGACAGCTGACTGTGTGGCAGCTACTCTTATATTGTGGTTATCTTCAACTCCGCTCCAACTGAGGTGTCTTTCACCAGTCCTGCAATTCGTGGTCGTAGATTTCAGTTGCATCCTGTACAGGTAATCATCAACTATTCATCTTCATCTATTATTCAACTTGAGAATGACAAGATACTTGAGAAATGGGTCTAGGATTGTTATAGAAGCATTCGCCCGCCTTTCCACTAAGGACTCCCGAGAAACACAAGCTCACTTGTTTCTCTCTCCTTGTGAGAATGTCGTGCAGCTTATGTCAGCTGACGAAGTTGTGAAGAACTCGTCGTATGAAGCTTCCGCAGGGTGCTTTGTTGTGCCCCGTATGACGACATCGGTGTTCGTAGAGCATCGCGTAAACCCGTGACCATGAAGGAAGGTGATTTGAGTATATATGCATTCAGGAGATGATTTTCCAGAACGGAGGCAAGTGAGCTAGTGGCAGGGTCTATCTGTCTTTGTAATAGAGGTTAATGACCTTGCAATCTATACAATACACGCATATAAATATCCTATTCCAGCTGGGGTTTGAACTACCATGTCCTAAGAAAATAATGTTCAACAGTTTGTATTCTATATTTTATGAGATCGAAAACAAATGAACTTGACATGAAAAAATCGCAATTTCCATACTAAAAATGACTCAAAACACAAAACCCAGCTACAATTTTACCCAATTTGGTTCCTAGCATTTTTTTAATCAAAGTTTGCTCTCCAATACCAGTCCAACGCATGTTGAGATGACGAGTATTAGAATTATGTTTATGCATGTTGATTGGGAGCATTCGTTTATAAAAAATGGTTCGACCGGTCGGACCATGAATCACCCATGAAAGCGGGTCATTTTCAGGGTTTATATAGCCTCCGGTTGAACCGTCTAAAATCTGGTCAGATTGGGCAGTTCGCACTAGTTTTTTACTCGGCCCGTTCGGTCTGACCGGATTTTATCTAAATCAGCAAAAATTAAAATAAAAAAGTCGTATCATATGCTCGATTTTTCCATATCAACAAAGAAAAATGAACTTTATATGTTATAAATTGGTTGATATTTATAAAATATGAATTTTGAAACCTATATTTTTACTATTTGGTCTATACATTAATCAAATAATAGTAAAAAAATATTAAATTCGGATTGTACCAAAATCCGTATTTTAAAACTATGATTGGGAGTTAGTCTTCTATGCAAATGGTAAATAGGATTCAGCAAAATTTAAAATTTGGTAATCGGTAATTTGGGATCAGTAAATGAGTATTTTTGAATTAAATTTGTACCAAAATCCGTATTTTAAAAAATTGAGAGTTAGTCTTCTATGCAAATGTAAATAGGATTCAATAAAATTTAAAATTTGGTAATCGATAATTTGGGATCAGTAAATGAGTATTTTTTATTGGCATAGATTTTTTATTGAGAAATTTGGTAAATATTAGTATTCTGTAAATTTCAGTAAGTACTAATATTTTACTGAAATTCAGAATTTTAATTTCACGGAGTACATATATATATATATATATATATATATATATATATATATATATAATTTGAAAAACCTACATCTCATTTCTTAACAACAACACACAACCCTTACCCACCTCACTAATAGTCAAAAGTATGACAAAAATTAGGAATGGCAATGGGCAGGATCCAGGTAGGATTCGTAGGGCTGAGATCCTTATTCTCTTTTTGAAAGGTGGACCGAGATTCTTACCCTTATCTTCTTTAAAAATAAAGATTTGGACATGATCCTAGTCCTGAAATACCGGATAGGATCAGGGCGGCCCGCAGATCTGTGTTATTTAAAAATTATGTTATTTTTAAAAATTTAAACTCTCTTTTAATTGTTCTCATATAGCAAAGGGCACTAAAAATGTGAACGCAATTAATTCATTCGCTAAAATAAATTATTATAAAGAAACCAAAGAATTAAATATGAAAAAATTGAAGTTGAGTATGTTGTGATTGAGAATTTGGTGTTATGTTTAGTAATTAATACACTTGTATATTATAGTAATATTATTTAAAAAAGTTTGGGTACGATAAGAACATGATCATATAGATCCATATCCATACCCTTATCCTTTTAAAATATAAGAATCCGAATAGAATTCGGATCTAGACCTGGTCAAAGTCAATAGGTCTTGCACTATTCGGATCTGAATCCGAATAAATTCTCAAAATAAGAGTCTCATTGCAATCCCTAAACAAAATCTCTTCAAACATTCTCTGAACACAGCACATAAATCCCAACACAATCGTAATTACAAGTACTTGTGCTTGATTTTAGACTTGCACTTGGTCTGGGCTCTCGCATTTTACACAAGAACAGTAATATCAAACGATGGGTAGGTTATTGTAATACCCATACCTATTCTCGACCCCGCATATTTTTATGTTGTCAGGCCCAAACTCTATTCTTAGGGATACCCAGAATCTACAAAGTAAACATGGTCCAACTTTTAACATTTAATTTTCTGATAATTTTAACATAAAAAATTAATTTTGCATATAAAAGTTAAATAAATTTAAAATATTTAATACGTTAGACATCAACAACAATTAAAAATATTTCTCAAAAAAGTTATAATAGAAAATACAAGAACCATCATCTTTTTCAATTTAAATTAGATAATATAATGTTCTTCCTTTCAAAAAGTAAGTACATCAATAATTCAACAAAAAAAAAAATAAAAGTCAGCTTCTAATCCTTCACAATGTCATCCAATTCATTTTTATCCACCCTAGGGTATTGGTATTCACTTATTAGATCATAACCCAATTGTCAGATATGGTCATTTAGGGTCTAATCAATATCTACCTATGATCTAATTAGGATCTAACCAGGATATGGTCTAAAGTAGGATAAAATGGTAAGGATATAGTATGAATCTAGATGTAACTCTAAACATGGACCCATATCTATACCTTATCTTAGACCGAGTCAAACTCATCATACCTTAAATCCACGAGGTACGGGCAGAATCTCACACACATAAAATGGATATTTCTTCCATCTCTAAATATCACAGATACTAATAGCAGTAGCGCCGAAGTTGAAGACTTTGATCATGTCGACCTTCCCATGCAAATATTCGGGACTGATAATTCAGTAATCGGGATTAAATTTCGAACTACGTTTGTATTGATGGATTACCGATTTTATGTTTCTCCCAAAAATTTTGGTAAATTCAGTAACATACCAATTTTTTCGGTAAATTCGGGATCGAAATCTATAATTTTTTTTAAAAAATTTTGGCATACGATAAATTCGATATTCGGGATTGATATTTACTGAATATACACCTATTCTGCTTCATGGGCGATTTGGAACTTTTTTAACAAAAAAAAAATAGTCTGAGGTGGTGTGTTAGAAGATCAACTACTTCCTCCCTCTCCGAATGGTAAGGCTTGGTCAAAGGAGGAACGTCGGAAAAGTGTGGTTCATCTTCTATGGTGTATTTATGTGGGGATATGACACTTAAAGAATATGATGATCTTTAATGAAGCGACTTAGAATCACAAACTTCTTGTTCACATGATACTTATCCGAGTCAAGAAATGACTAATTTGGTTTCAATTCCTATCGGATCTAAGAGGTCAAAATCTTTTGTGTTTTTTGGATTCGTTTAACTGACCATCCTCACGGAGTTGTAACCAAGGAGTCGTAAATGAGCAATGCCATATAGCATTTGCCAATGATGTATTTATATTGTTTGAGAATATAAAGTCAATTACATATAAAAAAGTTAGTGTGCTTCAATTTCTCTGTCTTCTAACTGAAATGCAATACAGTTGATTATATAAGTAATGTTAACACTGACGAACCATCCAGCACCCAAATCTTAACTAAAAATTTTGAGCTTAATCATTCAAAAGATAGTTGTGTTAAAATTTAGTAAGAAAATTTTTGTTATCATTTGTTAAACCTGACTAAAATCTAATAAGTATTCAAATATCAGATAATTTTGAAAAATAAATACCGTCATTCAATAGAAAAGGATTGCATAAAATAAAGCATTTTTAACATTACATTGGCATATATAACTAATTGTGTATGATCTATCAAGAGTTGAATACTGTCGGGTCTCTATTTAAGAGGTAGATCTCTCAATAATATCGTTTTATTTTTTCATAAGTGCCGAATCTTCTTTATTTGCAAGGTCCAAATTCTAGTCTTTTTAATGAGTATCCATTTCTCTTACAATTTAAATCAACTTTATTATTCATATGAACAACATTGGGATGCAAGTACATAAATGGGGTTAAAGAAAGTGAAAACTATGTATGGCTGTCATAAGTACGAGAAATGGTGAAATCATAATATTATCAAATATACTAAATGATATATGAGGTACTTACAATAATAGAATTTCTATAGGTATACTATCTTTCTTACATGGAAACAAATCCCACTACACCACCCTACATTTCTTTCTTCTCAATGTTGGGAGCTAGCAGCATATTCCGAGGAAAGTGAAATGAAATATTGTAATATCAAAGAATATATAGGAACAATTTGGAAACACATAAATTTTAAAACCTGGTCCAAATAGGAATGAACTAAAAAAATTAGGTATAGAGAGAGAAATCACACAGAAAATTTTAATCTCGCATGTTGTACCATTGTATGTCATATGGTGTACCATTGTATGTCGCATAATATACTTGTGTATGTCGCATGGTGTATCAATGTATAATGCAGACGTACCATTGTATGTCACATATTAGTTTCTTCAAAATTTACTTCTCTTTTCTTACCTTCTAAAAGATAATTCTATGATGCTACACTTAATTGAGATATTTTCTTACAACAAGACATCGTCGACACAACGAGCATTTGAAGAAAATTGAGAAGATGAACTATGATGTTAAATTTATCAAACAAGCAAGTCTAGCACAAAATATTATTTTAAAATATTTTTCAAATTCGTAAAGTATGTAAAAATATATGTATTTATTAAAAAAATCACTCTATGCAAAAAATTGAGACCAAAATTTAGGACTAAAATTTTATGAAAAAGTATTGGTTATTACGTTAGAGAGGTTATTAAATTTTAGCACTGGTCCCGACTCGGGACCGGGACCATTTACCAGTTTAGAAAGGTTATCACTTACAGGAGATTACTTTACAGAGTTTTATTGTACCAATGTATAACACAGCCGTATCATAATTACATAATTGAAAATCTAATCGTAATTAACGATATCATTGATTATAACTACGTCTCATAATTCGAGGCTACATTTCATTATTGTAAAAAGATACCCATTAATAAAAATAAGAGAAATCTCCTCGATTATAGAGATTTTCTTATTGAAGAAAGACATCATTAACGAAAATAATCAACGCATTGCCTTGCATAGACGTTAATGAAACGAGCGATTTGAAAATGTCCCTGTATCCGGCTCGAGTGAATCTCAACTATAGATTTAAAATCCACGCACGTCCCCCAATCCAATGGCACATATCGTCTTTCGTGTTCACCCTATTAGTCGCAATATCCAATCCAACTCCTCAAATGTAGTATCAACCACTAATACTAGTAGTAGGAATTAGACCAATTAATTAACAACTTATATGCATTGTAAATATGAGTGGACATGCGAATTAGTGGCCAAAGAAACAGGGAGAGACTTGAACTAAATGCTAATATAGTCCTACCAAAAGGGACGGTTGAAATAGGGGTTAAGATTTGGGTGGTACTCTTGCATCTTACTTTGATTGATATAGGTAGACTGAGTTGGCGATGTGTGAGAAAGAGAGTGTGCAACGGATTTAATGAATAAAACTTCCATTATTGCTTCTCTCCCTTAACTATTTTTCACTTACCCTTTCCCACATCAACAAGCTAATTTTACCACATACCCAGTAACATCTTTTTATTTTCTGAGGTGTGTTTTGCTCTTACATGTCTAAATTTGTCAAAATCTCTATTTCTCTAAATATAACTACTTCCCAAGTTGCCAAGTGAAACATAGACCCATGACAACTTTAGTAGACAAAATAGACAGTTAATTAGTGTCCCAACGGGTGTCCTTTTGACTCCTTGAAACACATCCACAGAAAAAAAAATATAACACAATCTTCTTCACAGGCTCCTCGCAAAAATGGAAGCTCCTAAAGAAGATGTCGCCACCCACATTGTGAAGGGGAAGAGAACCAAAAGACAAAGGGTGCAATCACCAATCCCATTGCTTGAAGAAGAAGGAGGAGGTGATCAAATTACAAGCATTAATGTTGATCAAGATGGTGTCATGACCAACTCCAATTGCTGGCCATCTCCGACTACTGCGAATGCGAATCACTTTGAAGATGCCACGGTAACGGATTACCTTAACCATCAACGCGACGAGGACGAGGACATGGCGAATTGCCTTATGTTACTTGCCCAAGGTGGCCACCCGAGGGGCATGCCGAAGTTCAGTGATCATCATTATAGCTTTCAGGACACGAGAGCACAAAGCAATGTGAAATTCAACAGCAGGAGGTTCCTAGAGACGGGTTCGACAAGTTCAGGGAAGTCCGGATACTATGTCTATGAGTGCAAAACTTGTGGGAAGACATTCCCATCCTTCCAGGCATTGGGAGGCCATAGGGCTAGCCATAAAAAGCTGAAGGGTCTGTTCAATGACGAGAAGAAGCGTCCCGCTACATCGGTAGCCTTATCGTTCAACGAAGACGATGATCATTACAAGAACATATCCTCTCTTTCTTTGCAATTAAGCAACAACAATGCCAAAAGCTATAGAGGTGCGTGTAACAATCATAGCTTCATCAACACCAAGGTTAAGATGCACGAATGTGCTATCTGTGGCGCGGAGTTCGCCTCCGGACAGGCGTTAGGCGGGCACATGAGACGGCACAGGGCGCTGCCTGTGGGGGCTGATGATGCAAATGTCAGCTTATCAATTGCACCAACAACATCATTAATGGAGCCCTCAGAATTTCATGAGTCAAATGGAGGTAGGAATGAACTTTCTTTGAATTTGGATCTGGATCTAAATCTTCCGGCACAAGAGGAGAGAGCTTCCTTACAATCCAAGCTACAAGATGCAACCCAACAGGAATCTCAACATAAAAAAGAAGAAGAACAAGAGAAAAAACAATATCCAGAACAACAACAACAACAATTACCTATTGTTATTGCTAACCCTACTTTGGTAGATTGTCATTACTAAACAAGATTATAGCTTTGCTTCATCTCTTTTTTTTTGTAATTATTCTCATCCCATAATCTTATTCATTGTGCTCAAAGTTATGCACGACAATAATTAGATTACGGCACAATTTTGTCCAATTATAATACGTTACATAATTGGGATTTAGACAAGATTATTCATTTCACATTTTTGTGTACATTCAACTACTTTTTGCAGTTGTAAGTTCTTTGTAAAAAGATGTTGCAATCTTTTTGTAGAGAATTTAATTTTGTACCTTCTTATTCTCATTTATCTTTTGCTTTATCATTTTTATTTAACAACAAATGTGTCGCTGAAAAGATGTAGTTCTCCATCACAAATTTTCAAGTGCAACAACTAATATTAGCCTTGCCAAAATGAGATGGCTACGGACTACAAATGATAAAATTAAAAGGCCAACAGAGTCTGAGTTAACCCTTAAATTACGATGTGCTACAAATTAAACCAATAGTGCAAATAATATTCATGTAGATTATTAGGATCAGGATCATATACATATATATATTGTTGGACAACCGGATTGTTAATTTATCGTTGGCCAAACATAAAGGTGTATGTTGGGATTGGGCTAATTATAATGCGAGTTACACTAATTAGTTTTGGGTGTCTATGAGATCAATGTGAAACTCGTTAAGAAAATTTCTTACGAAAAATCAATTCTTGTTGTTAATAAAAATTGGCTTCAAAATGATATGGTTTTTACTGGCCATCATGAATTTGAGATTTATAGCTCCTATAAATAGAGAGGCATATGTAACTGCTCATTTATTGATCATGGTTAATATGATAATTAATGATCGTCATTATTCCAAAAATAAATGGGTGTCTCAAAACGAGCTTATAATAAGGAACCTCCTCCTTTTATTTTACACACACCAAAAACTCACATCCAACTTGACTTTCCCCTCTCTCCCCCTTAGCATATCATATGCATTATCATTTTGTATATAGTTTGAGTTCTGCAACCGCTGGGGTTCGCAAGTCGGTTCAGATTATCGCTTCTATCTGATCGGTGATTGGGCGTTGTACCTTTGAGAGTTTACTTACCCTTGAAACTTGAAGCGATATAGGAGAGCAATTCGAGCTTATGGGCACGACTTGCTGTGGACTCGTCTATGATTAAATCTGAATTCATTATATTATAAGAGGATGACTCAATATGAAGAACACAATCTTCAAAGAAGTCGGTATATTCACAGTTTGCTCAAACTGTAAATATTCTCGACTATTTTAATATTGTCCAATTACATTTCTTATATACTATTTATTTAGGTTTATGTTCAATTCTTGAATGACAATAATAATAAATAACTAGTGGTTCCAATTCTGAGATCTCAGGTTCCACATTCCAGGATTTGTCCAGGGGTTCTCGGTTTGATCAGCTTTCTATGGCAAGTCTGAGGTACTTCAAAGCTGTTGCCAAGGTGTTCCCGGTATTTTGAGAGATTTTGTTGTCATGCAAGTGGTTTCTAGTAAAGTGGACACAAGTTGAGTCATCATTGTCCGAATTCTTTTAATTTGAGAGAGACATCTAATTAAAATATAATAATTTTTTTGTCAATATATCTTTTTGGAATCTCTATATTTATTCCATAATTGAAACTTTAAATGAGTAATTTTTTTACCACATTCGATGATTCAAATAAATATTGATGGCAAACCACGACTCTACCTTAATATCAAAACACACTATTTTTTAACCTTACGGGTTAAGTCATATCAATTGGGCAAAGTCATCTTATGTTGCGCGATTTAAATGACATTTCCTTGATTCTAATTCCGTCCGAATGATTCTATAAAATTTAGGGAACCAGATTTGGCCGTACTGGAAGATTTTTATTGAAAAATATGCAAGAACTATTTTGCAAAAACGCAGAAACATGAGGAACAAAATTAAAAAAACTCATAACTATTGAATCCTAACTGGATAAACCATTGAATCGTAACTAAGTAAACCATTAAAACTATTGAATCATAACTAAATAAACCATTGGATCGTCGTGACAATCCTGGTTGAATTTGACCTTCCAAAACCAAATCCGCTCCCAAAATATAGGGACTGGTTTGCCCCTCTACCCTACCAAAAAAGTCTCTCTTTAAAACGAAATCAAATTTAGATTCTGTTGGACTCAATTCATAAAGTCAAGCGTGGCACCTATAGTTTCTGTTATTATAATTAATGAGATATTAATGTACAAAGCACAAAGCAGCAATGCTTTGGTATCTCATGGTATCTCAAGAACAACATCATGGAGCATTGACGAAGCCCTTATATGAGGCGGACTCGGGCGGGCGGGCGGGCGCAGCGCTCGCACGTACGTAGACGCGCCTTGCGGTATTGATCAGACACTGCCTATGTTGGCTGAAGTTAGATGTCACTTGTACCGGAGACTATGGTAGACGAACTTCTTATCCGGAGCAGCAGTTGCTGTCACCGACGCGTGAGGTTCGCTTCTGTTTCAAATTATGCTGTTTCACGACTGCTGATCCTTTCTCCACTAAGCTGGGAACTGACATTATCTGCATGGTATTAGTAATGCCTAATCAGGAGACACCCAATATCCACATGCTAAAGATGCATCCATATTCGGTAAACCGAGATGGAACATGATCCAAGCATTTACTATTACGGAGACGATACCTTTCGCGTGAGCTCCTTGAAGCAATGGTGGATATTTTCTCCAGTTCTGGCACTGCATTCAACAAATGAGCACCTATGCTCCTCTGCAAGAGCCATACCCTCCTCTCTTGTCACTTCTCGTCCGTCCTGAAATTCGCGAGGGTGATAAACGATTTAGTGTACCAGATCAAACAAGACGGTACGAGAAGACGGAAGACGAGAAGCAAAAGATAAATATGAATGTTCAGTCTTACTCTGTCGACTTTGTTTCCAACTAGAATTTTGATGCACTCGTGATTGGTAGAGTAGCGGTCGACTTCCTTTGACCATATCTCCGACAGGTTTGTGAAGGTTGCTCTCCTTGTGACATCATAAACTGAAATCAAAGGCTCTGTACTTAGAATTGAACTCGGGAAGAATGTTAGTTCATAGCTCAAGGGAAATAAATTGATCGAAGGTGCTCGATGTAGCCACAAGTTATAGATCCAACATTAAACAAAAATCAGAATCGAATTGTTCATAGATCATTTTCACTGATCATTCTTTGACTAATTGCTGCATGTAATGTGGTTTAACAATTGCCTCAATGTGGAACGCATGGTTTATAGAACTTCATTTCATATCCGACTTTGGTACCGAAAAGAAGCGATAAAACATTAATTCTTAAACTGTTTGATGCAGCGTATCAGAGTTGCAAGTCATACCAAGAATTATTCCATGTGCTCCCCTGTAGTAGGAGCTTATCAGTGTTCCAAATCTCTCCTGGCCAGCTGCACCGAATTAAAACTTCGAAATAAAGACAGAGCATTATATTAAAGACGGCACCTTGTTCAAATTAACTTAGTTCCAATACTTTTCCTTCCCCTAAGCAAGTCAGCCTTCTAATGTCTTTTTGCATTTTAAGGAGCTAGAAACAAGGCGTAGGAAGAATTGACGGATGTTTAGGGTTCAAACGCCCGTAAAAGTTCACCTTTACATAAGAAGGAGCTAGAACAGTGTTCCCTGTTATGTTAATTTACTATTCTTGACCAGCAGTATGTTTATTTGATTGTGACGGAAGTTTTCCCTCTCAACATTAGTAGTATTGGTGTCCAAGAACGTACGGAACAGAAAGATGTTTCAACTCTTAAGGAAACGAATAGGTCTGAAGCAGATGAGATCGATTTTCGGAAAATTGGGTCATACATACATCTGTTGAAATGCCCCGGATATTGAAAATTCCTCGACTCCGGAAAAACTGAACTTGGTCATTAAGACTAATAAGCCAATTAAACTGCATACCTGTGTCCCATATGGTGAGTTTCAATCTTTTCCCACCAACACTAACCAACTTGATCTTAAAATCTACACCTGCACAATGTTGCAAGAGATTCATGTTTGCCAAATGTTCCACGAAGACAAAAAATAATTATAAAATTGAGAAGTGCGATGTTCTTCAATTCTTCACCAACGAGAAGATGGTCTTATCATGAAGAAAGAATACATTAATAGTCCAGTAAGACCTGATCCGATAGAATCTCCATATTCAGACAAAAGATTTCTGAATTTTCACATTAAAAAAAAAAGACTTCAACGTCGCCGGCGTGTTTATGGAATACTGATACCATGTTAGAATTTTTATATCGAACCCAAAACTTTAAAATCACATAAAATCCTATAAGTACTATACCATGTTAGAATTTCTATATCAACTTTGAAGAAATGAAATGATTTTGATAAATTTTTTACCCTTATAAAGAACAAACTTCAATGTAACCTCAACACCAAAATGGACATAAAGTAGTGATGCACACCTAATAAGCTCACAAATGTATGAGAAGTACAAAAGCTGACTACTTCAAATATACTTGTACAATGCAAATATTGGAACAGAAAAAGATAAATAATTAATCAGAAAGGAAGTGTAAATAAATATATAATATAAATACCAATAGTAGGGGAGAGGTCATGGACAGTGTTGGAGATAAAACTGAGAAGGATACTGCTCTTGCCAACCCCAGAATCACCAATCAGTAACACCTTAAACGAGTAATCATAACCAAAAGAACCCATCACTCTCTCTACACCACCTTCATACGCATGCACATGGAACCCAGTAGAAGAGCTACTGGGAGATGATAAAAGGACGAAGAAGAAAAGGGCTTCCTTGGGACGGAAAGAAGAGGTAGGAGACAAATTAAGGTGAGGGGTTGGCGGTAATTAGCGTAAGTTTCTTCTCTTTTGCTATTTTCTTTTCTGTTTGTTTGGTGATAAGTAGCTTGGATTGGTGTGGTACATACATTATATTATAAAAGGGGACGTGAGGATTGCGAGGCGAAGACAAGTGTACTTTTGTTGCTTAGGACATCCTGATTCTGATACCTCCACGCGCCGGTGCAGGCCCGCTCCGGGTTTACACGTCAACGTCAGGGCGTCCTGGATGGCAACCCAATTGAAAGTTTTGGAGTTTGGACTCTGGTGCATTAATTAGTATATTGACCCTCCCTCTCTCTCTCTCTCTCTCTCTCTCTCTCTCCCCCTCCCTCTCCCCCTTGGTCAAAGACAATATGTTGGACTCTATTTTTTTGGTGGAAACAATTTTTTTTTGAGAAACATGAAAACAATATATTGGATTTGGCGTTGATGGTAAGGAATTTGTTTTAGGGTGTGGGGACCCAAAGGGAAATTGGGTTAAATGATTGATTTTTAGGGAAAATAATCATTTTTGTAGTTTTGATGATACGAGAATATGAATGATTACACATTCATAATAAATAGTAATGATTGATATGTTGGGAGTGTGGCGAGAAAAAGGATGCAAGCGGAGCCGGGCTAGCCCCCTCTGGCTAACGCCAGATGGCACAGGGAAAAATTTACTATTTTGTTCGGACTCTTGTTTTGGACTCCTAGATAACCTAGACGGGTACCATGATATGTTAGGGTTTATCTATATATAGGAGGGCATGTAACCCTAATTTGTATGACTTTGTGGCTCAGTAACTCATCAATAAAATATGTCATTCTCTTTGTGGACGTAGGTGGTTAGCCGAACCACATTATCTCTTGTGTCGCTGTTTGCGTTATTGTTTCCTTAGATTCCTAACAACTAGTATCAGAGCTAAGGAAAAGGATGTCGGGTTATGGCAAAGGTGTGTCAAAGATCTGCAAGTGCAGCAAGGAATGGCCAACGGACTTTCAGGAAAGAAGCTTGAGAATATGGAGGAGCAAGAGTGGAAAGAGTTGGAGACCAGAGCTGTAGCGACGATTCGTTTGTGCTTGGTTGATGATGTGATGTATCATGTCATGGATGAGGAGCCACCAGCTGGGTGCGGAAGAGGATCCAAATTGGAGTAAAAAAAATTCAATGGAAATTGTTTCAAGCGCGGAGAAAAAAGACACGTGAAGGAGAATATCCAGGACGAACTGGGAATCAAAATAATGAGGAAAAGAGATCGGCGTCCGTAAATATAGCCACATATTCAGACGGTGAATGGTGACTGGCTTTCTGTCTCATAAAGTCCAAAGTATCCTGGTAATTTATTTTCGTTAGGGACCTTGGATTATAACGGGTATAACTATAAAGATAGGTTAATGAAGGTGGATAAAGATATTATGGTAGGGATGAAGTGCGAAAGGGAATACTTACAAGTTGGTGGAAAATACTGTTGTAGGTGGAGTCACATCAATGGGTCAGAAGGAGTTGGCAAACGCTCAAGTCATATGAGGGAGCAGGGTCTTGACATGAATGGCTTGAGTGCAGTCAAGAGGGTTCCTTGGAATTGAGATTCGGGCAGACAAGGTTAGCAAGGCGCTATGCTTGTCTAAAGGCACGTGCGAAATAAAGGTGTTAGGTAGGTTTGGCATTGGGAATGCAAAACTGTTGCTAACACCATGGGCAAATCAGGTTTTATCTCACTCAAAGATCAGCGATGGAGTTCGTAACATGTGTAGAACAAAAAGCTGCCCAGTATATGCTATGACTTATAACATCGGTTTGGGATAAGGGGAACAAGGTCCAACAAGGAAGTAGTTTGAGGTTCCGAAGTACGAGGGTGACCAGGAAAATAGAGGTGTGTCTATTGGTCATAAGTTACTTCAGTAGGGGAACTAGAATATTAGGTTTCAATAGAGGTTGGAGGGAATGCATCAGGCAAGCTTGGGAGATGCTTGAGTTTAGAGGATGACTCCAAGTGATTGAACAAAGGTGGAGAGAAGTGAGGATGATCTTGATGAGGACGAAATGGTCTAAGGTTCAAAGTAGAGTAAGTAGAGTCGGTTTGATTTTGCAGGACTTCATATTTCTTCAAGGGGCGATGTCTCATCATGGTGAAGATTGTTGAAGTTCGTAGAGCTTCATGGTTCTTCTAAAGGATGATTTCTTAACAAAGTAAAGATTGTTAGGAGTGTGTCGAGAAAAAGAATGCAAGTGCTGGCTGGCTGGCACCTACTAGGTCCCGGTACTAGCCAGGGTCGAGCTGGTGTTTTTGGACCCGACTCTTGCCAGCATCTCGGTGCCCGTCAGGTGGCTCGATGGATAATTTCATATTTTATTTGGACTACTAGATGACCTAGATGGGTTCTGTGATGTGCTAGAGTTTGTCTATATATATGAGGCATGTAATCCTAGTTTGTATGACTTTGTGGCTGAGATAGTCATCAATAAAAGGTCTCATTATCTCTGTGGAAGTAGGCGGTTGTCTGAACCATATTATCTCTTGTATCATTATTTGCGTTATTATTTACATGGATTCCTAACAAGATACAGTGAGATATAGGAAACACAAATATGTAGCTTGAAATAAAATATAAATCCATGGATGCCAGACGATCATCAATATAATATATGGAGAGTACAAACACAAGACATACATATGGTCATGCTTAAAGCAAAACTAGGCTAAAGTAAAGTTCCATGAGCAAAATTTTCTCTCACAAGTTTTTCATGAAGCACTCGGATTCTCCTAGTCTATGTAACATTTTCCTACCCAACACTCTCTAATGAATCTAAAAGAGAGAGAGCAACCACTTAATCCAAAAGAGAGAAAGAACAACTCAATTTTGAGAGTGAGAAAATACTTGAATACTCAAATGTTGGATAATTTATAAATAAAGAGAAAGTCCCTTTTAGTACCTTGCTATCTAAGAGACACAAATATTAAATGCGAAGACACCTATGATCGGTGGTGATGGTCCAACATATTAACTCTCTTTGACCTTCTAAAAGAAAACTCATTGGTCTTCCCTCCTAAATGGATGTCAATTGGCATTCATTGCGAGACTATTCACCATCTCATGATGCAGCCTTGCGAGTCCTTTATTCGACTACTGCTAGATGTAGAGGCACCCACTTCTTCTTGCGAATGTGCCTCGCATGCTCTCTTGAAATGTGGCCCACACCAGAAGCATCTCCAACACTTGAAGCCATCGCAATCTCGTTCTGATACTAAATGCTACGAGAAAAACTTTCTCTCGCATATTTGTCATGCAGAACTCGGTCTTTCCTAGTATAAGTCAGTCTTTCTCCCACTAACACTCTCTAATTAATCCGAAAGAGAGAAAAAAACTACTCAAGTATGCTTTGGAAGTGAGGGGATATTTGAATACTCAAATGTTGGATGATTTACAAATAAAGAGATAGTTCTTTTATAAGCAATTGCCTAGCTATCTAAGAGACACAAATATTAAATGCTAAGACTTATATGATTGGTGGAGATGGTCCACCATATTAACTCTCTTTGACCATCTAGAAGAAAACTCCTTCCCTTCTAGATGGATTTCATTTGGCATTCCTTTGCAAAATTTAGCCAAACTCAAAGTCAAACTAAGCCAAATAGCCTCAGAAGACTGGGACTGGATTTGGTCCATGTCAGGCCCATCCAGGACAAAATCATAATCGTTAGATCATATCCAATAAAAATCTCACCGATCTAAAGGCCAAAATTAAGGCGGCAGCAATTTTGTACTTTTGTGTCCCTGGCTCTCCTTTTCTCTCTCCTGCCTCTCAAACCAGAAGGACCAGAACAGATCTAACCCTAAACACTCCTCTCTCTCTCCTCCCATTGAGGACACTAGAAGACAGGCGACTCCTTCCCGATGGTGGGATGGCAGCTGGGCTCGTCCTCGGATGACGAGCGGCGTGACGGCAGAAGGGAGTTATGGGTTTGCCTTCTTTCTCTCTCCCAAATCTCTCTTTCCCACATCTCACTCTCTCCTCGACGATGAGCTTCACGAACCTGAGATCGAGAAGACTTCGATGCCGGCTAGTAGGTCGGCGGTGGTGTTGGTTTTTTTTTCCCATGAAGATAAGTTTGGCGACATCAGGCAGTTGGACTGGTGGAGGGAAAGAGAAATGCTAAAACTTGTCGTTTAAACTTCCAGATTACAAGTCTTCGATAAAAAGATAATAGAAAACAAGTAATAGACCTCATACATAAAAATACCTAATTGTCTGTACGTTTAAGAAAATAAAAAGAAGATTACATGATGAATTTTTTTTCTATGTTAAACTAGTTAAAGGTTCCACATTTGTAATAGATCTTGTTGGATATTTTCAAAGATTATTTTTACTTGCATTATATGGCCGCTACGATAGGAACTAATGGGATCGACCTGCTGAAACAGGTCGCGGGGGTCTAGGGGGCAGTGCCACCAGCGGGTGTCTCGGTACAAGTCTTTTGAATTCTGAGGAGCTGGCGACTGCTAGTAGGGAGTTCCAAAAACTTTCTGGATCAAGGGACTTGCGGCCGCCAGTCAACTGGCAACCGCTAGTCTGGAGATACATAAACTTTTTGGACAAGGTGACTTGCGACCGCCAGTTAACTGGCGACCACAAGTTGGCCCAAACATATTCAAAGTTCGTGTCCCTTGAATTTAAACTCAAAGGAAGTGACCCTCCTATTAGCCACCTTTTAATTTTGTTTCAGGAACTTCTTGGTTGATGAAAGGACATCAAAAGGTGGTGCCAACCTCTATAAATAATAGCATTATGGTCTCATTTTGAAAAAACACTACAATATCTCATTACAAGCCTTCCTACTCACTTAAAGCATCATCAGATTTCTGTTTCAAGTATTTTCTTGGTCGGGTCAAGGTCGTACAAACTTTGAACTCGACGATGGTGTTAAGGACTTCATCGTATCATGATGGCATTAGTTTATAGGCCTGTTGTACTCGCGGATTCTATCCGGAGGGTCTAACTAATCGTCTGAAAGAATCGACAAGAACTTTGAAGCTAATGCAACACCATCCATTCTTTCATCCTCGAGCCCATTTTTCCAATAGACCTCGTACATGAAAATTTTTCACCACATTTGCAATAGATTCTCCTTATCTTACAATATCTTTTCTCATCAAAAGAAAGATCTTCAATTATTTTAATTATAAAAAAATATAATGGAATAAAAATGAATAGATTGATACATAGAAAATTTGGAACATATTGAAAGAGGCAAAGAGTTTTGTGATTTTTTTGGAGGATCTTTCAGAAGAGGCTATATGTTTTCCGAGCCTAAAAGTGACAAAATGTTGAAATCACAAGATTCAAAAAGTTTTTTTTTCAATACAGGATCACATCTCAAAAAATTTCAAATCACAGGTCATAAAAGTGAACTTTCCCAAAAATTTATAATAAATTGTTTTCTTTAAAGGATATACAGTTTTTACTAAGAGAGATAAATTAACTCCGATAAAAGTATCCAACATAAAAAATAAATGTAGAAGCAATGTTTAAATAACTAGCTTTCCATAATTTCTCTCTATCCTTTAGCTAATTGGATCATGGGAACTAAGGGCTTGTTTGGTTAATGGGTACAAGATATGGGGAAATGGTAATAATATTATTTGGATATAGACAATGTTAATCAAAGTAATTGTTATCATATTAAATGTCCTGTTTTTTAGAACTAATAAATGTCCTGTTAAACCATGGACCTCTTCCACCTCTCCAACAGTTGCATGAATCGGCTTCCCGTGACAATATAATAGGTTATAGCCATCATATTTGCAAAACAAGATCAAATAGTATTGTCAATCCAAATAACATAAAGTGATAATGAATTTAAATTTTGTTAAGAAAATTTGAGTTTGAACTTGACAACCGAGTTTGAACTTTATGAATAGAGGAAATATTGTGAGAGAGACATTTTTAAATAATCGAAAGTTCAACACTAAAATAATAGTTGTCAGTGATATTTACAGCAAACATAATAGGATGATAGAAAAACAATATTAAATAGTTTGGGATACATTTTTTGTACAAATCAGCTTCTACATAGCAGCAGTAAACTATTTCCCGTGTGGGTTCGTCAGAAATTTTTGTCAATAGAAAACTTGCGCAAGCAATAATAAACTGAGAAATCTTTTTCAATAAATTTTTAAATTCAAGTTTTGATGAGAAGTGTTGTTGCTTATAAAGTCTATTGTACGCGATTCTATAATAATTATTAAGGCAAATTGTTCTCAAACTGCTGAAATTTGCATAAATTATTATTTTAGTCCCTGGTGTTTCGAAATCGAAACCATGATTCCCTAGTTTACTTTATTGTACTCTCAGATCCCTACCAGGTGAGCTGCTCATGTCATAAGTCAACACAATTTTAAAATGACAATTATACCCTTATAATAAATATAAAAAAGTACTCCTCCTTCAACCTTCAAGCACTGTCCACCACCGTCAACCATATCCTGACCTCTGGCCAAAATCACGAAATCCAACCACACACACTCCAGCAAAGGACGAACACCTGCTCAAGAAATCAAATCGGAACCTACGCCTAGGAAGAAAATACGGTGAAACTTCAGTGGGAAATGTCTAGATGCGATTGGATGTCCAGAAACGACGGTGAATCGATAGTGAGGCACTAAAATCGACGGGGAGGTCTCGAATCAACGCCAAGGCTTGGAATGACGGCAAGACCCAGAATCCTCGTCGAGACCTGAAACCACCATCGTCGTCAACCTCATAATCAAACCACTATCTATCTCGAGGGGAAGAAGAAATATATCTAGAACAAATTTATATCATTTTTTTAGAAGAACAAATTTATATCCCAGGATAATATATCTTAAGAATAAAAATTTATCCGTTGGCTATCAAACAAAGTGAGAGACTACTGCCCGACAATGTTGTGTTGTAAGTTTTTTTATTTATTAACCATCTGGTATCCGGATTCATTGTGCTAATTAATTTAGATTTGAGCAGTGTGTAACCTTTAAGAGATGACAAAGCTCTCCCGACTTAACACTACTGCGTTTCTAAAAATTGAACTCGAAACTTAATTAAGTTAAAACAATGCACTCATTATTTGATTAAGTGTTTCACAGGTTTTTGTTTAAAAGGAGCATCATAACGTATTTTAGTAAAACCTTTTAATGCTCACCAAAAAAAAAGTAAAACCCTTTAATCTTTGGCGGGGAAAAAGCTCTTTCCTCCATCGACCTGAAGCACTTTAATCCACGGGCACAACGTCTAACTGGGTTAATATTTTTAAATCCATGCAAATGGGATCCACCTACCAATAACTTGCCTTAGTGGGCAGGTATCTGGTCGCCCAACAATGGACGCCTACTTTCTCGCCGTTCACGGATCAACGGGTTTTCTCTTTTTTTTTTAAAGAATTATAAATTTTTTTAAAATGGGTAATAATTTACAAAAAAAATATGTAAAAGTCCAGTAGCCTGTGGTATTGCGAAAAATTATTTTAGTATCATGTGCTATAAAATTGATCAATTGAGTCAAATTTATTCTAATTAAAATCACTTAGGACTAATAGTAGCTGCCCGGACCCTGCCCGACCTAGGGGTGAGCATCATGGCCGAACCGGACTGGACCGGATCGTACCCGAAAAAATTGGAACCGGATTTTTAGAAATATTGTAAACCGGACTGGACTGGACCCACACCGGTCTGGTCTGGTCTGACCTAAAATCGTACCAGATTACCAAAAAATGAACAAAAACTGGGTTTTGGACCGGACCAAATCCGGACTGGACCGGACCGGACCGAAAATCGAATTTTGGGTATTTGCTGGACTGGACTAGACCTTTTTTTTATTTGGTCCGATTTGGTCCCTTTTTTTGGTCCAGTTTGGTTTGGTTTTACAGTTTCTGGTTCGTTTGCTCACCCCTAGCCCGACCAACTGGAAAACCATATCAATTTTTTTACTTCTATGTGGTATGCCACATCAAATTTTCTCAGATACTTGTAACATGACGTGGAAAGATGGAAAAATACTAAAACAATCACAAATTTATTTGTGACTATTAAAAAAAACCAACTTCATCGTCATATGATAATACAAACACAAAAACCCACAAGGTTTTCATCTTCAACCCACGCCTAAAACCAAAACATCAATCGTGCCCCCCTCTCTCCTTCTCCATCAAACCTCCCCTACTCAACCATACTCATTTTCTAATATTAAAAAAAAACCATACTCATTTTCTCAATCAAATCACATATATCTCTATTTGCTTTAACAAGAACACGATATATTGTATCAAATGTTCAGGTCATGTCCTTCTCGAAGAACAATGCCACCACCCCGATAATCGCCACGAACGACGTCGTGATCACTGCGACCACCAAATCTGTCGCCTTAAGCTCCACCCTCAGCGCCCACTCCACCAACCACACCCGATCCAACCAGATGCCTCCCTCACACTCCCTTTCCTCTGCCTCCCTTTTTTCACACCCGCCACTCTCAACCTCAAGCTCTGCTCCAGGATTTTTGCTTTTGGTGGTGAGATTAGATAATTAGGTTTTGGATGCCAGGACTGATATGGGGATTTAGGTCTATTGCTTAATTAGTAGAAGTTCACGGAATAATACACCATATACATAAAAGAAAGTGGGCATTGGTTTCATAATTTATGTATGTTGGCTCTTTTTGAAGAGTTTCTAGTAAGCTAAATGTTATTCGTGTATTTATGCTTTCATGAGAATATACTTTATGAATTAGAATGTTTTTGAAGAACATAAAAAAGACATGTTAATGATTTATTGTGTTTTGTTCATAAGGAAAAGATGAATGGTTGAAAGAAATTTGTAGGATTTTTATTTTTAAATAACATAAAAATGATGTGGCATAATTAAGATGACAAAAATGTTATGTAAACTAGTGAATTGTTGACGGTGACCTCAAAAGTGATTTTAGGGTATTAATTGGGCTTGTTTAGAGAAGTACAAGGTGTTTGATGGGCCTTTTGAGATAGTAAAAGCGGCTATTTGATCATTATTCCCAAAACAAATTACGTGGATAGTTTTTTATTAAAAAATTAGGGAAGTGAGATGTAGGCCCCTTTACTATCGCCGCATGGTGGTGGTATAACTTAAAAAAAATGAGAAATCAAAGAATCGGCATGGTAAAAGATCAATTCTCCTACTTGGCTGCCACATGGCGGTACCGTATATGTGCTTTGGAACAGGCATAGCAATTTTTTTTTAAAAGGGAGGAAACCTAGTTTGTGGTGTGACATGGGCAGCTTGTGCAAAGTTTTAGGCGTGCTTAGTTTCATAGGCAGCTCAGCTGAGAAGAAAGAGAGAGAGAGAGAGAGAATCGAGAGGTGGAAAAATTGGTTACCCATTAGAGAGAGAGAGACTAATATGTACAAAAATTCATAATAGTCTACCCTTCTATGTACATTTCTATTTATAGTACAACCAAGGATAACTAGTCCATTGGCCTTATTCTCTCTAAGTTCAATCACTGTATTTGACTATTATTGACAATCATAACAGCCTCTTATTTTAACAATCCTTGTCCTCAAGGATTTAGCTGTAATTTTAGAACTTGAAATCTAGAAATTGGCTATCGAGATCAGAAATAACTTCTCATGTTGCATCCTCCCCATTCAAATTGCACCAGGCCACCAAGACTTGCTCAACTTATTTCCCATTATGCAGAACTTTCCTGGATACAATATCATGATATGATAATATGCAAATGCAACCATCATCAAAGGGTTGAGGAAGATTAGGCGTGACTGTAGCATTTGGAGGAAGTTCACACATCAAAAGTGACACATGAAATACTGGATGTATTGCATTTTCTTTTGGCAGCTCAAATCTTTGGGAAACCTGCCCCAACTTCTACAGGATCAAGAATGGTCCATAAATTTTATCTGACAGCTTCAAGTTTCTTTGGACAGCAACTGAGGAGTGTCTATAAGATTGCAACTTCAAGTATACCTAATCTCCCACCTGAAATGATCTTTTAGACCTGTTTTTATTTGCATGTGCCTTCTTCTGCTTCTATGCAGTAGCCAAATTAGTAGCAACACTCTACAACGCCTTACTCCTTCCAGCTAGAAAGTCAGCTACTGCTACCATGCTCTGTTGAGTTCTCAAGCTTGGACACTTAACTGGAACATGGCCGTACAATGCCTCAAATTGTGTCATCTTAAATGTTTGATGATAATTTTGTATTATACCATAGCTCAACTAGAGATATCCAATTGCTGTAATCCTTTGGCTTTTCAAAACAGAAGCATCTCAGTCTCTCAGATAGGTCTCAAGACATCTATCCACATGCTCAATTTAACCATCAGATTATATATGGTAAGAGGTACTCAAGTTTACCCTAATCCCCATCAACTTAAAGAGTTCCAACCAACCTTGCTTGTGAAAACATTCTCTTTCACACACCATACTTATAGGTAACCCATGTAACTTACAAACTCCATCCAACAAGACTTTAGCAATCTGCATAGTAGTGTAAGGGTGTGATAGAGGAAAGAAATGATCATATTTAGTGATTCTATCCCAACCACCAAAATATGATCCTTCCTCTGTGACACAGGTAACAAGGCAGATTTTTAAGTTTGCTTGCAATAATAGAAGAAGTAGAGTATCAAACCCTAAAAGAATAGGATTTAGCTCACCCACGTGATCTACTAACTAGACTAGTCTAATATTTTTGGTTATTTTTTAGTGAACTACGCAAAAAGACTAAATTAGCTACTGAAAAAATTTGGAAAGATAGAAAATTGAGGAAAGTGGGCTAGTCACCCTCCATGCAACCCTCTCAACTTGGCTTCTCGTGGGCTCTATTACGCTTGTGGCGGTCCTAGATAAATCTAAAGAGTGGTGCTTCACAGTCACGCACATCACACCCCAAAGTAAGCTATCGGGCTAAACGACTTATGCATGGAATCCACACTTTTATGAGTTATCAACCTTACATGAGATAGTATAAGCCACTACTAAAACCCTTAAGCCAACTCATTATCGTGCCACCTTAAGGACAACTAGTCTCTACCCTTCACAGTCACGTACTTTGGATTTCCTCTAGATATGTATTTGGTGAGTTCGGAAGACTTCCTTCACAGTCATATACTTCGGGTTTCCTTTAGTTCATTTAGCAAGTACCTAGGATCGAGATTAACGCTTCCGCCATTAATCCTAATCCTAAGTTCATTGAGCCAAAAGTAGTAAGGCAACCAACTAGTACACACTCTTCCTAAAAGCCCATTCAAAACCAAATCGACAGGTGCACTTAGGACACCTAACATATAGAAAACTACTTACACATCATTAATGTAAACATAAATGCAATTAAAGGTAAAGCCATGTCACGAAAGTAAGATAAAGAGATAGGGTGAGAAGATGGCTCAATGATTGAGTCCATCTAGCTCTTCCTCATCATCAAGCTTTTAGCCCCCTTCAAATGTGGAGAGCTTTTCCTCCAAGTCCTCCCTAAAACCCTAGGTTTTTTCGTACCAAATGTCAAGAGCTACCTAGTGAGAGGGGTGAGGGGACTATTTATTGTCCATCCCTAAATCCTCAAAAGAAAGCCCTAAAAATACCAATATGTCCTTAGAGTATGGTTACATTTCAGGCAAAATTTAACGCAAATGCCGCATGACACTAGGTCCACCGATCGGTGGGAAATTCTCTTCTCTGCATTCTCTTTGTCTAGATGTCGCTCGGCAGCATTGCCACTCGGGCAACAGCAATAGAGTGCTCGGCAATTTGGCCATCGCCTGACGATAGCTTGGGGAGGATAACACATTTCTTTCCTTGGGTGTCGGGCATCACAACTTGGCCATTTGGGCGGTAGCTCAGGCTCGAGGCAATCTCTGTTCCATGGATGGGTAACGCCCGACACCTGGGACCACCGCGCGGCACTAATAGAAGTTGAGCCTTGACTCTTCTCCTCTTGTATCCTTCAATGCTCCACATCCTAACGTCCTCCTTTGGTCCCGAACTCCTCTGAAAAATACAAAACATGACAAGTTAAACCATTCCAGACAACATACCTAAAAATGGTTAAAAGACTCGAGGACATTAGACCCTAGAACAAACAAAAGAAGACTCCTAAATGACCTTGTCGAATGAGCGTTTTGGACACTCATCACAAGAAAAACCTTTCACGAAATCTAAATAAATATCCTGCCAAACACATACTAGTATGAGCAATAATTCTAGTAGAACTGATAATGCTACATTTTAATTTTTACACTGCTAGCTAATTATGCATTCACATTGACAAGTGGAAAATTTCTTGGTCCTCTCGTCGACTCACGGCCGCTAGGCCATCTGCTTTCGTATCTTGTATTTCCCCCCCCCCCCCCCCCCCCCCCTTAGTGTGCGCTAGCCACCTGGCTATCACTATGTATTCTTCAAAACTCATCTAGCATGCGCCAGGTGAGTTAGCAGGTGCCGGTATTGCTGCGTAGTCTTCACTCGATCATCCAACACCTCCTTCAAGTACCATCAGGCTCCATAACACAACAAGCTTGGCCGAGCCTAGGATCGCTTGAATCACCCTAGTAAAATGCTTTGAAACCCACCATTGCACCAACTTCGCAATCAAAAAGTCCCATCTCATTATATCAAATTCCTATCTGATGTCAATCTTCAAATTTGGTAGCTTTGAAACAATGATGTAATTTTTTTTGTTATTAATTTTTTAAACTAATTTGGTAGCTTTGAAAATATTTAATGGCAAATTTTTAGGTTCCTTCGTGCGGTCTCTTTTCTTTCAAAAATTATTTTGTCGTTCCCTCTATGCAAAATAGTATTTTTTTTCAAAAGTAATAATCTCATAACCAAGTTGCCAAATATGTAACATATTCAAATTTCAATTTACATAAGTTTTCATGTATTCTTTAAGGTTAATAACTTTCCATATAATGAACTTTACATTATATTTCTTATCCCTATCCTATCGGGACAGAATCTAGCAGCACCATCTGACAACACACGTGTGTGACTTTTTAATGGTGAAGTCGTGATATTAGGAAAAACCAAGGGTGATTTTGAAAATCGGTTTAAAAAAAGACACGCGCGTCTGTTTTTGCAATGGCACGTCAAATCTTTCAACAGCACATCAAGTTTGTCAATGGCAAATCAATTTTTTTCAATGGCACATCAAGTTTTTCAACAGTAACATTACAACAGCACATCTATTTTCAAAGGTACGTCAAATTTTTCAATGGCACATCAAGATTTTTCAAGGGCACATCAAGTGTTTCAACGACACATTAAGTTTTTCCAACGGCACATCAAGTTTTTCAACGGCAAAATTACAATCGCATATCAATTTTCAAATGCAGCATCAGATTTTTCAACGGCACATCAAGTTTTTCAATGGCAAAATCACAACGGCACATCAATTTTCAAAAGTACATCAGTTTTCAGAGGCACGAACTCAACGACACATTAGTTTTGAAAGAAAAAATCACAATGGCACATCATTTTCAACGGCAAAAACACAACGGCACATCAGTTTTCAAAGGCAGAAACACAACGACACATCAAATTTTCAAAGGCACATCAATTTTCAAAAGAAAAAATTACAACGGCACAACAGTTTTCAAAGGCAAAACACAACGACACATTGGGTCGATCATCATTGTTTTAACCATTCATGTAGCTTCTGGTCCAATGAAGAAGAACACCCAAAAACCCCGAATAAATTTGTTTTGATACTAAAAAGCTGATTTTCTCCCAAAATAAAGCATTTTTTGGGTCAAAAAATGGACAAACCGCCTTCGGACACCCGAACATCAAGATATTGCCCTTAAAAAATTTTCAAACGAGAAAGAAGAAGATAAGAGAGGAAGGAAGAGGGAGGGGCGAAATTGGAAAACATGTGCAAAAAAGGGTGAGTTATGTGCGTGTATTTTTTACCGTCCAGATCATTTAAATCAATTGTCCTTATTTCTGAAGCTTGGTGCTGCGCGTGTCACCTTGCCAATACCAAATCTCCTCCCTGTTACTGCTACTTTGGGTAGGATTTATTTTAATTAAAATAAATCTTCATAATTTTAAAATAAAATGTCAAATAAATTTCATATCATGCAAAAATTTTAGAATGATGTAATTTCTTAATCAATCAAACATGAAGAAATAGATTTGCAAATGAAACCTACAAAATAGATAAATTTTTCATCAAACTAAACATAGATTACATCCTTTTTATAAGTAAAGTTTTATTAAATAAAAAATTAACAAGATCTGACTAAACACGAGCACAAAAAGAAAATTTGAAGAATTTCAATAAAATACCTATCTTTTGCCTTTTCTCTATCTAGATATTTTTTGTTTACTGTAGGATAAAGGTCAAATAGTATCCTTTACTTACTCAAAATGTCCAATACACACCATCTACTTGAATTTGGTCTACTCAACTCATTGTACTACTTCAAACGGGTAACTACTTTTTCGGCTACCAACGACATCTCACCATCTTACACAATATTTTTGTCATCTTATATACGTCATGTAAGCCTCAAATAATCTAAATCATCATTAGTAAACTTCCTCCTGAATCCAAGCCACAATCTCGAAGGCATGCCCCTCCATAGATGACAATAACATAAATAACATAGACACATGTAGATATAAAGCTCATAACATGACAACACAGAAAGAGCTTGCAAAATGCAAAAAAAAAAAGAAACGACCTTTGTACCCCAAAACCAACAATACCCCCTAAAACCTCTTTCTGGTACCAAAATTCAACAAGGAAAAAAAATCAGTTTTAGCAAGCGACCTGGTCTTGAGCCAGGGAGGCCCTGGTGGGAGGGACAGGTATGGAGGCAAAAATGTCACCTGCGAGGGTACTCATAAAGGATTCGATACCTGGAACTGAGAGAACTCGAAAATGAAGAAGTTGGGGACAGCAAGCTTCCTTGTGACCTGAGCACACCAAAAATACGTGGTAATGGAGAAAAGAAAGTATAGATTATACACACCAAAAAAATGATGATTTTTTAAAGTATTAATTCCTCCCACTATGGTGTAAATGGTTCTCAAGGAATTAACCTTCCACGATACAAAGCATATGTATCTCAGAAATTTGTAAGTTACATTATTACGAATGTCGCGAAGCAAGAACTCGCAAGTTTGGACAATGAAGACAATAAGAAAGAAAAAAGTCGAGAGAAAGGTTTCAATGTGATTGCCCTCGAACTCATCTGAGTATTTATAGATACTCAGGAGTTGTAACGAAAGGTTGTAGCTATCTATTCGAAGAGAGCCGTTGCACCGAAAGGTTGTAACACTTCTCAGGAATTTGTCTTTATTCCTAAAGGCGGCAACTCACGAAGAGGCACCTTTTTGTTTGAAAATTTTTGACTACCTTGAAGGGACGGGATCAATTCTTCTTATCTGATCTTGCCACCCTTCCTTCTATTTATTAAATAATTCTTCATTTCTTTCTAATGAAGTTTCTATTGGTTTCTCTCCATAATGGATGGAAGCCCAAATGAGCTTGATTAGTAACCAAAATGACTCACTTATTTATAGTATTCCATGCAACTTCTAAGACCTACTCTTTCCAATATGGTACCAAGTTCAAGACCCATTCTTTCTAATGTGATATTGGGACAAAGCTAAATGATAAAATAGACTAAATGACAAAATACAATACATTTATGTAAATATATACAACAGGGGGCATGGTGCGATAGAGAAACCTTCGCAAATCAGTGGTACAGCCACGACGACGATGACCTAAGATGATGGGAAGACTACAAACGCTACAGTTTGACGTCACATTTCAGAGTGGAGTTAGCTTTACTTTCATTTTCTAATTCTTACTCTTTATTTTTGTTTTTTGATTCTTACTCTTCTAGCGTCTAAGAAATCTTTTGAGAGGTTGGTCTTGAGAACTTACTCTTACTTTTTGTAGAGTTACTCTTAATTTTATCACGAAATGTTATGCTCAATGTTTTCCAGTTGATACCCAATGTCAATAGACTCATGAAATATAGTCTTTCTCTCTCTAATTGTTTTGATAGAGAAAATGCTCTCCAGTGAAAAAAGATAAGCACAAAACTTGTTGGGTATGGAGCCACCACCTTTACGAGATCCTGGAGCACCACCCCTTCCTAGAGAGTGGGTCATTCCACTGTTACCTGCTGCAATGCCCCCAAGGTGTGAAAAGAAAGTCAAGATGGGAGATGGAGCAGAATAGTCAGTTCAGGCTTCGATGGAATAGACTATTTCTCAGACCCAGTCGGATCCCCCTACATCGAGGAAAGGGATAGAAAGCTTACATTTAAAGATGCTACAATGGGGATGACTGAGGAGATGCCGAGGAACAATGGCAGCCAGGTATTCCACTACGATCTAGAAGAATTGATATCTAAGCGATTCCGAAGGAGAGGACGGGGATGACCTATTTTGCCCAACGATCTGGTTGACTAAGGCTGAAAAAGTTTAGATGCAAAGGATGTGGTGGAAAACCATGATTATTAAGGTATTTGATTACAAAGTGACCTATTATTATTTAAAAAAGAGGCTAGCTCAGCTATGGGGTTTGCCTCAAGATTTTAATTTGATAGACTTGGGATGCAATTTCTAACTGGTAAAGCCAGCGTCGAAAGCTAAATATCAACATATTCTTATGGATGGGCTATGGATAATAGCAGACAGGTATGTCACAGTTCAATAATGGGTCCCCAATTTTTATCCAGCAACAGGTGGTACGACGAAGGTGGTGGCATGGGTGAGAGTTTTGCTCTTGCCTAAGGAGTACTACCACTCAAACTTTTTCTAGAACTTAGCCAGACTGATTGGGCGACCAATATGCATAGATACGATAGTGGACGAGCATTAAAGAGCAAGTTTTGCATGCATTTACGTGGAAATCGACCTCACCAAGTTGTTGTTGGCCAAATTCCAGGCATGTTGAAGGTATCATAGGCTTTAGTATGAAGGGTTGCATTAGATATGTTACCGTTGTACTCGGTACGGACATATGATGATGGGATGTCAAATGCCATTTGTGGAGGATGGGAATCTAGTCGGTGAGGAAGGGGTCGACGGGATGGTGCTGGAGCTGGCTTCGTTGGTGAGTCGATCAGAACTCGAGTCCAATTTTGGGGAATGGTGTTGGTTCAAAAAAAGACAAAAAATAGGAGAGTTTCAACATCTTTAAACAAGAGTGGGGTGCCAAGGACACAGGTTTTTCTGGAGTTAAGCGAGGTATAAAGGGTGACTTACCTGTTCGGGCTTTAAGTTTTGAAGCTTTTGCAACAGACCGTGAAAAAGAGCCTCTGGTTTAAATAGGCAAGGGAAAGCACAAGTTTAATGGTCATAATTCTATGCAAGGGAAAGCCCAAGTCAGAGCCCAATTACACCTGAATGGGCTGGCCCAATAAGAGTTAAGTCATCTTGGAGCAAGGAAGGATGGTCTTCAAAAGCTATTGAGTGCTAGTGATAACAGGCCCATCAAGGCTAAATTCATCCAAGCCCAACCAAGCATCCTAATTAAGTCTAGGGCTCGACAAAAAAAAGGAATATCTACCAAAGGATAACCTGGATAGGAACAGAGGAGGTGTTCAGAGATAATGTTGGACTGCCCTATAGAGGCTCACCAGGAAGATCACATGGATATCCTTTCCTCGCCTTAGTACCGGCCCCTTTCGGTCCCAAGGGGACCATTGTAGTTAAAAGTCCAACTCTCGAGGGGATGAATTGGTCTGGCACTAGGTCGGTTGGAGATGTTATTCAAGTGGACCCTGACCCAGGAGACCCAGGGGGAAGTGGTGTTCTAAGTCAGGAGTAGTGAGTAAGTGGTCAACAAAAGGAGAAGGAGATGGTTGTCAACCAAAGGCAAATAACACCCGATGGGGTGGAGAGAGGGGTGCATGGTCTATCCTCGAGAGGAGTAGATACAACAGGAAGTTTACCCTCTCGCCCTTCTACTTAATTACTTGTTATTGATTATTATCTAACTAGCTTTAGTTCCTGTCATTTAAGTTACCTTATCTATGGTCTACTCTAACATTACTGTGTGGAATCGCTAAGGGGCGGCAAGTTCCAAATTTAAAGGGACGGTTAAGGAATTAGTGCGTCAGCATAGGCATGAGATTCTCGTATTACTTGAAACCTAGATTTCTGGGAAACAAGCTGAGTTACTGGCAAAATCTCTGAATTTTACTAAAGTGGTCCAATCTCCCATGTAAGGACATTTTGGTGGTGTTTGGGTTCTTTGGAATAACTCTTCTCTACCCATCAAGGTGGAGTTGGTGACTCGACATTTTATTCACATGGAGGTTAATGCTAATACGAATGAGAGATGGTGTTTCACAGCAGTGTATGGCCATCCTAAAGCCCAAGTTCTGGAGGAACTCTGGGAGCAAGTCTGCACCTTGGCAAAATCCATGAATGCCCTTTGGCTGGTCACCAGGATTTTAATATATACCTAGTGTTGGATGGTAAGATGGGTGGTGCACTAATTAAAGGCAAGAGATAGCTTAGATTCAAAGAGTGATTGAGGATTGTAAGCTTATGGATTTGTGGCTCGAGGGGCCACACTTCACATGGGCGTGAGTTAGAGTGTGCAAGAGGCTCGATCAAGGTCTTGTGAATATTGATTGGAGGCAAAGATTCTCAGAGGCGAAGGTGGTCCACCTACCTAGGTGGAAATCTGATCACTCTCCTCTCCTTGTCAAGTTGGATTCTGCCCCTCCTTTTGCTCCAAATATAAGGTTATTCAGATTCCAAATGGCTTGGTTGTCGAACAAACGCTTCCCAGAGTTTGTGGTGAAAGCATAGAGTCCTTTTAAGAGGGCATGTGATGGGTATATCAAATGGACCAAAGAGTAGATTTGCATAGTTTTTGAGGACATTAATCGGAGGAAGGAGAGATTAACCAAGAGATTGGGTAGGGTCCAATAGGATTTAGACAGGTGAAGAGCAGATTTTTGGGTCCACCTTGCAATAAAGGGAGTACAAGTGTAATGTCGAACCACAAGGAGCGGGTTCAAGACATCCCGAGTGAATTACAATTAAGATTAGGTTGAAAAGTATTTTATGAATTAAGTTGGATGAAGCAAGCAAAGACAAGACTAAGTTGAAAGGGTGTAAAGATAATTTAAAGGAAATTGGGCTAGGTACCCTTCACACTTCCCTAATCGCTTTCTTTGGAAACTGGAGAGAGACCTCAAAAGGGAGATGGAAAAGACTCTTATGCAGGAGGAGACCATATGGTGCCAGAAATTAAGAAAGGAATTACCAAAAAATAGAGTATTAGCAGCCTTGTAGACATGACTGAGATCAAGTGCATCCTTTTCTCTTTGGCGCCGTTGAAGGCACCGGGTCTGGATGGGTTACACGCCATCTTTTTCCAGAAGCATTAGGAGATTGTCAAAGGGAATATCATCCATTTTGTGCATCAAGCATTCGATGGAACGTGGGAGCTGGAGGCGGTGAATGAAACTGTGATTACCTTTATCCCCAAAGTGGACAGCCCCTAATTTGCATCCGACTTTTGCCCAATAAGTCTTTACAATATTGCCCTTAAGCTGGTCACTAAACTAGTGGCCCAAAAACTTCAAGAGTTTATGGAGACTTGGATTTCTTAATAGTATAGTAGTTTTTTCCTTGGTCGCAACATTACAAGCAACATTATTATTGCTCAAGAGGTGATCCACACGATGAAGAACTTATAGCTTTGTAGGTGAACCTTGCAAAGGCCTACGATAGACTTAGCTCACAATTCATCAGGGAAACTTTAGTACTCTTGAACCTTCCTACTACCTTAATCAACTTGATACTTACATGTGTATCAACTTCCTCGATGCAGGTGCTCTAGAATGGTGAACTGACGAAGAAATTCAAACTAACACTGGATATACGATAGGCATACCCCCTATTGCCGTATATCTTTATGTTGTGCTTGGAGAGACTAGTGCATTTGATCTCTCGGAAGGTTTTACAAGGGAAATGGAAGTCGTTTAAGACATCACGGAAGGGTCCGACCATCTCCAGCCTATTTTTTTTGCTGACGACTTATTCTTATTTATAAAAGCAAGTAGAGGGTATGCCGAATTGATTTCTTAGGTGTTAGACAACTTTTGTAGCATTTCTGGATAGCAGATTAGCAAGGCCAAGATGAAGCTATACGTGTTAAAAAGTGTCTCAACCTCGCTGGCCTGAGAGATGGCTCATTCCTTGGGTGTTTCACTCACATCCAACATGGCAAATACTTAGGAATGTCGTTGCTACATGAAAGAGTCACTAAGGGCACCTACTCTTTTATATTGGAAAATTTCATGAAATACTTCATGGGTGATCCGCAGAAAAATTGTCTTTTGCAGGTCAAACAACTCTTTCCCAAGCAGTCTTAGCAGCTTTGCCTACGTATGTGATGCAAACTTTGAAAATTCCAGTGGGAATAAGTGATGAGATTGAGAAGATTCAACGGGGTTTTTTATGTGGCTCTACGGTTGTGAAGAGGAAGCCTCACTTACTGTCCTGGCAGAAAGTATGTGCACCTAAGGATGTTGGAGGACACGGCTTCAAGAACCTCCATAATCAGAACCTTATACTTTTTATGAAGCTGGCTTGGAACCTTATGATTGACATATCTTCTCTTTGGACGTAGGTCCTTTGGAGTAACTATGTAAAGCAAGACAGTTGCATCCCGGAAGTGTCGGCCAAGGCTACTAGTTTGCCTCTATGGAAGGCGTTGGTGGCTCTCTGGCTGATCATGATGCAAGGTGTCCAATGAGCAATAGGAGATGTGATGGATACTATGTTTTGGATATATGTTGGTTGGAAAACTCGGAGGAACTAGTCAAACTCTGTAATAGAAATGTCCCCAATGAGCTTCTGGTTTTGAAAGTTGGGCAAATGGTGAATGAGAACGGTGAGTGGCACTGGCATTTTATCGACCCTTACTTACCAAGAGATGTCGTGCTTCGTATTACAGGGACTCCCACACCGAAGTAAGAAAGAGGAAATGACATAATCAAACAGAGCTGAACACATGATAGAATCATTTCTACAAAGTTAGCCTATGAGCTATTGCGAGGGTCGGGGAGTTCAACTGGTGCTAGTCATTGGCGTGCTCTCTAGAGATGGAGGGGACTGTAGAGAATGAAAAGAGTTGTGTGGTTGGCTGGTTATGGGAGCTTGTTGACGAACTCCGTGAGGAAGCATTAACTCATAACACACGATGCGATGTGCCCGTGTTGCAGATCTCAGTACTAAACTACTCTCCATGCATTGAGAGACTGTAGCAAAGTTTCTCCCTGCTGGACTCGGCTTTTAAAAAGGGAAGGCTTAAACGTTGGACACTTCTTTAATCTTAACCTCATGGATTGGATACATGAGAATTTGTCTAGAACTAGCAATCTATTTTTACTATTGTTGTTAATGCTTTGTGGCAGTGGAAGAATACAACTGTTTGGGGCGAAGGAGAAACAAGACCCACTAATCAGTTTGGTGCTATTATTGCTAGGTACAAGGAAATTGAGGTGGTATGTGAGATGGAACAGTGAATGGCTTTGCACCTATGCAAAGAGAGCAGCTGGCAGGTTTGGATAAACCATCTAAGGGCTAGGTGAAGCTCAACACCGTTGGTGCCATGCGTCAGTTTACTGGACGTTCTACTGCGGGAGGCCTATTAAGGGATTGCCATGGCAATTGGATAAGGGGATTTACGGCAAACATTGGGGCTTGCTCGAGTGTGAATGCGGAGCTATAGGGTGTCTACCATAGTCTAGATTAGCAAGATCAATAGGAGTCAGGAACCTTATTCTTGAGGTTGATTCTAAAGTGGTAGAAGGTTTCCTGAACAAGTCCCCCATTCACCAAGGTTTAGCGAATCATGTCTTGTCTCTTGTGGAAGATAAGTTGAAGAGGGATTGGAGTGTTCAAGTTTTGCACTCTTACCGAGTAGCTAACCGGTGCTCGGATCGGCTTGCTAACATAGGTTTCACCAGAGGCTTGGGTCTTCATATTTTTGAAACTCCTCAGGATGTAATAGGTTTGATGCTTGAGGATATCGGGGATGTAGCATTCCCCCGAGCGGTTATTGCTAGTCATTTTGGCGTAGAATTGCCAGGGGTTGTAATAGATAAGGGTGCATGGCCGAGTTTTGCGATACACCAAATGTCAAGTGAGGTTTTAACCTCCCGAGGTACTCTTTCACTACCATGAGTTTTTCTTGCTCAATTTTTTCGTGGTAGAATTTCGATGAGGCCGGCGGTCGCAACCTCAATGAGGTCGATGATCGTAACCTCAATAAGGCCGAGAGGGAGCCTTGCACTAAGTAGGATGTACTCGACAGTTTACATTTATCATATAGGGGTGTTGCCCCTCCAACTCCACCAAAAAAATATTATCCAGTTGATAATTACCTTGTGATTATATGTTGTTGTCGTCCATGGAGGTGCATGTCGTAGGAGATTGTGACTTAGGTTCACGGAAGGAGATGACTGATGACGTGGATTATTTGAGACTGATGTAGCATATTTAAGATGACGAAGACTCCATATAATATGGTGAGATGTCGTTGGTGACTGGAAAAGTGACTAGAAGATGTGAATTGACTCATTTGGTGCAGTATCAATTTCAAAATAGAGGTTGTGTATTGGCCATTTGAGTAAGTAAAGGATGTTATTTGAGCTTTATTCATTTACTTTGTTATAATTTCCTCCCGACACATTTTACACAAAAACTAGAAGCTGAACAATTAATGACTTTTTCTTTGATTGTATGTTTTAAAGTTAGGATTGAAAATTAATAATAGTAAAAAATTATTTAAATCTCAATCTTTCAACTCGATTTGTAAACACATGTATGTATTTTCTTTATATATGATTTTATAGTGTTCGCTATTATATTCACTTCCAAGCGAAATTTTTTTTTGATAGCTAAATTTTTACACCAATTACATCCCTTGTCTGGATTTGAAACCAAAACTTACATAAAATTTTATACACCTTATACAACTAGGCTAAATTTTCTTTAGTTTGCGAGCGAAAAACTGATTCATAATATATTACTTGACCTTATTTGTTCCTATTAGTCTTTTTATGAAGATTGGTTTGAAGGCTGATTCCCATAACTTATATAGAATATAATCTTTTTATTCTAAAAAATATCAATAGATTTAAGTAGTTTATAAATAAAGAAAAATATTATATCAAAAAATTATCTAAAAACCTTAATTACCAAAAGCTATAAGTGTCACATTCAAAATTATTTTGACTTAAGTAGTGAATAATATTACTCAACACAAATTCAAATATGGAAACTAGTATTCTCCCACAGGTAATAGTCTCCCACCAAGATACCAAATATAATATAAATTCAAATTCCACTTTGAATAGGTTTCCATATTAGTTTTTTGAATGATAATAACTTTTCATATAATGCACACCAAGCTGAGTTATATTTTGCTTCTTCCCCTCATCTTGCTCCTCATACTCGAAAGGAGTCCGGATTGAGTGTTATCGGACCTCGAGCGACATATCTTTGGTCTCCAATAATGGTACAACATATGACTAACAATGATACATAAATGGCTAACAAAAATACAAAATGTGGCAAATAATGGTACAACTGTGTCATACAATGGTATAACATGCGATATACTCGTATGATACAATACTAACAATAGTACAACACGTTTTTTGCATTAAAATTTCTTTATGTCGCGTGTTGCACTATTGTATAACCTGACTCTAATTAGATAGAGAGAGAAGTTGGTGAATTACTGCACTGCCAATTATATCTCCCCAGAAAAGATACATCTTATTTATACAGTGGAGGGTAGTGCAAGTAACATGAAATGAAAATGAAGAAAAATAAAAATAAAAAATAAATTGCTTGCAATTGAAGGTACCCACACCACACTCACTCCCCTCCTCCCGGTTTCTTCAGCATCAATCAATCAGAGAAAAAGAACACACAAACACCAAATCAAACAAAATCTTATCCCTAACAATCCCTTTCCTTTCCAAACCCTAACCTAGCGGCCATCACCCTCATGGGGCCCACAGCCGAAGTCCCGAAGCCGCAGCTGCCGGCGTGGATGCGCCAGCCACCGCCACCGCCGCCGCCGAGGCCCGACGACAAGGATGTGACAGTGGCGGAGGTGGTCGCGACCAGCCCTCAAGCGGCGGCGGCGGCGGCTGCTCTGACGACCGCGCCGGCGCCGGACGGGAAGGTGAAGGCTGGGACGGCGCTGGCCCCGGGGTTCCGGTTCCACCCGACGGACGAGGAGCTCGTGAGCTACTACTTGAAGCGGAAGGTTACGAGCAAGCCCGTCCGGTTCAACGCCATAGCCGTGGTCGACATTTACAAGAACGAGCCCTGGGAGCTCGCAGGTTGAAAAGTTGTTTCTTTTTTTTTGAAGTTTCTTGGGAGTGTTTTGTTTTTGAACATTTTGTAGTTTTGCTTGCTTCAAGAGGAAGGGAGTTTTGAATTGTTTGGGGATTTGCTCAATTTTAGTTGTGGGTGATTATATCTTCGAGATGGGGATGCGTTGTTGTTGTGTGACGGGGAAGAAAACTACGCACTCGCTTGAACGCTAATGCGCGAGTTGGGAAATGGTTGGGTGCATCCTTATGCTTGCATTGTTTGGAAGAGGCTGTTTTCATGCTTTGAATGTGTGAGTGACGACAAGTAAGGAGTGGAGCAACTAACTGAGGATATTCTAATGGGATTGGGTGGGAAATTTCGACTATTGATTGGGTGTTATTTTGTGCATGGTGTTATAGAGAAGGCGAGGTTGAAGAGCAGGGACCAAGAGTGGTACTTTTTTAGCGCTCTCGACAAGAAGTATACCAATGGGGCTAGGATGAACAGGGCGACTGGTAAGGGTTATTGGAAAGCGACTGGGAAAGATAGAGAGGTCAGGAGGGACTCGCAGATCATTGCAATGAAGAAGACGCTCGTGTTCCACAGTGGCCGTGCACCGGGTGGGCAGCGTACCAATTGGGTTATGCATGAGTACCGGCTTCATGAGGAGGAGTATGAGCGTATTAAGTCAGCGCAGGTAAGTTGTTGTTACGAATTCTGTATTACCGCATGGTCTATTGGGCTGCTGTTGTAATGTATGGCATGACCTGGAAGCAATTATTGGAAATTGTAGCTAATTGCTGCTGTTTCCGTATGCTCACGGAGTAATGATCTTCAAGCACGTGGCTATTTTAAATGTGTGAAATGAGTAAAAGAAAGATTGTCCTTTTGCAACAACTTGATCACTCTTTTTGGAAAATGACTTTGAAAGTCTTCTCTGCTGAGAGACACATCAATTTCTCTTCTTTTTTTTCTGTTAAAACCTTCAACTTGGCTTTTTGTCGGATGAGGTAGAAGGTTTGTTTCTATTAGAGGTCAATCTGAAGGCGTACTCAGTGTTGGGATCGGGGTAGGCAGACACATTTTAAAACCGAGTATCGGGATCTTTCTAAAAGGCAGAAAAAAGGTAGTAGTTAAGAGAATACTAAAGATCCGGCCCTTAGATTTTATCAACCCTGACATAAGTACAGCCATTCTGCCTAATTTAATGCTAAGAGACTGTTTCTATTTCTCAAACCCGTGACTAACAGGTTATCAAAGCAACAACTTACCATTGCACCAAGGGTTGTTCGAAGCCAATTATATGAAATAACTCGCCTTTTTAAGAAGCCAATCATGAAATAATTAAGTCATGCAGGTCCTTTGTTCTTGTTTTGTTATTCTAGTGGTGATATAATGGGACCTAAGCTATGTGCAATCTTCTTTCCTACAAATGTTTCATGCTTGCTCTCAGTTTTATCAGGATTTGTGATCCTGAACTTAACTCAGCTGAATTTTGAGTTTGCTTGTTCTTGTTGGTCGTTGAGGTTCTATAAAATTAAGGGGGTGCTTGGTTCATGTTGAACTGAAATATAGCATGATTAATGGCCCATGCTTTGTTCATTAAATGAATCCGGGAAGGTAAAAATCAGAATTTTCATCATATGCTTTGCCTGTCCATTAATGAACCAAATATGATTCTAAAAAAAAGATGGATCTTGAAATTTTAAAGTCAATGAATGTTTTCGTGATCTTTACTGTCTTGTTCCTTTCTTCAGGGTTTTCTTCTGTTCACTTTGCTAAATCAGATATATTTCAAGATGTTGACCAAGTGCTCGTCTCTTTTTGTCCAAACCTGTTCTAATTTTCCTGAAAAGCAAAATTAAGCTTACTAATGGTTTTGTGAAAAATTGGAGCTTGATCCAGAGATCTCTCTTTAGTCGAGAGACATGAGGTGTGAGAGGATGATGCAAGTGTTACTAATGAACAGCCTATTATTGATGAAACGTTGATGGAGGAATTCTTTTTTTCTTTTTAATTGTGTTGTTTTTTAAGGCAAGGAGAGGTTGAAAATACCAGATAAAACTCCTTGTTGTGCAAATAAAGACTCTTAAGTTCCCAGATGAATCTTGATTCAACGATCTTGGTGAACTAGGATATGACATATCGACTGTTATGCATGTCAAAGTCGAACCAAGCAGCTGAAAAGCATATATGCACTGAGCACTATGCAATTCCAGGGCTTTGTGGTGAACCAAGAAGGCCTAAAGTGAATTTAATATTTCAAACCTTATTTATGTTGCCTCTTAATTGGTTTTTGCTTGGATGTAGCTCGAGACATTTGTGCTTTGTCGAGTTTTCCACAAGAATAACATAGGACCTCCAAATGGGAATCGCTATGCCCCCTTTCTCGAGGAGGAGTGGGATGATGGGCAGGCAGCTCTGGTTCCAGGAGAAGATGCTGTTGATGAAGTGGTTGTCGCTCATGATACTTGTGGCGAAACAAATCAAGTTGATCAGGTTTTCTTCATGTGCTGTTACTCTGAGTACTGTCTTCCAGTTTCTTTCTTGTCCAGAGAAAAACACTGCAATCATTTGTGAGATAAAGTTGGAAATATTAGTTATTTTAGGTAATAGTGTGGTCCAACAGTAGAGAAGGAAAGATTTAGGTTTGTTCTGCTCTCATCAGCAATGCTCAGTTTCCTATGTTGTGATGAGAAATGACAATAACAACTCAGTCCATCAATGATTTCGTTCCAATATTAGTTCTTGCAAAGGCTGCAAATTGATTGGACGGGATGGCCAAGGTTTAGTCTGTTATGAGAGTTGCTGCTTGCGTGGACCTTGACATTTTCTTTCCTGTTTACTGCCTCCGTCTATGATTATGCATACATGTTTAAGCTATTAATTCTTGAAACACTGATCGTCTTTTTGTGACATTATTTGTTATCCATCTTGAATTTCTGAAAGATGGTTGAATTTTTCAGGATTCTCGATCAATCAGCAAAGATTCAGCTAGTGACAATGACGTTCTAAATGGTTCTCAAAATGTTTTGCCTACATGCAAGGCTGAGAAAGTTGATGACTTTCATCCTTTGTGTGTGCTAAACACAGAAGCTCCCTTTCCGTTGCTTCAGTATAAAAGACGTAAGAGCAACAATGATACTGGATCAAATGGTTCAAATTCATCCGAGAATTCAACTTGGATAAATCAGGATCCTTCATCTTCTAGTACGACAACTGTAACAACAGATCTGATGATGACGACAAACTCGGCCACCACCACTGCAGTGTCTGCACTGTTGGAATTTTCTCTGATGGATCGTATCGAACGAAAAGAGAGCACTTGTGCATCTCCACCCGCAAGTGATGCAACCAGGCTTGATTTATCCATTCCTCCCAGCTGCATGAAATTTATCACTGACATGCAGAGTGAGATGCAGAAGATCGCTGTAGAGAGGGACACATTGAGGCTTGAACTGATGAGTGCTCAAGCTATGATTAACATACTTCAACCTCGAACCGATTTCTTGAGGAAGGAGAACGAGGATTTGAAAAGACGTGTCCGGCATAGTGAGTGAGTATGCTTAGTTGCAATTTCATCCAGCTCATCGGCATGGTGACAGGTAGCCCGTCTTTTACCCCTTTAGTTAGATTGCGGGTATCTGTTGAATTAGGCTAGTTAGTTAAATTCGGTGGCGAGACTAATAAATAGTTGTTGTAAGTTAATGAAGCCGGTGGGTACCTCCATTTTCGAAGGCAGTAGGATTCTGGGCGTGGACCTGTTTTAGAATTTCTACCATTTGCTTCCTTTATATTTATGCTGTTCCTGAACTCCGCCATGCTGCTTGTATCTGTTGCAACGACGGTGAAATTTGTCGACGTCTAATCGAGTTGGTAGATTGTAATCTCATTTGGCATTGCTACACCTTCACTGTTTAAACCAAATTTGAGTGACATTTTGTGGACTTGCATTTCATTACTATGTTAGGGTAGGCATCTCGTACATCAAATGTGGTAGTTAAGGAGGTGGAAGCATTTTGTTGGAGTACAACAGGTGAATCCTAAAAGACAGTGGATCGGTGTAGCTTGCTTTATCTTGTTAGGATGACATACTGACCTGGAACCAAAGTTGAAAATGCAGAAACAAGTGTTCTTAAGACTATGTTGTTGGTGCTAACGGGAGTTGATCTAAGTGATAAGTGTGTAAGATTTTTTTTAGCAGGTCGTAGGTTTAAGCCTTATGAATAAAAAAGACTTTGAGAGTCGCATTGAAATATTGTCCAACAGTTTTCGACTCCGAATATCAGAAGTTCACTCATCGATGGAACTAGTGTAGGCAGATATGCTCCAGGTTAGAAATTCATTGCATAATATCTGTTCCTTGCAGTATTTTGAAGCACATGTCTTAGCTACCAAAACGATTGTCGGATGTTAACCGATGCGGACCATAAAAATTCATTTTGTTAGATGTGGAAAGCAGTGTCGCTGGTTGTTACAACACTCGTATAGATTTAGATAAATGATTTGTGTATAGATTTAGATAAATGATTGTGCCTTCTAGTTCTCAACTATTTTCTCATTAATGGTTTTTTTTTATTATCATTTTATAGATTTATGATGGTCCTTACACTGTTCATAATTTTTTTGTAAAAATTAACTTTTACACATTTTTCTAGAATTTGAATATGCATCTCCGTCAAATTATAGTCACGCCATGTGTTGTTGAGCCAAATCTTTTGGCATACATGATCCATAATACTCTATTAAAAGTTACTAGAAATTGATTGGTCATATGGTGTGATCACTGCATGATTGTATTACATATATTTTTATTAATTTAATATTGTATGAATTAATAATCTCTCTTAATAATATATATTCGGTACGGGTTAGTTATTAAAATAAATAATTGTGATAAATTGATTAGATAATAATTTTTAAAAACATTTTTATAAATATCTTTAGTCGTATCAATTTCATAAATTGATAATTTTCTAATATTAAAAAAATGACTAGAAACTAAAAATGAATATTTGTTTCTAACCTTTCTAAACTGGACTACTTTATTGTAAAGTCAAGTCACGTTAAGCCAATCTGCTATGACAAAAAAATTATAACGAGTTTCTTAATTAATTATCGAGATTGAACAGGAAAAGACGAAGGATTGACGCCCGGTTTCAAATTCACACAGTCGAACAAATCTTGTTTCCTAAATTAACAAACTTTGTGATCTCAAAATTGTAAATTAATTTGTGCAGGAGATGCTACTGAACATGGAATTTAGGGTATCGCATATATATCGAGAGGGAATGCAGTTGCGGATGCTTTGTCCAAGCTGCACAAGGAGGGATGGATGGTGGACAAGTGCTTTTGCTTTCTTATTAAGATATATCAGAAGGGATTTGTCTTTGTTGCCTTTTTTCAGATTTGCTTAATGCAAATAAATAGGATGCAGAGTAGTGGTTTGGAAGTTGTGCAGTCTATTTTCCAATTCTAAGTGGCCGGAGCAAGAGATGGTGTCGGGGCAACGACATGTAAAGGTGACTGCTGCGAAGAGGGGCCCGTTTGTTCTGTTCACCGATTACGTTCATGGTTGGCGCGAGGGAAATTGTCGTGGAATTTGGCTTGGCCCGGTCACAGGTTGCGTCTGTCTTCAGGTTTTATTTTTATGATCCTTTGTGTTTTTTTGCTAGGATTCTGCAGTTTTTATTTGATTTTGATGCTCTTTTTCTCAGTCGATGGTGACGATAGGGTTTTTACAAAGGCCCACGGCTGCAACCACATACTCATTTGTGTGTGGGTTAGCGTGTGTGTTCTTCGGCTGTGTTTTCTTGTACGGGACAGCTTGAGACTAGGGGATTAGGATGGCGGTTCACTGGACTGTTGTCTGGTGGCCGACCCTCTGGATTGCCCGGCTTGTGGGTATGCTAGAAATAGTTGGTAAGTCGGCGTTATACTGTACTGATGTTTGATGTTCGCCCCTCCTAACTACCCGACCTGTGGGCCGGCTCGAGGTTTGGTTTAGTAGGGGTTTTGGGCTCTCCTTTGGCCTATTGGTCAGAAGAACTCCCTCTTTGATTGCCCGGTATTTAGGCTAGCTTGAGGATAGATGGTAAAAAATTGTTAATTTTTTTAATTTTTGTTTTGCTAATAAAGTTCCGCCATTCATTTAAAAAAAATGGACATCAAATTTTCTTCAATTTAACACTCTTCTTTCAAATGCGGCATAGCATCTATAGGTGTTATATATTAATCGCTATTTAGTTCAACTATCTACCTTCTAGTTTAATCGAGTTCGAATATTTAAAATATAATTGTTGAAAAAAAAGTTGTTTGCATGTATATATAAATCGTAAATAAACAATATTGGATAAATTATCCTCTAGTCCCTGGTGTTTGGTCATCCTCCTCCTCGGGTCCCTGCATTTTCAAAAATGATTTTACCATCCCTCGATTTTATTTTAGAAACTCTCGGGTCCCTGACTGATGTCAAGCACCCATTTTTTCATAGCAATGACCAAAATACTCTCAAAAAAAGAAAAAAACTTATCATCTTCAAGGGTATTTTGGTCATTTTTCTTGACAAAAAATCAAAAAATGGGTGCTGACGTCAGCGAGGGACCCGAGAGTTTCTAAAACCAAAGTCGAGGGACGGTAAAATCATTTTTGAAAATGTAGGGACCCGAGAGGGAGGATGACTAAACACCAGGGACTAGGAGATAATTTACTCAACAATATCGGAAAAGAGTAAAGATAAACGATTCTACTCGCAACCAATACTTTTAAAATCGAGTCGAATGGAAATTAAAAAATCTTCAATTTTTTGGTTCACCCGGTCCACCTGGTCGGGCTTGGAATTTTTTTTGTATATAATAATTATTAAATAAGGTGAAATAAATTTAATTTAGCATAAAAATGATAAGATACCAAATAAGTTCAAAATTTTACCAAATTTGGTATACAATTTATTCAAACAAAGTCTTCAAACATTAATTTAACAAGTCTAGAAGTACATGAAGATGATGATACGAGTTTTCTTGTTTGACATATTAGTTAAATTTGCATGACTTAATTGACATATTATCGAGAATTGTTAAAAAAATAAGTTTATTGTGATCCAAAGGTGATGTACACGCTCCGAGTGTGGAAGTGGAGATGTTGGTTCTAAATTAAATTAGATAAAATAGAAATAAACATGAATTTTTCCTGATCCAGGCGAACAGTGTCACCTGAAAGTGTCTGATCAGACAGTCCTGCCAGATTATGAGTGGTCGAACCAATCTCTAGTTTTTAGTCAGAAATTAACTCAGTATAGGTCTCGGGTAGCAGTCTAACCAGTCAAGCCACTGGTTAGACCGCAGTTTTTAAAACATTGCTCACAACCACATTTTGAGCAAATCATAAATACTGTAGTTGTCAATGTAGGGATTTCAGATTCAATTCTGAATGAGCCCATAGAAAGTCGTGTGCCCTTAAACTCTTATGTCTCGCCTATAATCTTCAGACCATTAGGGTAAGAGAGTTCCTAACATATAACGTTCAATCACTGTGAATAATAGTAAGTATTATTGAACACATTTAGAACCTTTAGAGGTTGCAAACTCCGACATTAAGCAAGAATGAGAATGCTATGCTCTAAGGGGGGAGAAGTCGAAAGCTTAGAAGAGATAGTGAGCTGGGTGATTTGGACTGAAACAGGAGGACTCGTTTATAGGTTGTCTTGGACCTCCAATAACCAAATTCAAGTTAATGGCAGTCATGAAAATCCCTATTAACGTTGTTGTTATAAGAGCCATGAATATCCCACATCTACTTGGTTATTACAGGACTAATTGACTGCCATATTTGAATTCAAATTCTCACATTTTTTAAATTCAAATCGTCACCTTTTTTTAGGAAAGAAAGATCTGGATGGTGCACTTGTCCAAGCTATAACCCAAATAATTTTGGGCCTAGCTTTAGTCCAACAAATCTTGCCCAGGTAAAAAAAGATAGGCCATAGACCTGGCACAATTCTCACAAACCCATGATCCGCATTCAGGCCAGGGAAGGGGCAGAGCACGTGCGCAAATTGAGCTTAGCCGGTCAGACGGAAGGACGACGTGAGAAGCTTCTCCCTTCTCCACCGGTTTACTTATGCTAGGCTTCTAGTCCCTTTTGAACCTGTCTTAGCATGCTCCCTAATTCGACGTGAGGTTGCACATACTGTAGTCAAGATCATAATACTTTGAAGCCAATTTTCATTCACAGTGAGAAATAATTTTTAGCAACTATTTTATATCATTATGAAGTTTTGTCAACGAGCTTCGCATTGATCTCACAAAAATCAAAAAATTATTGGTAAGACCCACATTTTAATTAGTTCAAAGTTGTCTAATCATCATTCAATGATTGTATTTAATTCTGATTTTTTCTCTCTAATTAAACTCTTGATTCTAAAACCCAATGCACTTACTTGTATTGAGCCAATCTCTTCTTTGGTTAAAAAATCATTTCTCCAACAATATTAATGTTGAATACTTTTTAGATGAACTTTTTCATCTTTCATAAATTCTAACCAAAACTAACCTGAATTAGTAAGGATTTTATCAATCAAAAAGTAAGTTGTGCAGCGTATTCACGTATCTCGTTTATAAGATAAAAAAATTCCACTTGTTTTGTATCGCTTTTCTAGTTTACAAATTTTTCTTGATGCAAAATGATAAACCATTGTTGCGGGAAAAAGGGTACAACAACGTCAAGAGGACTAAGGACGGATCCGAAGTGGTCGTCTCAAGGCCGGCTTAATAGAGAGGGAGAAAAAGTGCTAACCATGCTAGGAAAGGGAAAATGATATAAGAGAGAAAAGTACGGTTTTGTTGTTGTGATTTGTGATAGATCTCCTATTGTGCCCGAGTTTTTCTTATATAGCACCATCTTAATCTTGCCCCGATCTCCAATATAGGAAAAACTCAAATCAAGTCGTGCTTCGTAAAGGAAAATCCTACTTAGACCGTCTCTGATATAGGATGACTTAACCTGGCCTAGTATATAAAAATCTAGGCCGATACTCCGAATCAAGGAGATCCGGCTCAAAATAGGAACATCTCAAACCGTGTCTGTATATCAGAAAATCTGGCTCAAAATAGGAACACCTTGTCTCGGCCTAGTATAGGAAAGCCTTGGTCATTTTTTAGCCAATTCCACGTACTAGCCCGAAGACCAAAATGGGCCGAGAAATAATCCAAGGCGGATCCAAAACACCCAAGTGGACCCAACACTCAAACCAGGCGGGACCAAACCATCGACCAAGCGGTATCGTAGATTTAACCCAAGGTGGGTCCTTCCTGCTTTCCAACTCGAGGTGGGACTAAACCGAACAAGATTCAACCAAATCAACTCTGGGCAGGTCTGACCCCACGACCAATAGGTCTCGTCCGCTACTCACTCAAAGCGGGTCCATACAACAACCAACTCCAATGTGGATCCATCCCGCTTGTCGACTCAAGGCGAGTCCAAATCGCCTACCAACTCAAGGCAGATCCATCCCACCCGCCAGCTCGAGGCGAATCCATCCCACCTGCCAGCTCGAGGCGAATCCATCCTGCCTACCACCTCGAGGCAGGTCTAGAAGTTTACCTAGGTGGGATCGTCTTCCGATGGATTTCTAACTTTGTTGCGCTTCGAATATGAAGAAGTAAAAAAGACAAAGTTGCAGGTATTTTTCCTATCTTTTTATAGCCAAAAGAATAAACTTAATCTGATTCACGAGTCAAAAGATATGACTGATCTACCAAACTCCAACAGAACTCAATGAGCATACCCACACTAAGACTTGAAGCTTTGTTTAGACCCTTTTCTGATCTGAATTAGGCAATACTCTAGAGATATAAAGTTGTATATATAGGTCTTATATATCCATTTTTGCAAGAATTTCTTCATTCCAAGCTATGAGTCCAAAGTTACGTCAAATTTACCAAGGATGGTTGTTTGCCATCCAAAGACGACAAGCCCAGGTGGACCAAGGACAATATGTTAATGCGGACTGAGGACGATGTGCCAAGGGGGTCTCTGCCGAGGATGACCATATGTGATTTTTACCGAGGGAAGAGCATCGTCGATCTTGACCGAGGGGAGACCATCGCCAGTCTCGACCGAGGGAGACCATCATCAGTCTCGGCTGAGGGATGGCAAACCAGTACCTCACTGAGGTTGGTAGACCGGCACCTCATTGAGACTGGCACACCGGCACCTCATGGAGGCTGGCAGACCGGTGCCTCAGTGAGGCTGAGACCAACCGCTGAGGCTGAGAGCAGCAACTGAGGCTGAAACCAACTGTTGAGGCTGAGACCGGTAACTAAGGATGAGACCAACCGCTTAGGCTGAGACCAATCGGGTTTAGCCCAGGTGAGCAACCAATCAGGTTTAGCTCAGGCGGGTAACTAACAGAGTTTATCTCGCTTCCAATCAAAAATTTGGTCTGTCTAACCAAGAAGCCAGAGATAATCTCATAAGATGAAGGACCGTAAATGATCTAGCCACTCCTGAAAACTCGAAATGTGTTGACAATGAGATGATTTTTTTTACCCCAACAACCATATTATTACGTTAGTCGTAGGATTGAACATCAAGAATGACCTTGGTACCAAACATACTCTTTTGAATGATACTTTCAAAGTAGGTTTTCGCGTATACTTCAAAACTTCTATGAAGTTTCCAATTCATCTTATAATATGATAAACTTTTAATCTTTTGGCAGAAAATATTAATTAGGACAAATTACTCTCGCATCCTATATTTTTATTTTATTATACTATTGGGTCCCTCGCTGACGTAATTAATCTATTTATGTTAAAGTCCACTTTACTACCTTGTGGTTTCACACTTTGACATACCACTACCTTGTGGTTTTAAATTCTCTTACCAGGTACCGTGGTTTTACTTGATTGACAACCAAGTGACATCTGCTAACCCAAGCCACTTTAACTATCCTGCGTGTCATGCCACATCATGAACTTTATTATGTGTCATTCCACATCATTAATTTTACTTTTGTGACATAACGGTGATCCCAATTTGTTCATCGTCGATCTCCTCTCGATCTAGATTTGAATCCAAACATTACCAAATTTGTCCATCTTTCCCTCAAAATTTGCGAAGTGACTTGACACGTTAATAAAATTAATGGTGTGGCGTGACACGTCGAATGACTAAAGTGACTTCACTCGGCATGTGTCACTTGGTTTTCAGTCAAGTAAAATCACAGATATCTAATCAGAGAATTCAAAACCACATGGTAGTGGTGTATCAAAATACGAAATCACAAAGTATTAAAGTAGATTTTAACCATCTATTTATTATATTTTAATCATGAAAATAACTACCATACCCTTACATTTAAATTTAAAAAAACTCTCTCCACCTTCTATGACACTCTAATCATCTTCTCCTGCGACAAGTATCAGATGATAGATGTTGCGGGAGAAGATGATTAGAGTGTCGTAGAAGGTGGAGATGTGGATAGATTTTTTTATTTTTATTTTTATTTAAATTTAATGATATAATAGTCATTTCTAAATACAATAATAGACTAAATGACGTCAGCGAGGACCTGATAATATAATAAAACTAAACACAATTGAAAACTAAGAGATGTTAGATGCGATATGAGCAAATACCTAGGAACTGAGAGTAATTTATCCTATTATATAACTTTTTCTGATTTTTAATTGATTAACTTAATCATTTTATAGAAAAATTCTCTTACCAATCAGACTTTTTCAATTATATTAAGCCAATCGTTTCCAAAAGAAAATAAAGTATTAGATTGGGAAAAACGACGGCGCAGTAGCGAACATTCTAGCAAGGGCAATTTTGGCAGTTTGAGCTTTCTTGAACGAAAGCAATTGCGTCAGTTAGAGCAACCTCATCTTTCAATAATCTACGTGGCATTTCCCAACGAAGCCACATCATGTAGACACCTCATCGTAACAGATAGAATAATTTCAGTTTAGCACAAGACAAATCCCATATTCTATATTTAAGTCCATGAACTCCTCGTGACCTTTCCGGGTAATCAAACCGCTGGCCAATAATTTCTATGCCAATAATTTGTAGTCAAAATATTTGTATTGCTACTATAGTAAACTATATATAATGACTTTTTTTTGAAATGTGATGTTTACACAATGGTTAAACTTGTCAGTACTTCAATCGTGAACTTCCTAGACATCAACGCTTTGTAACATTAGGCTAAATATTCTTTAACATGTAATGACTTATTTGATTAGCTTAAACTTTTTTTAAAAAAATACAAATACCATAGAATAGTCACTAATATATGCGTAGATTAGTCGATAATGATGGTTCTAAATCTTGGAGAAAAAAATGTTCAAACATAATTAGAAGTCTTGAAATACCAAAAATATGATTGTGTTAAAATCATATATGAAGAATTTTATCGTCTTTATGATCTCATTTAACTTGTATCGATAAGTTAATAAAATAAATTGTATACCTGGTTGTCATATATTGCTTTTATGCTTGGTCAATATGAAATTTATTTCCCAAGTTACATCTACATGTTAGGTTGATTACAAAATATGAAACTTGTTAATGTTAGGAAATCATAACAACAGAACAAGAACGCACAAAGAACACATACACAAGATGGTTCGGCATACTATCTGCGTCCACAGAGAGAAGGAGAACTTTTATTGATGAGATCTGAGCCACAAAATCATACATGAACTAGGGTAACATATCTTTATATAATAGACAAACCCTTGCAAGCCACAAAACCTATCTAGGTCAATTTAGGAGTATAAATCAAGAGTGTGACAAAATAGGAAATTCTTCCGTAGTGACACCTGGCTGGCACTAAATGTCTAGATGCCTCCAACCTTTGGCTGCTGTAACCTATTTGGCTGTAGCCAATAGGTTGGCTGGCACCAGCCTTTTCTTCTTGCCAGACCCAACAATCTCCACCTTGGCGAGAAATCACCCCTTGCGAAAAACCATGAAGCTCCACCCAAACTTCAACAAACTCCACCTTACTTAGAAACCACCCCTTGGAGAAACACCAAGTCCTGCAAAACCAAACCGACTCTACCAAGAACTTTAGGTACTTCATCATCAATAAGACCATCTTCAGTTCTCTCTACCTTGGTTCAATCACTTGGAGACATCCCAAACTCGAGCATCTCTCGAGCTTGCCTGATGCATTCCCTTCAAACTACATCGAACCCCAATACGCAAATTCATCTGCTGAAGCAACCTTGTGACCAATAGACACTCCTCTATTTTTCTAGTCATCTTCATGCTCCGCAATCTCAAACTGCTTCTCTGTTGGACCTTTTGGTCTCAAACCAATGCTACAAGTCATAGCATACAATGGCATCCTTTTGTTCCACCTAGTAGAACCCTTGATATGTTGCGAACTTCACCACTCGTCCTTGAGTGAGATAAAATTTGATTCGTGGTGTTACCAACGACTTTGCATTCCCAATGCCAAACCTGCCCAACACTTTTTCTTTGCACACGCCCTCGGACAACCACAACTTCTTGCTACTCGTGCTTCTCAGAGATTACCATGGCTTTGTGCTAACCATGCCTCTCTGAAATAACCAAAGCTTCTTACTAACCTTGTCCCATGAATCCCCATTCCAAGAACCCTCTTTGTTGTACTCAAACCATTCATATCAACTCCTTTAGACCCATTGATGTAACACCACCTACAACCATGTACCCCACTAACCTGTAGGTATTCCCTTTCATGCTTCATCCTTACCATCGCATCCTTCTCCACCTTCATTAGCCTACCTTTATAAATATCACTGTTATAATCCAAGGTCCTTAACAAAAAGAGATTACCATGATGCATTGGACTTGATGAGACAGAAAGCCAGTCTGACCCGTCCAAACATGTAGCCATACTTGTGGATGGCGATCCTTCCTCATTATCTTGATTCCCAGTTCGTCCAGGATAGTCCCCTTTGTGTGCCCTTCCTCGCACTTGAAACTACTTCTGTTGAACTTCTTTGACTCCGACCTGGATCCTCTTCCACAACCCAGCTGGTGGCTCCTCATCATCCACCAAGTAGAAGCGAATCATCGTTACCGCCTTGGCCTCCAACCCTTCCTACTTTTGCTCCTCCATCTTCTTAGGCTTCTACCCCGAGAGTGCGTTGACCACCCATTGTTGCATCAGCATATCTTTGATATGCCTTTGCCATAACCTAAAATTCGATGATCCACCGAACTTCACCAAGGAAAATTCTGCGCCATGATCCGCCATCCTCTCACCAAGCTCTGATACCAGTTGTTAGAAAATTACCACAAGAGAACGAGAAAGCACAAAGAACACATACACAAGAGATTACATAGTTCGACATAATGCTTACTGATGAGTGTTGAAACACTCGATCATCTATGTATGTTTTAGTGTTGGTTTTTCATTATTTCTAGTGTTTTTGTTTGTTATGTATTGATGTAGTGTCATATATCGTGCTTCAAATATTTTAGTATAGTTCTAGTAATTTTTATTGCATTTCGTTCGTGTTTATTGCTAGGAGACTTTGTGGAGATGTGAAGAGGATATTGGTGCACCTTGGAGCGTGTTAAAGGCTATTGGATCAGCCGGGAAGAATGGCGCAAGAACGGGACCTCGATGACATTGGGCGAGACTGACCTCAAGCTACTCAAATAAAGATAACTTTTGAATACAAAGTTCGATAGAGACGAGTGAGGCGGTTCTGGAAAGAAGACATCCGTAACTACAACTTTGTCTCTAATGATCTTCTTCAAATTAGGAGTCCAAAAGGGTGAAAAATACGTCCAAATTTCATCTTCAAATCTATGAACTTGCCTAGCCGAAATGGGCCAAATTTCATGAACCATTTTGGGCCCATTTCGGCCTTGTCCATGGCTTTTCATGGCTGGAACTTTAGGAGTTGATTAGTTAGTTTTGACTTTAGAATTTTTGTATAAATAGCCCCCTTGGCTTTTCTTGCAAGAAAATACTTGATAACTTTAGATATTTTCCCAACAATCACTTACCAACTCCACTAACCTTCTCATTTTGGAAGAAAACTTGGCTCACCATTGTTGACGCTTGTAGAGAACTTGAAGGAGAACTTTTGGAAGCTTTGAAGATCATCTTGAGTTTTCTTTAACCCTCTCTTTTATGTTCATGGTTTACTTGCTTTATTTAATAGATGTGTTTAGTTGTGTAGTTGATATGTGTGAGTAGTTGATTAGTGGGTTTGGTGCCTTGATGGTATCTACTTAGCCTATAGTTTAGTGGGGTTAAAATGCTTAGGTTTGTGAACTAGTTAATGAGTTTAATGCTTAATATTGCTTGATCACCTTGATTATGAACTTAATTAATTCTAATCGTCGGGAGGTTAGGATTAATGGACCATTTAACTAGTTAATTAGTTGTCTTTTGATGAGGGATCTCATTAGGTGGTTAGTTGTCCTAAGGGTGATGGTTATAATTGGTAATTAGTTAGATTAGGTAGTTAATTAGTCGCGGGAGTACGATTAGTTCAACTAAGTCTAATTAATAATCGATTTAGATTAATTAATGGTGGGAGCGTTGATTAGTTGCTTTAGAAACACCCGGACCATAACACAAACTTAATAAACTCCATAGGCCATTTGGTTATCTAGGTGTCATTGGTACCAAGCCCACTCTTTACTTTATTGTTAAAATCATCTTCTAGTTTAAGTAAATGTAGTAACCAACTCGTGTTTGGAATTGACTAATCCATTACTTGTAGTCCTAAACTAGTGGTCGAGTTGTATTTGCGGTCTAGAACTTAGTCCTTGTGGGACGACAATCCCTTACTTACTCTTTATTGCAAAGAGGGGTGAAAATCCTCATTTCACTTACGTCCATGGAGAGAAGGAGAACTTTTATTGATGAGATCTGAGCCACAAAGCCATACATAAACTTGGGTAACATGTCTTTGTATAATAGACAAACGCTTGTAAGTCACGAAACCTATCTATGTCAATCTAGGAGTCCAAAATAGGAGTCAGACAAAACAGAAAATTTCGTCGCAGTGACACCTGGCTGCTGCCAACCCTTGGCTGCTGTAACCTATTTGGATGCAGCCAATCTGTTGGATGCAGCCAATCTGTTGGCTGACGACAGCCTCTTCTTCTCGCCAAACCCAATAGTTAACAAATCAAAACTAGTCTTCTTGGTTAAATCATTGTGTTCACTTACAAATCTACAACTTAATTTTTAAATTTATGTATAATTATAATAAATCCTCCCAATTAAATAAAAAAAGTCAAAAAATTATTTGTAAAACTAATGGCTTCTTTTTTCCCTTTTACCGAGATATAATAAAAAAGTAACCCATTATGCACCCACCAGGGGTGAACAAATGACCCCAACTAAACCAAACTGATCCGCACCAAAAGAAGCGAGAACTAAAAGGCTAAAACTATGAAACTCGATCTAGACCAAATCTTCCTCGGTTCCGGACTAGACTCAAACCAAAAACCAAAAATTGATGAAACTTTTGCTGATTGGAAATAGCACTGCACAATTAATGACAATAAGTGACGAGAAGAAATTACAATGTTGTCGTCCGATAATTAAATAACTTGATGAAGCTCGCATCATAACTATTTTTGAAGAAGAAATTAATTATTTTTTGTTGTCATGTGTTAGATTTTTTTTTGCCCTTATATAAGGTTTTCGTGTAAATTGTGGTTCGATCGGATCTTTATGGCTCTGATTTTGACCCAAAATTTTTGTCCGGCTTGAATAGGTTTTATGATTGTTGATTTTTTGGGAAAATTATGCTTACGTCCTGTAGTTTGGCATCCCTCCCTCTAGGGTCGTTGCATTTCTAAAATCTATACTGACATCCCTCGACTTTGATTTTAGATATTCTCGGGTCCCTCGCTAACGTCATCCAGTCTTTTTTTTATTTTTGTCATTGAAATGACAAGAATACACTTTAACAAAAAAAAATAATGAGTCATCTTCTTTCCTGTAATCAAAATTAAAATCAACAAATCAAGAACTCTTTGCAAATCAAAAAATGGCACCATTTTTTATTCCACCAGCCCTAAAATGGCAAACCCCCAAATCAAAAAATCCATAATCTGATCCCTAATCTAAAATGGCAAACCCCCCAAATCACACAAGAACCCACAAGAATCTACAAGAACCGAACCCACAAGAATCGCAATCTCACAACGCTAATAATCTAAACACCAGGAGCAATCGACGACATTTGGGATCTAGTGGAGAATTCCAACGGCCAAGTGGCGACTAATGGAGATCCAGAGACCAGGCACCCACGCTATGGAGATCTCCGATGATGGTGAGCGGCAGCCGAGGAGGAGGAGTGGCAGAGGGATTTGCCTATTAGATTTGATTCCGCTCGATCTCGGAGCGAAACTCACTTCGAGAAAGGAAACGGGGAGAGAGGGGAAATGGAGAAATGACGTTCGCAAAATTGGAGGAGGCCGAGGTAGGAGACCGCGTGACTTGAGAAGGCTCACCGTCGTTCTTGGTCATTCTCGGTCGTTCTCATTGCCGGCGATGGTTTTTCGAAATTAATTGAATCTGGTTTAGGGCTTGATGATGCTGGTTCAATTGCTGGAAATTAATTGCCCTAAACCCAGTTCTGAAATTAATTGCTGGTTCAATTTTGAAATTAATTGCTCGACAATTGTTGGGTTTGAAGCTTTTAGCGTTTCATGAAGATGAGTTCCATTGAAAACGACGACGGCTACGAAGAAGCGGAAGAGGAAGAACGACGGGAAGGAGAGGGTAAAAATGGTTTCTTTGTCGACTTTGTGTCGGTACTTTGCTCACAAATTCGAGTACCCCTTTTTGGTCATTCGGATCTTGTTCTTAGGTTTGGCTTCCTGGGTTCGACTGGGGTTGGAAGGAAGAAGAAGGAAGACGGTACTTTGCTCACAAGATTTTTGTTTAGGGGCATTTAATCATTTCGATGACAAAAATAAAAAAGAACCGGATGACGTCAGCGAGAGATCCGAGAGTATCTAAAATTAAAGTCGGGGACGTCGGTATAGATTTTTAGAAATGCAGGGACCCTAGAGGGAGGGAAGCCAAACTATAGAGACCTGAGCGTAATTTTTCTTCTTTTTTTTCCCCTAACCCCTGCCCACCACCACGCGAGCCTCAAAGTAGGACACAAAACCCATCCACCCTTTAGTCACCTTAGTAACTCCCCTCCCCCCTCCACTTTTCCGATTCCTTCCTTGGATTATACTCAACGCCCTATATACAACCCGTAGATATATATATATATACACCCCAACACACAACACACAAAAACAAAAACAAAAACCGACTCTTGCCGGAAAAAAAGGAGAGAGAAATCAAAATCTCCTCTTTGCGAATGGGCTCCTCCGATTGAAATCTCGCGCGATCCCTAACCCTAATTCCCTCCCTACCTCTCCCGAAACAGAATTTAGAAATTCGAAAAGGAAAAACTATAATTTGGACACGGAATAGATGGGGAAGGGCCAATCGGCGACGTTGCTGGCGCCGGGGTTCCGGTTCCACCCCACCGACGAGGAGCTGGTTCGGTTCTACCTCAAGAGGAAGGTCGCTAATAAGCCTTTCAAGGTCGACGCCATCTCCGTCGTCGACGTCTACAAGTCCGAGCCCTGGGATCTCCCTGGTTAGTTAGTTAGTTCCCTTTCCTTTGATATATATATATTTTTTTTTGAGACGCGGTCAACGGATTCGGGGTTTGGGTTGACTTTTTTTTCCTTGGTGGTGAAGGGAAGTCGAAGCTGAAGAGTAGGGATCTGGAGTGGTACTTTTTCAGCGTGCTGGACAGGAAGTACAACAACGGGGCGAAGACGAACCGCGCGACCGAGAAGGGCTACTGGAAGACGACCGGGAAGGACCGGGCTATCCGGTGTGGTTCTCGGTCTGTGGGGATGAAGAAGACGCTCGTTTACCACCAGGGACGTGCCCCCCGCGGGGCGCGTAGCAATTGGGTGATGCACGAGTACCGCCTCGCCGACGAGGAGCTCGAGAAAGGAGGGCTTTCTCAGGTGAGAAGAGGAAACCCCATTTTGGTTGTTGGAATTATTGTTTGTTGGGTTTTGACTCGGGATATTCTTTTGTGTGTTTGGGAGTACAGAAGGATGCGTTTGTGCTGTGCAGGATCTTCCAGAAGAGTGGGACGGGCCCCAAGAATGGCGAGCGGTATGGGGCTCCGTTTGTTGAGGAGGAATGGGATGACGATGAGGAGGTCGAGGTCGCTGTTCTGCCTGGTGACGAAGTGGTGGCAGCGGCGAATGAGATTACAGTTGCCGATGATGAGTATGTGGAAACAAACGACCTCTTCCAGGTTCGTTCTGTGTTTTCTGTTGCTTTGTGTTGGGCTAGAGAAGTCAAAAGTTGAGTTAAGTACCTTCTCTTTTTATGTGTACACTCCTGGATCTTCTTAGGTGACAATGCCAAGCATTGTTATTTGAGAGTTTTAATAAGGCATGTTAATTGTAGGAGTAGGACTCAAAACACCTCTGCCAATAACATTTATTGTGTTTTCCAATCAACAACTAAGTAGCATTTGTTCAAGTAGTAGCTGAAAGAGTAATATGGAATCATAAGTAGAAAACCCCTGTCCGCATAGAGTGATGGTACAATTGATTATTTCTGCTGATGACATGAACAAGCATCGCATTTTGAAAGATTTCCATTTTCATGCAAAATTAGCTTTTTAGTGAGTCGTCCTCCATTAATTTTTAGGAGGCAGTGGTTTCTAATGCGCAGAGGGGACTTGTGATAGCACAGGCATCAGATGCCTTTGCATGTACTTGGACTAAAGAAACTTTCGACGTGCAGTATCTAGTTAATTGAGCTGTCCTTTGCAATAAAATATATGACAGGATGCTGTTTTCCCAATTTTCACACGCCTTTTTCTATTTATATGAGCTATGGGGGGTAGCTTTTGGGAATCCCCCAGTTGAGATACCTCTATTTGGCTAGCTTAGTTTAATTAGAACCCCTTTGTTGTCAGTTCATGAGTATTGTGCTTTTGTAGCAGAACTTCAATGTTCATGCCTCTTTTGAAGATCCAGATCCTCCAATAATCTATGGCTATGGTGATACAAGCAACTATGAGAACCAGTCGGGGGATGTAATTGAAACTGATCTAAAGCCTCCCATGGATGAAGGTTTAAGTCAGCCTTCTTTTGATCTGCCAGATGACCAAAATAATCTTTTTGGTTTGCATGGTCAGCAGCATATGGATTCTACGTTGATTGATGAGGCATTTGTTGCACAGCCAAGCAATAGCATTGATTCTGCTGAAGTCAACTACTCTTTTGATCCTTATTATGTCGCCAATTGTGAGGGCTTTGTTATGGGTGACAATAATATTTTGAACTCTGTGGAGCCAGAATCATTGGTTGACTCCTCAGGTTTTGACATGGTTGATGAGTACCTCAATTTCTTTGATGCCGAGGATGAGAACCTGACATTTGATCTCTCTGAACTCGTGGGTAGTGAGAGTAATGCTCTTGAACCAGAATCAGAGACAAAGGTTGGTCAAATTGTCTCTTTATGCCTTTATGCATTTTGCTCTGTTTTCAAGCCTCAACACCTTTGACTTGTATGTTTTAATGAAAGATTATATATTTTTTGTACAGGTTGTCAAAAGAGAAACTGAAGATGTACCTAATTCGACTGAAAAGCTATCAGAAATGCATGTCAGTGATGATGCATCTTGCTCGAAGAAAAGTCCCAAACCAATTGAATATGAACCTGGTTAGTTTTCTTTGTGTGTTGACTTTTTGAAATAATTTGTTTGGTGCAAAACAGAATAATCACTTTGGTGACCCAAGGAGAAGTCTTTGACTTCATTCATTGTAGATGCTCTTGACTTTCATGTTGTCTGAGTACTTTATGTCAAATGACTTTCATAATTGTGCTGCAGATACCAAAACGTCGTACTTCAAGCAGATGTTGGGTGGGATTCCTGCACCTCCTGCATATGCCTCAGAGTTCCCTCTCAAGGGGGCTGCACTTCGGCTACATCCTGGACAGTCTTCGACGTCAATACACGTCACTGCTGGTATAATAAGAATAGAATCCGCTATCTCAGGCGCCGACATTGTGGAGTGGTCATTCAGTAAGAGCAGGGATGTCAACGTAGTTTTATCATTTTCCCTGTCACAAGAAAACCTCACACATGGCAGTTTGGTGCCCGGGCAAAGCTTGTTCTCAGGCAAGCCACCATCTGCAGTATCCCTGAGCTGGATTTTCTTGATGCTTTTTTGGGTCCTCCTATTCTCGATTAGTTACAGAATAGGATCGTTCGTCTGCGCCAAGTGAGAGTCTCATGCCCGGTCTTAATTATGTTGGTGTCGACTCTTTGTATTTAGATTAGGATGAATACGCCCCGACAGATTCTTTGCTCACATGGTTATTGTAGAACTGATAACTACATTGCTCAACTTCTCTGCACAATGTGTTCTGTCGTGTGTGGAGATTATTATATTATATTACACGCATCCAAACTCACTGTTTGGTTTGATTTATTAACTTCTTCACCTTGACAAATTCTTGGACTTATTCGAAGAACTGCCGATTTCAAAGTTACATGGCTTACCAATAATCATCATTTTTTGTATTAGAGCTAAATCAAAGGTCTCAAGTACGAGCTCTTGAAAATGAACAACGTTGAACACTTGTTGAGGATTGTAGTCGCATTTTGAATACAAAATCAAAGGTCTCAAGTACGAGCTCTTGAAAATGAACAACGTTGAACACTTGTTGAGGATTTTAGTCGCATTTTGAAGGCATCATCCGATTTGAAGTCTTAATAAATTGCTTTTAGAAAAGTGAGCAATGGTCTCACAACACTCGCGTGTCCCACGAGTTGTTTCTATAGAAGTGCTCAATTTTTTTGGTAAATAGATTATACGTAGGAACCCATCCTTGTGCACATCGTTTATACATTGACAACTATTTAAATGCAGTAATTAGGGTCAATATTCTCCTGGAAAATTACATAGCCACTGTGGGTATTGGAAAGAACTCGTGGATCCAAAACAAGGAGTCTAATAATATGTCTACCAGCAACTTATACCAGGAATTTGACAGTAGATCGGTTCGAAAGCGACGACAGTCTCTCGAGATTCAATATAATCGGCCGAGGCCTAGATCACTAGTAAATGACTGAAAAGGTAGGTGCCAAGTTGTTGTTACCTTGTTCTTCTTGGGCCAATGTGGTGCTTATATCATCTGCAATCGTAAATGAAAATTTTGCTTTGGAATATGGATTTTCACATTTCTCCGGGAAGCATCGTGTCCTCGGGCAAATCACAAACAGCAATACCCTGCAAAATGGAAAAGCTGTTGAGAGTTCTTCTCAGTTGTTGAGAAACGAGATGAGTAAACATCGGTACGGAGCAGTACCTCGCCCGTGAGGTGCGCAACACATCTCTGTTCAGCGAGCAATTCCGCCTCGCTCTACGATATCCCCAAAAAAAGAACTTGTCAGAGACAAAATTATGTACATAGCTTCACTGAACTGCCATCACAACAGAAATACGAAAGAGGGTGTTTTTCGGTAAGTGAATACGATAGAGATTTATCTTGTAGTTTCAATAAGCCGGAGGTCAAATGATGCCTGCCGGCCCACATAAACGTTAAACCATTATGAACTTTCTTTCTTTTGAGGTTTAAAGACGCACCTTAGCAATTCTTTTCCGGAGAAAGTCGTCGAATATTATGTCTTTGACAAGTTCATAGTCACCATCACCCTGAAATGTTTTTAGTAAGTTCTCAATTACGACCGTTAGCCTAGACGTGACTAGACTAAACTAAACTGGACAGCACTCACTTTCGATCTGCATGGCATACTGAAGACTATATCCTCTGCTATGCCATATGGGTTACCGTTGGTATAAACCTGAAATCAGAAGAGCTCAGTGAGGAGGGTCGAAAATGTGTCCCGTCAAATGGTACATAGTGATAGTGCTCAAACAATTTCAACATCATGGATTCCTCCATTAGATATGAAAAAACTTGGAAGTTCCGGGATACAAAACAGTTTTCAGATGCTAGAGAGAAGTTATATCCAGATTCTAAGTAAAATTTGCGAGCTCATCGGCCTTCTTACCCCAGAAGAAAACCAATCACCATCTGGGGTGGGAGTTACAAGCGACTTTATAGCATCAGCTATTGAGACGGCGGTGGATGCAGCTGAAGATCGTCCCCATTTCTTTATCAGAACTCCGCCTCTCTGCAAATCCGAGCACAAGATCAAATTCAAGTTTTTTTCCTTCCTAAAATATCCTTCAAACCTGAACAAATCTTACCTTCTGGACCTTCTCAGTGAACTCTTCTTCTAACCACTTGTGATCTTTGATGACCTCTTTGACGGGCAAGCCATTGATTCTAGCATTTAGGAAATCCGGGACCTGCAGATGATGCGAATCAGGTCAAACCTGATATCTACAAATTCTTCAACAGGGAAAAACTTGTACTACCTGCGTTGTGGAGTGATTTCCCCAGATGGTCATATTTGATACTTTATCGTAGAACACGCCTGCTTTAAGAGCAAGCTGAAAGGACCATTGTCAGTCTTAACGGTTCATCTTTGAAAGTCCTTGACGGAGCAAGCTTAGGTGCGGTTTGACTCGCTCATTACCTGGCATTTTGCTCTATTCTCATCTAATCTCGTCAAAGCATGAAAGTTCTTTGCGGGAATATTTGGAGCATTCTTTAAGCAAATCAGTGCGCTGCAAACAGGATCGAGAAACTATTTAGATGATATAACCGAACAACCTGTGTTAAAATTCTAGCAAAACTGCTGAGATATTAGCAACAGAGTTGGCCTTACTTGGTATTACATGGATTGCCCACTACTATCACCTTTACGTTCCGAGATGCAACGGCATTCAGTGCTTTCCCCTACGGAAATAAAATATGTAATTGATTGCGGACGTGCAAAACCGTTTGAGAATAAGGGAATAAGGAGGTTACCTGCTCAGCAAAAATCTGCCCGTTTATATCTAACAAACCAGCTCGTTCCATTCCTGGTCCTCGAGGCTTTGCACCGATCAACAGTGCCCACTGTGCATCTTGAAATATCTCATAGGAATTTATTCCAATTTTCACCTCTCTTAGCAACGGAAACAAAGAGTCTTCCAGTTCCATTGCTACTCCTGCACTCAATAGCACAAGCAACCTGAGATTCAAAGTTATTCATAGCCCCAAGAAGTTTTAAAACCAAAAATCATCACTTCCAATATCGACATTTATTTGTAAATCTTAACACAAAAAAAATAGAAGGATGAAACACAGAAGCTAACATGACAAGAACTAAAGAAATCGTTCAACTGCTTTTGAGTTTCAACATTGAATAGGAAAGAAACACCGTGAGTAGTAAGTATAATAAGAAACACCGTGAAACGATGGTGAAAATAAGTTTTCCGGTTCGCAGCAGAACAATTCCAGACATGCTAAGTTATTCCATTTTCTAGTATAAGAACATCTCTTCAGCAATTCTCACTTCAGCAGAAGATCAACACAATCATCCTCCATTCGTTCTGAGTTTGCTAAGAGTTGGCTATCTAATACCGGTTCTGAACTAATACGAAGCTGGTTACTAAAATTGTCGAAAGTTGTAACCATACCTTCGAGAGCTTCAAATGATCTTTCCGATCCCAATAGCTTCAGTGCAATTGGCTGATCTGGACCGAACACCTCACCAGAAGCAAGCTGAGGTATATAGTGATCACAGAGTCAACAATTGCAAATTATGTAATTAGCAAATCCAAAACCATGCTACATTCTGGTTCACAGAGGTGAACTGCCAATAAATTTTACTTGAATCTAAATAAGTGCTTTTTGGCAAAGAACTAGGGTGTATAATTTACATCTTAATGCTACACCAAATTTCAATCGTCCACGTCAAGTAGATCGAACTTGCATAGCAACAAATGGGACACCATTATTCTCCAATGAGGAAAATCAGTTGCCAACTTTTATAGGGGTAAGGCCTTACTTTAAAAAGCAGATGATTTGAGATCATCCCAGCAGCACCTGAGACAGCTACATTGATCAGTTTCTTCCATGATTTTGTCTCCTCTTCCTGTTTATAATGCCAATCACAGAACCAATCATCAGCGCCAACTTAGGTGTATATTTGAAGAAACTTATAATTGAAAAAATTATGATCACATCAGGAGTTTTAAAATCTATGAAATATACTCATAATATCACAAACAAGTTGGCCTATTCTCCAACATTCTAAAGATTAGAATACTGAATTATGCAGTGTTAGCTAAACTCGAATATCTATGGATGAAGAAACACTGTCGCTTTCAATATGAGATTACTTCCAACAATCCTCATATTCCCATTTGCACAAGGCCTTTACTCATCACAGCCAGTGCACTTTATATGAATAACACTAGGCTCTTTACTATACTTAAGATGAATAACACTAGCCGCATATTTTCCGAGAAATTTGAGTCTCTATATGGGACTTCTCTAACTTTTAAGTGGTCTGATCACTTGCATACAAAAACTGGTTCGTTCTAGACCAGGAGTATTGAACATGACATTTCCATACAGGAGGACACACTAACCGCCTTGAAAATATTAGTGTTGCTATCTCTCAGCCTGGACTAACCCTTGTTTGATAGCTAAGGACTATTATAACATCGTGTCATTAGCATGAAAATTGATAGACTAACATGTTTATGTGCAATACACTAAGTTGGAGCAGAGGACATACAGCTTTAAGATCATATGTTAGGCAGAAAACACCGAAACAGTCGGAGCCATTCTGATTCACATTGGCCGGAGCAGCAACTGGGTTTTGAACTTGACTGCGGAAATCAAAACGAATGAGAAAGTTAAGATTACTGTACCAAAGCAAGAGACAAATGAACCCAAAATAACCGCATTTGTCCACTCGGGTTTAGGAGATCAGACCGACCAGGCGCTAACATTAGGACAGTATTACTTTTATATTGTGTTTGGATACCATAATTAAGGAACTAAGTAGAGTAAAGTAATGCAAATATAAAAAAATGAAATACTTTTACCTACCCGATCAAGATTATATATATGTAATTAAGCAATCTTACTTTATTATATGAAACACCACTACCAACAATCAATGAGAACGTTTTTCTATCTTAACCCAGAAGTCGCGACTTGAAGCCTTAAGAAACCAGCACAGTAAAATACATGTTGGGTGAGTTTGAAAGGATGCTCGAAAAAGAAAAAGAAAAAAAATGAAACACCACTACCAACAAATACTTGTATCAACTAGCGAGAGGGCGTTTTTCTAGCTTAACCCAGAAGTCTCGACTTTGAGACTTGAGAAATTAGCGGTGTTAAATACTTGTTGGTGAGCTTTGATCGGCTCGAACAAGATAAGCATGAAACACCACTATACTCCCGATTAGTCTATTCGAACATAGTGTTAAGATTACAAGCAGCCATACCCATTTGCGACGTGGAAAAGCAAGAAAGCAGGGGATGTGTACTGTACTCACTTAACAGAGCAAGTGATGGTAGCGCTTCTTCGAGGGCGGTAATTAAGTGGTCTGAGAGAAGGAGAGGGATGCTTGGAGAGAGAGAGCTGGGAGGAGGAGGAGGAGGAGGAGGAGCGGAAGTGAGAGGCGGTGGTCTTCCTACACAAGGTAGCAGGGGAAGCCATCTCCATTTTGAAGCAGAAGAAGAAAACAGAGCAAGCAAGCAAGTGGTCACACTCTGTTTTCTTCTGGCTCTTCCTGTCCTCTGTCCTTGTTTTTTGTAGGGTGGAGAGTGGGATTAATGTAATGGAATGGAATGGAAGGGACAACAAGAGCGTTTGGTTTGGTTGGGTTTTAGATTTCTTGGATTTTGAGGCCAAGGGTGGTGACACTTGTCGATTGGATGTCATGCGGGAAATCTACTGAAACCAGATAACGTAGTTGGCCTGGGAGACCGGATTGAGTGAGGACTAAAGAAAATTTGTCCATAGGTGGGGACTACAATTTGGGTCGTCAGATTTGATTATTTTTAAATCTGATGGTCAATAACCTATCAGGTGTTATTGGTTTGCATGTGAAATGATATTGGTTTGCATGTGAAGTAATATTGGTTTAGAAGACAATGGTTTACTTATGAAGTGATATTGGTTTGCATGTGAAGTGATATTTTGGGGCAACATTTTTTCGCGGGATATTATTATTGAGAGTCGAGAATTTTTGGATCTATATTTTAAAAAACAAATTAACTACTATAATAGTCGTTCGTCTGTTTGTACAATTCATTTTGATGATTTTTTATTAGTACAACTTGCTTGTGAGATTAAAAAAATAAAAATTCAAAATTTTGTACGACGGACTTATCACTTTATATCCATTGGTGGTGGGGCATTAGACTTTTTGTTCTCTTGTATCAGGGAAGTCCAGACAGGTTTGGATGACTTTCGATTTTCTAGTTTGTCCTGTTTGCTTTGGAGACATTATTTTCTTTTCGCCACGAGTAGATTGCAGATTTTAAAAAAATAAAATAAGACATGAGATATAATACATCAAAAAATAATTGTATAGTGATTAGTTGATGAGGTTTTATGGCATATAAAAAATATTAGCCATCTAGCGTAGCATTATAGCATATAATGTTGTTCGTCGGAGGTGGTGTACTTGATTATGATCTTAGTCGAGGCAAGAGTTTGACTCTTTTTCCCTAAGACGAGATGAAGAGGCAGCCATTTTCGAAAGGCTGTCAGGCAACTTTGAAGGGGCTCCATCCTTTCCGAAGAGGCATCTCAGGCCTACCTGTAAGCCCGAAGGGGCGCCTATCGCTCCTTCGCATCCCTTCGCCATTCAATCCAGGCTTTGGTCGTGCCCCGTCGGATTTGCCTGGCTACTACTGTCACGACCCGCTCTCAGGTCGGTGACCGGCGCTAGACTCCACGACAAACATCTGCAAATGTGCAATCTAGCAAGCCTCACACAAATTCATCAATACTCACATCAAACAAACCTGAGAAAGATACAACACATGCAAAGATGGTACACAACCATCAACGAAAATCTGAACAATCCATCTCCAAATGACAAATCCAAAATCAGACATAAACCAGGATCTAACCACTACGGAGCATCTATACAGATGTACAAGGAAGCACAAGTCTGGAGACCTCAAAGTGTAGCCCTCGAACGAATAAGATGGGCTCGAAATACAAACTCCAGAATCAACGCTACTATGGCACCTCGGATCCTGAGATAGATTAGTAGGGGGATAAGTGCTTGGGAACACTTAGTAAGAAGATAGAACATAACATATTAGTTATGTCTGAGATATACGTGCCACAGAACTCAACCATGTTCGACGTAACTGAACTTGAAATGCATGATGACCATATGATGCACAAATTACCGAAAACATAAATATAAACACACAGACACATAGAGCCATGAACAGGTTTTGAAAAGCCCCTTCCTCTGACTGCCAAGGGATATCCAAATGGCCAAACAAATCTCCGTCCACACAAACACAAAGCTAGCTTACATACGTAAACTAGTGATATCCCCAAACTATGAGCTCATAGACTAACATCCCTGGTTAGTACGGGAAAACCTGTTCATCTCTCTCACAAACACATATCTTAACAAACATATGACCCAACGGTCCAGAATCATATCCCTCATACATATGCCAAATGTACCAAATAGGCCCGAGCTAGCAATTTAGCCGGCCATTCACAATATACCAAACGTATCACATATGAACAATCTCATCTCATAACCAACAACATATGCATGAGACGCACATCAATCAAGATCTGAAACATGCATATAACAAACACAACCAACATATCATGGTCTATCCGCTTACTCAACGAAGATCCACTGATCACACTGATTTCTGAATCCAATGCCTTTCACTCAAAGCTTTCGAAATGATTCTCCTTCACCCACACACCTTGCGGATGTTCTGTACACAATCCCAAATCACAATAACGAGGTTAACCTCTGAATTCCTAAACCAAATCGCTGCCAAGCTTCAGAACAACGGATAATGACATAATCACAACACATCGTCTAAACAAGCATCAAACATGTCCAAATATCTCAATCTCTTTCAATCTTTACTTTCTTGAAAAATATACCACATATGTATAATCTGTTTAGAGCCTACTCATGGTCATAAATGTCATCCAACAATCTGTTTTGGCAATCACAACACAAACCAAACACAAGAGAAGCTCAACCACTTCATCTTCAATAATTACCATATAACTCAATCTCAGATCATAACCACTTCAAATAACACTTTACATGACTTATCCTGTATGTCCTTGATATCTCAGAATCCACATATTCACTGAAATTTCCAAACAAATCACTTACCAAGTCTCTATTCTTGAGCCCCTTCAATCTGAACACAGCAGACAAGTTTAAACTTCAACCAAGTCTTGAACAAGATTTCTTCATCCAAACAAGGCATATGATATACGGTTAGAAAGATTATAGAGTCCTCTGTAAGCTGTCAAAATTTCATGTCCCAATTCGAAGCCTACATATGCTTACCGATCACGTTTTCCTCAACAACCTCAGCTGTGTGCTTCTTCAATGACAGTCTGATTCAAAACAAATTTCCTGTCAATTCCCTAATCCAAATTTCACATATGATATACCAAAAGAAATGTATTGAAGGCCTCTACAACTCTCTTCAAAGGTTCAAAGTCCAAATCTGAACGGAAGTAGGCTTACCACTTGATTCTTTATTGAGCAGCTTCTTTCTCTTTCCTTCAGCTCTCTCTCTCTCTTCTTCTTTTCAATTCTGTTTTGTGGCTAAGTGTGAGGAAGTTTTGCTTCTTAAAGGAAGTCTCTGAGACATAGAAGAAGGTGGGTGAGGTCCAATAGCATTCCACTCACCTCTTCAATTTTATCTATGGAGCAAACAAGTGGAGTGTTGCAATTGGCTACTTCAAATCTGGGGTCCAATCAGATTCATTCACAAGCAAGCAGCTCAAATATGGTGGCCTTCCTCACGTTTTTATCCAATTTGATAGTCAACTTATTTGTTCCTCTATGTTTCTAGTTTCTGGATCAAGTTCATTTGTACCATTTGAAGCAATATTGAGAACGTTATGCCCAATTTACTAAGCAAAGGTCAATCTGTCCAAATCTGTCCAAGTAGCTTCTCAAGGAAATAAATTCACTAAAGATTGTTGTGGTTGAAATGGGATCATAAGGACACCAATTGATATCATTGAACACTTCAAATCACACATCTCATGTAACCATCTCGATGCGATGCATTCCGACCAACCATTTTTTCCGAATGTCACAATTCTCCCCCCTTATAAAAATTCGGTCCCCGAATTTACTTGTAACTAAGTTATCAAACGAAGAACTTACTTTGTTATTCAAACAGGTGCGGAAATCTTCCTCGTATATCATCCTCTAACTCCCATGTGGCTTCTAATGGAGAATGATTTTGCCACAATACTTTCACGAACGGTAACTCCTTAGTCCTTAGTTTTCTCACCTGCCTATCCGTAATCTGTAGTGGCTGCTCATCGTAGGTGAGATCGTCACGAAACTCCACATTTGGCTGATCTATCACATGTGAGGAGTCATGTAAATATCTCCTAAGCATGGAGACATGGAATACCGGATGTATATGTGAGAACGTAGGTGGTAATGCCAACCGATAAGCCACTTGACCAACCCGCTCTAAAATCTCGAATGGTCCCACATATCTTGGACTTAGTTTACCCTTCTTTCCAAATCTCATAACACCCTTCATCGGAGATACTTTGAGAAATACACTTGAACCCTTTTCAAATTCAATGTCCTTTCTCCTTTTATCCGAGTACGACTTCTGTCTACTCTGAGCTGTCATTAGCCTCTTTCGAATCACTTTGATCTTCTCAACCATATCATCCAAGCATTCAAGATTCACATTCTGTTTCTCACCAACATCATCCCAATATACCGGTGATCTGCACTTCCTGCCATACAATGCTTCATACGGTGCCATCTGAATACTACTCTGCTAATTATTATTGTATGAGAATTCCATCAAAGGCAAATAAAGTTCCCAACTACCTCCAAAATCAATCACACACGATCGCATCATATCCTCGAGAATTTGTATTATCCGCTCGGACTGTCCATCTGTCTGAGGATGAAAAGCTGTGCTCAAATCCAAACGAGTACCCATGGCATCTTAAAATTTCTTCCAAAACTGAGACGTGAAACGTGTCCCTCGATCGGAGACTATCGAGACAGGAACTCCGTGCAATCGAACAATATGATCAATGAACAACTGAGCAAACTTAGTAGCATCATACGTACTCTTGATCGGTAGGAAGTGTGCTGACTTTGTCAATCTATCCACGATAACCCAAACTGAATCAAATCCTCGTGGTGAAGTCGGAAGGCCTACTAATAAATCCATCGTAATTCGTTCCCATTTCCATTCTGGAATATCTAGCGGTTGCAACAAACCTGAAGGTCTTTGGTGCTCAGCCTTCACCTGTTGACACGTTAAACATCTAGCAACGAAATCCACAATGTCCTTCTTCATACCATTCCACCAATAATGAATCTTTATATCATGGTACATCTTGGTAGAACCTGGATGCATGCTATAAACGGTCTTGTGTGCCTGAGCCATAATATCTTTCCTTACGTCTCTTACATCAGGTACGACCAACCGAGTACCGTAGTATAAAACACCATTTGAACTGAGATGGAATTTAGGCAATTTACCTTCTTCAACTCTTTCAATCATCTTCATCAACTCAGGATCATCTCTCTGAAGTTCTACAACCCGACCACGTATAGTTGGTTGTAGATGTAACTCACCTAACATCATAGGCTGATTTCCATCAAGCACTGTTGTCAACTCTAACCCTTGGTCGACTATCTCATGTATACTTGAAATCAAAGGCCTTCGCGTCACTGACATATGTGCCAAACTACCCGCTGACTTCTGACTCAAAGCATCGGCCACAACGTGAGCTTTACCTGGATGATAGTTAATAGTGCAATCGTAATCCTTCAAAAATTCCATCCATCTCCTCTGCCTCATATTCAGATCCCTCTGATCAAAAATGTACTTCAAACTCTTGTGGTCACTAAATATGTCAAACTTCTCACCATATAGGTAATGTCTCCAAATTTTTAGCGCAAACACAACTGCACCCATTTCCAAGTCATGTACTGGATAATTATGCTCGTGTTTCTTCAGCTGTCTAGAGGCATACGCAATCACATTCCTTTCCTGCATCAATACACATCCCAAGCCAATCCTAGAAGCATCACAATACACCGAATACTTTCCAGTTGCAGACGGTAAAGCCAAAATCGGAGCATTAGTCAACAAGTATTTCGACTCCTGAAAACTTCTCTCACAATCTTCTGTCCATTCGTACTTCACATTCTTTTGAGTCAATCGTGTCAATGGAACGGCCAAAATGGAAAAGCCTTTTACAAAACGTCTGTAATATCCAGCCAAACCAAGAAAACTTCGTACCTCCGTAACATTGGTAGGAGTTGGCCAATTCACCACAGCTTCTATCTTCTTTGGATCAACTGACACTCCATCCTTGGAAATAATATGTCCTAGGAATGCCACACTTTGTAACCAAAATTCACACTTAGAAAGTTTGGCATACAACTCATTATCCAACAACGTCTTCAAAACCAAGCGAAGATGTCTCTCATGTTCTTCCTCAGTCCGTGAATAAATCAATATGTCATCAATAAAGACCACTACAAACTGATCCAAGAATGGTTTAAACACCCGATTCATCAAGCCCATAAAGAAAGCAGGAGCATTCGTAAGACCAAACGGCATAACCAAGAATTCATAATGCCCATACTGAGTTCCAAAAGCTGTCTTGGTCACATCTTCCTTTCGAATCCTCAACTGATGGTACCCCGACCTTATGTCAATCTTTGAAAACCACTTGGCATCTCGCAACTGATCAAACAAATCATCGATACGTGGAAGAGGATACTGGTTGCGGATCGTTACCTTATTGAGTTGGCGATAATCAACGCAGAGTCTCAAACTTCCATCCTTCTTCCGAACAAACAACACAGGAGCACCCCATGGTGAAACACTAGGCCGAATATATTCCTTATCCAACAAATCCTGCAACTGAATCTTCAACTCTTTTAACTCAACAGGTGCCATACGATATGGTGCTATTGAAATCGGCTCTGTTCCTGGCATCAACTTAATACAAAACTCAATCTCTCTCTCTGGTGGTAAACCCGGTAACTCATCTGGAAAAACATCAGAAAATTCTTCCACAACGGGAATATCATCAACAGTCACCTTTTCCATATTAGCCTCTTTAACAATAGCAAGGTAACTTACACAACCCCTCTGTAACAATTTCGAAGCCTTCAAACATGAAATAAACCTTGGTGGAGTCATCATCCCATTACCCCAAAACATAAATTCTGGTTCACCCTCAGGCTTAAACTTCACAATCTTATTAAAGCAATTCACCGTAGCATGATAGCACGATAACCAGTCCATCCCCAAAATCACATCAAAATCATCCATGTCTAACACATGTAGGTCATTCAACATCTCATGACCATCCACAACTATCACACACGATGTAAGAACTAAATGCACATGAATGATATGACCTGAAGGAGTACAAACATCTAACGGCTCCCTCAATGACACAAGTGGACTATCAAAGGATCTAGCAAACTGGGGTGACAAAAACGAATGTGTCGACCCTAAATCAAATAAGACTCAAGCATTAGACAAGCCTATAGGGAGTATACCTGAAACCACATTATTAGATGCCGTAGCATCTTTCCTGGTGAGAGCATATACACGAGCAGGACCACCTTCACTCTGCTCCATCGGCTCCTTTCCTCGAAGAACCGAAGTCTCTCCCTGATGGCTCTGACTAACTGGACTTCTATATTATTCTTGAGGTCGTCCCGATAAGCTAGTAAGCTGCGCATATTCTCTTGCCTTAGCCACACGACAATCCTTCATATGATGTCCAAACTTACCGCATCCAAAACAAGCTCCCGATTGTCTGTAGCAAGGTCTTCCAGGATGTTGCTTCCCGCAACTAGAACAATTCACTGGACCTCCGAATTGGCCTCGACCTCCTGCTTGACCGCGAGGGCCATTTGCTCTCCCAAATCCTCTACCAAATCTTCCAAATGCTCCTCCACCTCTCGAGAAATTAGGTTGAAAGTTTGGCCTTTGCTGCTGTTGTCCGAAACTCTGGTTTGAACCATACTGCGGTGGCCTATCAAATCGCTGCACCTTAGCTTGCTTCTGCGCTGTAAGCCGCTCATTATCACGCATCTCCAATGTCCTCGCACAATCCACGGCCGCTGAATAAGATTGGAATCCACGTGGGTACATCACTTTAAACATCGCATCATCGAGTCCTCGAACAAATCTCTTCACCTTCTTCTCCTCAATTGAAATCAGATGCTTTGCATAACGAGAAAGATAATCAAACCTCTGTTCATATGCCGTCACCGTCATCTCTGGCGTCTTCAACAATCTTTCGAACTCGAACGCACGAGCATCTCTCAGACTTTCAGGCAAGAAGCGATCCAACAGTGAATCGCTAAACTGATCCCAAGTCCATCCAGTTGATTCCACAGTTTGTAACCATACTCCCGCCTCACCTGTCAATTTAAATGCTGCTAGTTCCACCATTCTTTTACTATCACAATTCAGAATCTTCCACCTCTTTTCCATCTCATCAAGGAACAACTGAGGATCATCTCGCACACCAGAAAATGTGGGTGGGTCTAGCCTCAAAAACTCTGCCAATGTATCATCTCTAGGTGTCATAACGGCTTTCTTCTCCGCCTGACTTTGTTGAGTAGCGATAAACTTCTCCATCGCCATCATTACTCTGTCTACAGCATTACCACTCCACTTTCTACGTCCAGAAGTGCCACTAACTGGTTGACCTGTCTCAGCTGGCGTGGCAGTAGCAGTAGTAGTATTCTCAACTGGATGTGTAGGCTCTAATGTAGCATCATCTCTAGCTCTATCAGAGCTCTCACCATGCTCCCTCGTCGTACCGTTAGAACCTCTACGTGTCACAGGCATATCCTCCCTACTAGAACAAGTCAGATTATCCAACAGAGGACAAAGACACGACAAATCCTATGCTCCGTAGGGTACAAACAAAACACATTCAACGAAAAACTAAACAAACACAATCAAGCTCTGATACCAACTTTGTCACGACCCGCTCTCAGGTCGGTGACCGGCGCTAGACTCCACGACAAACATCTGCAAATGTGCAATCTAGCAAGCCTCACACAAATTCATCAATACTCACATCAAACAAACCTGAGAAAGATACAACACATGCAAAGATGGTACACAACCATCAACGAAAATCTGAACAATCCATCTCCAAATGACAAATCCAAAATCAGACATAAACCAGGATCTAACCACTACGGAGCATCTATACAGATGTACAAGGAAGCACAAGTCTGGAGACCTCAAAGTGTAGCCCTCGAACGAATAAGATGGGCTCGAAATACAGACTCCAGAATAACCGCTACTATGGCACCTCGGATCCTGAGATAGATTAGTAGGGGGGTAAGTGCTTGGGAACACTTAGTAAGAAGATAGAACATAACATATTAGTTATGTCTGAGATATACGTGCCACAGAACTCAACCATGTTCGACGTAACTGAACTTGAAATGCATGATGACCATATGATGCACAAATTACCGAAAACATAAATATAAACACACAGACACATAGAGCCATGAACAGGTTTTGAAAAGCCCCTTCCTCTGACTGCCAAGGGATATCCAAATGGCCAAACAAATCTCCGTCCACACAAACACAAAGCTAGCTTACATACGTAAACTAGTGATATCCCCAAACTATGAGCTCATAGACTAACATCCCCGGTTAGTACGGGAAAACCTGTTCATCTCTCTCACAAACACATATCTTAACAAACATATGACCCAACGGTCCAGAATCATATCCCTCATACATATGCCAAATGTACCAAATAGGCCCGAGCTAGCAATTTAGCCGGCCATTCACAATATACCAAACGTATCACATATGAACAATCTCATCTCATAACCAACAACATATGCATGAGACGCACATCAATCAAGATCTGAAACATGCATATAACAAACACAACCAACATATCATGGTCTATCCGCTTACTCAACGAAGATCCACTGATCACACTGATTTCTGAATCCAATGCCTTTCACTCAAAGCTTTCGAAATGATTCTCCTTCACCCACACACCTTGCGGATGTTCTGTACACAATCCCAAATCACAATAACGAGGTTAACCTCTGAATTCCTAAACCAAATCGCTGCCAAGCTTCAGAACAACGGATAATGACATAATCACAACACATCGTCTAAACAAGCATCAAACATGTCCAAATATCTCAATCTCTTTCAATCTTTACTTTCTTGAAAAATATACCACATATGTATAATCTGTTTAGAGCCTACTCATGGTCATAAATGTCATCCAACAATCTGTTTTGGCAATCACAACACAAACCAAACACAAGAGAAGCTCAACCACTTCATCTTCAATAATTACCATATAACTCAATCTCAGATCATAACCACTTCAAATAACACTTTACATGACTTATCCTGTATGTCCTTGATATCTCAGAATCCACATATTCACTGAAATTTCCAAACAAATCACTTACCAAGTCTCTATTCTTGAGCCCCTTCAATCTGAACACAGCAGACAAGTTTAAACTTCAACCAAGTCTTGAACAAGATTTCTTCATCCAAACAAGGCATATGATATACGGTTAGAAAGATTATAGAGTCCTCTGTAAGCTGTCAAAATTTCATGTCCCAATTCGAAGCCTACATATGCTTACCGATCATGTTTTCCTCAACAACCTCAGCTGTGTGCTTCTTCAATGACAGTCTGATTCAAAACAAATTTCCTGTCAATTCCCTAATCCAAATTTCACATATGATATACCAAAAGAAATGTATTGAAGGCCTCTACAACTCTCTTCAAAGGTTCAAAGTCCAAATCTGAACGGAAGTAGGCTTACCGCTTGATTCTTTATTGAGCAGCTTCTTTGTCTTTCCTTCAGCTCTCTCTCTCTCTTCTTCTTTTCAATTCTGTTTTGTGGCTAAGTGTGAGGAAGTTTTGCTTCTTAAAGGAAGTCTCTGAGACATAGAAGAAGGTGGGTGAGGTCCAATAGCATTCCACTCACCTCTTCAATTTTATCTATGGAGCAAACAAGTGGAGTGTTGCAATTGGCTACTTCAAATCTGGGGTCCAATCAGATTCATTCACAAGCAAGCAGCTCAAATATGGTGGCCTTCCTCACGTTTTTATCCAATTTGATAGTCAACTTATTTGTTCCTCTATGTTTCTAGTTTCTGGATCAAGTTCATTTGTACCATTTGAAGCAATATTGAGAACGTTATGCCCAATTTACTAAGCAAAGGTCAATCTGTCCAAATCTGTCCAAGTAGCTTCTCAAGGAAATAAATTCACTAAAGATTGTTGTGGTTGAAATGGGATCATAAGGACACCAATTGATATCATTGAACACTTCAAATCACACATCTCATGTAACCATCTCGATGCGATGCATTCTGATCAACCATTTTTTCCGAATGTCACAACTACCTTCGTGACCTGTCAGTTGGACAGTCCTTTGCTCGCACTCCTTCGGCGGGCGGCATGTTCTCGCACCTCTTCGGGCAGCCTGTAGCTTCCGGTAGTTAGGCAAAAGTTTTAAGGCTCCTCCAGCTCCTCACGACGATGGAGTTGGGCAAAACTTGGCAAAAAAGTGCAAAGTGCCCGAGCGCGTGCGCGTGTGCGTGCTCGTGCTTGGATGGTGCGTACCTCGCAACAGTCCGAGTTGGATTTCTAGGTGGTCAACTCATTTCCTAGCTGATAAGGAGCATCTCCTTATAAATTAGGAAAAGGTTGTTGTACTTTTCAATGTGGGATTGCCATTTCTTACTTGGGCTTCTCACTTTAGGCTTTTCCACATTTGAGCCTTATGCTTTAATTAGCATTTATTCCAACAATCCCCCACATGAATGATGATTAATGCCTGCTGACACTTTTAAGAAAAGTTCCGACGAGTTATCATTGCATCAAGATTTGTAGCTTATGGCTTTGAACCTTCTCTAGTAAGATGTTATCAGATTTATTTGTTGATTAGTGAATGCGATGTCTTGAACTGGTCAGCTTTTTTATGTAAATCAAGATAATAACATTTACACAATGATATCTCTAATATCCTTTGGTCCTCACATTTTGTCTGTTTCGGCCATGGATCATATCTTGGATTCATAAGTGTTTTTCCATTTGAAGCGGCCTCACTTCACACTTATATAGGTGATCTCCTATTAAGAGTATCCTGCCATACTCTACCTTTATCTGGTATAAGAATCATTAAAAGCATAGACGCTTAACCTAACCACACCTCTGCAGGTTCGTGCCTGGATAGCTTCTGAGATTAAGATGGGTTCTACGTGTTCATCTTAACCATCCATAACTTAGTTGTCTCATTGAACAAGGTTTGTGAGATCTCCACTCATCACGGTTGAATTACCGCTATGAACGTTTTTAATGTGTGGGTTTCAACCCCATTCCCCTTACTGTGTTATACATTTGATCTTTGTTGATTTCTTTTATTTTGGATCAGCTATGTTGTCTTTGGACTTCACATAATCAATAATAATTATACCACCAAATATCAATTGCCTAACGGTGTTATATCTTCTATGGATGTGTCGAGACTTACCGTTGTACATTGTACTTTATGCTCTCCCAATTTCTGACATGTTATCACAATGTATCAATACAGGAGGCACATGCTTGTTCTAACAAGGAATATCCTCTATGAAGTTTCTGAGCCATTCAGCTTCTTTCCCAGCTTTATCTAGTGCTATAAACTCTGACTCCATGGTGGATCGAGCTATACACGTTTGTTGAGAGAATTTCTAAGACACAGCTCCTCCACCTATGGTGAACACGTAACCACTAGTGGATTTAGAGTCTTTGGTGTCCGATATTCAATTCGCATCACTGTATTCTTCCAATACAGCTGGATATCTCGTATAAAGTATGCTATGGTTCAAAGTATATTTTAGATACTTTAGAACCTTTTCCAGAGCTAGCCAGTGATCCTTTCCTAGATTGCATGTAAATCTACTAAGCTTGCTAACTGAATATGCATTATTAGGGCGTGTACAATTTGTCAAGTACATCAGGCTCCCAATGATCCTTGCATATTTTCGTTGAGATACTGGGTCTCCTCTATTTTTAGCTAAGTGTAGACTTAGGTCTACCGGAGTCTTAGCTGGAGGTTTGTCAAAAACTTTGAATTTCTTGAGTACATTCTCAACATAGTGAGATTGTGACAAGACAATTCCTTCAGTCGTCCTAGAGATTTTAATCCCTAGTATAACGTCAGCTAGACCCATATCTTTTATGTCAAAGTTGTTCTTTAACATGTTCTTAGTTTTCACGATAAGATCATTAATGCTTCCCATGATTAGCATGTCGTCTACATACAGACATACAATCACGTAAGCATCAGGTGTGCCTTTAACGTATACACATTTATCACACTCATTGATCTTAAAGCCATTTGACATCATTATTCTGTCAAATTTCTCATGCTATTGTTTCGGCGCCTGTTTCAGCCCGTACAGTGACTTGACCAGTTTGCATACTTTATGCTCTTGTCCGGGGGCAACAAACCCTTCACCCTGTTCCATATATATCTCCTCTTCCAGATCTCTATTTAGAAAATCTATTTTGACATCCATCTGATGTATCTCGAGGTTATAGAGTGCTGCAACGGCTATGAGTACTCTAATAGATGTGATTTTTTTGACCGGCGAATACGTGTCAAAGTAATCATATCCTTCCTTCTGTTTGAACCATTTAGCAACCAATCAAGCTTTGTACTTGTTGATTGGTCCATCAGCTTTGTATTTCCTTTTAAGGATCCACTTGCCATTTGCAACCTGGTGGGAGATCCACAATTTCTCACGTGTAGTTTTGCATGATGGACTCTATCTCACTGTTGATAGCTTCTTTCCGGAGAGGAGCATCTGGACTAGACAATGCCTCTTGAATTATCCCAGATTCATTTTCTAACACGTATGTCAGAAAATCTGGACCAAACAACTTAGCCGTTCTAGCCCTTTTGCTACGTCTAGGTTTCTCAACAATTTGATGAGAACCTTGAGTAGCTTTATGAGCTCTTTTATTAGAGCTTGGGTCTTTCCTCTCCTTGTTTGAAAAATATTCTCAAAGAATATTACATTTTTTGATTTCATGACCATTCCCTCATTGATTTCAGGGTCTTCAGACTTGTGCACTAGAAATTGGTATGCGCTACTGTTGTAGGCATATCCGATAAAGATGTAGTCAACGGTCTTGGGTTCTATTCTCACCCTTTTAGGTGGAGATATTTGTACATTAGCTAGGCACCCCCACACTTTAAGGTAACCGTAGGAAGGCTTTCTCCCTTTTTATATGTCATATGGGATTTTGTCCCTTTTCTTGTGTGGCAGTTTTTTTATAATGTGATTACCTGAGAGCACAACTTCCCCCCACATGTTCTGGGATAAGCCCAGTTAATCAACATAGCATTCATCATCTCCTTGAGAGTTCGATTCTTACGTTCAGCTATGCCATTTGATTGAGAAAAGTATGGTGCAGTCGTCTAATAAATAATGCCATTTTGTTGGCAGAATTCCTCAAAAGGAGCTACATATTATCCCCCTCTATCACTTCGAATCATTTTGATTTTACTACTAAGTTGATTTTCAACCTCATTCTTATAACTCTTGAAAGCTTCGAAGGCTTCGTCCTTTCCTTTCAAGAGATATACATAACAGTTTCTTGAGCAATCATCGATAAATATAATAAAATACTTTTTTCCACCTCTAGTTTGCACATGTTTCATATCGCAAATATCAGTATGAATTAACTCTAAAGGTGTTGTACTTCTTTCCACTGAATGGAAAGGTGCTTTGGCCATTTTTACCTCAACACATACTTCACATATATCTTTTGGGTTAAACTCCATTTTAGGCAATAAATTTAAACTCCTTAGTGGGCTTAAATTTACGTGTCATAATCTATCATGCCATAAGTTAGAACACTCAGCCAAGTAAGAAGAATTAATAACTTTATTCTGGCCCTCAAAGACACGTTTTACGGTTATTATATTCATCTTGAAGAGTCCCCTATCTAGGTAACCCTTTCTTACAAATGTACCAGCTTTGGTCAATACAAATTTATCAGCCTCAAAAACTAGCTTCAACTCGGCTTTGCTTAACAGGGAGCTGGATACTAGATTCTTGCAAATGTTTAGGACATGCAGCATATCCTCGAGGGTCAGCTCTTTTCCAAAGGTCAACTTCAGCACCACCTTGCCTAGTCCGACTACCGGGAAGTTGCGGAGTTACCCATAAACAACTTTCGTCCGTTGATCGGGGTATAGGTCGAGAACATCTCTTTGCCTGAGCAGATATGTCGGGTTCCCCCTGTGTCAATGAACCATTCTCTTAGATTATCCACCAGATTGGCTTTAAACACCACAATCAGATAAGTCTAGCTTAAAACAGTCTTCGGCCAGATTAGCCTTCTCACGACGTCCCTCTTTGACAGGCGACAATCTTTTGCCATGTGATGGGTCTTGTCCCAGTTGTAGCAATTGCCTTTGATCTTTTTAGCCTTCTTTTGCTTTGGCTCTTGCTTCTCCTACTTATTTTCAGGCTTCTTCCTCTTCTTGCTGGTACCTCCTTCAGCGAGATGTACCTTAGCCTCAGAGTTGGTTCTGCTAGTCTTGACTTTGGACTTTCGATTGTCTTTCTCGATCCTCAGTCTCACGATCAGGTCTTCTAGCCCTATATCCTTCCTCTTATACTTGAGGTAGTTCTTGAAATCCTTCCACAGGGGGTAGCTTCTCAATTAGTGCAGCCACTTGGAAGGACTCACTGAATTGCATGCCTTCGACGTGAATCTCATGCAGAATCAGTTGTAGCTCTTGAACTTGGTCTATAACCTTCTTGGAATCCACCATCTGGAAATTGAGGTATCTCCTAATGATGAATTTCTTCATCCTGGCATCCTCCGTCTTGTACTTCTTCTCCAGGGAAACCCACAATTCTTTAGCAGTTTTGGCACCTGCATAGATATTGTAAAGGGTATCGTCTAATCCATTCAGGATATAGTTATGACACAGGAGGTCCCTGTGACTCCATGTATCCTGGGCGTTGATCTTCTGTTGATCAGCCTCATTTTCTGTCACCTTCTGAGCCTCTTCCTTCAAGAATCAGACCAAGTTGAGCATCGTCAGATAGAACAGCATCTTCTATTGCCACCTCTTGAACTCGGTGCCATTGAACTTGGCCGGCCTTTCGGCGTAGACAGTTCCTGAGATCGTCGACACTGGTGCCTGAGCAGAGCTTTATGATGCCATCTTCAAGTATACAGATCTCATCTTACGATTGTTGTTCGTCAGAGGTGGTACGGATCTTAGTCGAGGCAAGAGTTTGACTCTTTCTCCATAAAATGAGATTACCCCATATTCAGTGGTTATGGGCTACGACAATCATCCCCAAGATACAATGACTAATTGCTTCTAATATCGTAGCACAATGATTCTCGAAGCTTCGGCGAACCGCTGAATACTCGAAATTTTCTTGAGAAAGAGAGAGAGAGAGAGAGGAGAGAACTATAATGCTAATGAATGCTTATGCACTTGTAATTGGGATGAATCCAAATAAGGGGGGGTGCCTATCTATAGTCTGCGGAGGAGAGGAGGCAGGCATTTCTGAAAGGCTGCCAGGCAACTTTGAAGGGGCTCCATCCTTTCCGAACTGGCATTGATAGGAAGGATTTTCACCCTTCTTGCAATAAAGAGTAAGTACGGGATTGTCGTCCCACGAGGACTAAGCTAGGCCACAAATGCGACTCAACCACTAGTTTAGGACTATAAGGAATGGAGTTGTCAATTCCAAACACAATATGCTACTTGAAATAAGATTACAACTAAGCAAAGAGAAGGGTAAAACACTTAAAACAAGAGTGAGCTTGGTACCAATGACAACCTAAATAACCAAATGGCATATGGGGTTTATTAAGTTCGTGTTATGGTCCGGATGTTTCTTAAGTAACTAATCAACGCTCCCGCGATAAATTAGTCTAAATCGATAGTTAATTAGGCTTAGTTGAACCAACCGCGCTCCCGTGACTAATTAGCCAACTAATCCAACTAACTACCGATTATCACCATCATCCTTTGGACAACTAACCACCTAAAGAGATCCCTCTTCAATAGACAACTAGTTAACTAGTTAAATGGTCTGTTAATCCTAACCCCTCCTGGCAGTTAGTGTTAACTTAGTTCATAATCAAGGTGATCAATCAAGATTAAGCATTAAACACATTAACTAGTTCATAATCCTTAACATATTAACCCCACAAAACCATTGGCTAAGTAGGTGCCATCAAGGCACCAAACTCACAAATCAACTACTCACACATGTTTATCATACAACTCAACTCATCCATTGAACAAAGCAAGCAAAACAAGAATATTAAAAGATAGAGTAAGAGAGAGCTCAAAATGGTCTTCAAGCTTCCAATCTTCTTCCTTCAAGTTCCCTTCACAAGCTTCAACAATGGCTTCCTCTCCTAGCTTCTTCTTGGCCACATTTTTCCTCCTCTCCTTCTCTTCTCATTAGCCACGAATTTTCTCCAGGAAGAGGAAGGTTGGCAGCCACGTTTTTGCTTGGGAGGGAGGAAGAGAGAATGGTGGAGAATGAATGTTTTTTTTTTGGAGTATGGAGAAGTGTAGTAGTGGGAGACAAAAGGAATGAAGTAGTGGGAGACAAAATGAGGAATAATGGGGAGTTAGTGGAGTGAAGTTGGTACCTTTTTGATAGTGGATTGCCAGCCAAGAATGGTGGGATGGCAGCCAAGAACGTCATGGCAAATTCCGGAATGGTCCCGGAACGGGCCATGAATTTCGGCCGATTTTGGTTAGGCGAGTCCTCAGATTCGAAGCTTGACTTCATGCACATTTTTGACCCTCTTAGACTTCGAATCTGAAGACGACCAAAGAAACAAAGTTGTAGCCCCGAATGTCTTCTTTCCAGAACCGCCTTACTTGTCTCCATTGAATTCGTATGAAAAAGTTATCTTTATTAGAGTCGCTTGAGGTCAGTCTGCTCAATGTCGTCGCCGTCCCGATCGTCCACCATTCTTCAAGGTTGATCCGATAGCCTTTGACATGCTCCAATGTACACCAATATCCTTCCCGCATCACTACAAAGCCTCCTAGAATTAAACATGAACGAAATTTAATGAAAATCACAAGAGCTACACTAAAATGTTCAAAGTACGATATATGCAAATACAATGATAAATAACACACAACAACACTAGAAACAACGGAAAATCAATATTAAAACATACGTAGATGATAGAGTGTTTTGACACTCATCACACCCCCACACTTGAATCATTGCTTGTCCTCAAGCAAAACTCAACCATGGTATACAAACACAAACACAAAACACCTCAGAAAGAAAAAGCACGACAAGGACAAGACTAGGCATGATTAATTCACAACTTGACTCCTCTCAAAATCTCAAACTCACATCAAAAGTCCACCCCACTACCTAGCTAGTTCATCAATCCAAACACAAAGAGTAAGACCCGGTAGACACCTCACCACTCGGTAGTTTAATCAAGTGTTATTACTATGTAAAAGACAATAGAAAGGTTAACCACTCAGAGGTTCGGAAATTTTTAGCTCACGATTTGTAAGTAGCAAACTTCCTATCTCTCGCATACATGATCGATGTCTTTCAAAGTATCCTACGTCCTACTCAGCAGTGTCTCAAAGTCGTGTGGTTGCTCGTGAACCAGGGGCTTTCAATCGGGTTGTAATGGGGCTAAGGTAAAGGTGAGGAAATATGTATGGATAGTAGTTAAACCACCCAATCCGAGGACATGTTACAAAAGTACTCTAGTCACTCGTCTATTCTAAACATCTTCACCATAAATCGCTAAAGCACACTCCCAAAATTCACCCATTTCCTAAGACCGCGTAGCACGAGTTATGCCAATTATTAATGCCTTATTCAACTTTCACTTTTCTTTCTTTTCTTTTCTTTTTTTTCATTTTTTTTCTTTTCTTTCTTTCTACAAACACCAACACAAGATTGGCATTTTCTAGGCAAAAACTCGGCTTCTTTGTATGGCCTTTTTAATCACCCAAATTTCCAATGAATTAACCCATAAGAACACTAAGCTACAAACTAAACCCAATACATATCATCTCCCCAAACAAGTGTAAATTTATGTGTCCTCGGATCGGATGACCAAAGGTCGGGAAGATGGTGGATATAAGGCTTAGAGTTGGTATACATATAATATGATCAATGAATGGTTAGGCTCAATGGGTTAAAGTAATGGATATAAAGGTTCTTGGCTCTAAAGCTCTAGGCTCAATTTCAAAGGATTAGCCCCCGTCATTCACTAATGCCACACAACCAAGACCCTGTCAAGTATTAATAGGATACCTCGATCAACCGAACTCATGTAGGCACCTCATGAATAAATGAAGACGGTTGTCTCCTCCTTCGGCTCAAAGTTCCTCACAAGGTCACTCATCAACCCTCTAGTCTAATCTACATAGTGAGACCACTAGTCTAAACAACCGAGGGTGAGATTTCTACAAGTTCTTAGGCCTTGTGCTCGAGTTCATTTTCTAACTAGGTGTGTGATATGCTTCTAACACAAGTTAAAGAATTTTGAAGGGGGTTAAATTTTGAAAAATTCATGCCAAATCATTGCCTAATCAAAACAAACCCGATCTAAACACACAAAGGATTCCTAAGTGGAACCACACCCCCACACTTGAAGAACACCTTGTCCTCAAGGTGTAGGGAGCAAATAGATATCAAAACAATTATGCTATATTAACAAATGCAATAAGAACCAAGCATGAACATCAATCAAACATGGAGAACAAGACATGAGGTCTAAAGATGGGGGGTCGGTTTTTTTTTTTCAAAAAAAAAAAAACGGGATGAAAATTAAAACTGAAAGTTGCCACGGCCGTGGCTAAAAGCCACGCCAAAAAAAAATTTTTTTTTTCAATTAAAAAAAAAAATTTTTCAAAAAAAAAATGAAAATGAAAACCAAGAGTTGCCACGGCCGTGGCTAAAAGCCAAGCCAAAAAAAAAAAAAATTTTTTTCGCAAAATTTTTTTTTAAACTTTCCCAACTCGTCCTCGATCTTTGCTGAGCTTCCAATCGTCCATGTCACCTTCAAGATGCAAGAGACCACATAAGCATGAACTAACACTACAAAATCATACCGGGATAAGAACAATACATAAAAGACCATCACATAAAAGACTATAGCAATATAAAGACAGACAAAACATGCTAAGTATTAGCTTGACTTTACTCCCCTTGTTCATGCATTGGAGGGTGAAGCCACGGATTGCACTTCCGCTTGCCGTTCCATATTACCACTAAGGTACATCTTGCACCTTTGGCCATTCACCTTGAATACTCCTCCATTGATTCTTTCCAACTTGAGAGTTCCAAATGGAAAAACCTTTACCACCTTGAAAGGTCCACTCCACTTGGACTTGTGTTTTCCCGGAAAAAGTTTTAACCGAGAGTTGTAGAGTAGCACTTGATCACCTTCCTTGAACTTCTTCTTCCCGATGTGGGCGTCATGTTTCTTTTTCTTATCCTCCTTCTTAAGCCTTTCCACTCCCGGCTTGGCTTCCTCCTCCCAGTGGATGTAATGCACAATCATGTCAAGATTTATCCCCTTCATCTCAGATTTTTGGCATGCCATAGCCTTAATCCGTTTGTTAGCAATTTCAAGCACCTTCTCCTCTTGCTCCTTAGAGAGCTTGTTGGAGATGATAATGGGGGGTCTTCCTTCATCCTTTAAGAATGCATGTCGTAAATAGGAGGGTAGCTCTTTCTTCTCCAAGCTTGGAATCTTAATGATGGAAGGTGGAGTAGGATACTTCAAATCAAGCTCCAAATCTTTATGGAGAGTTCTTTTATCAACTTTTCCCACGAACTCTTCCAGGTTTTCCTCTTCGTGTTTTCCATCATTCTCTTCATCTATTCCATCTTCACTCTTCAATGAGCTCTCCTTGCCCAACTTGAGGACACCATCTTCAACCATATCAATCTTCATGCATACGCCTTCATCAAGAGGATGGCACATTGCATTCGACATCTTGAATTCTACTTTCTCCTCCCCTACTCGGAGGACCAATCTTCCTTCATGTACATCCACCAAGGCACGTGCCGTGTTGAGAAACGGTCGGCCAAGAATTAGTGGACAACTCTTGTCTTCTTCGTAATCCAACACCACAAAGTCAACGGGGAAGATAAACTTATCAATCTTCAACAATACATCCTCCACAACCCCGAATGGCTTCTTCATGGTTTGGTCCGCCAATTGGAGACGCATAGAAGTTGGTTTCACCTCACACAAACCAAGTCTCCTCATAACAGACAAAGGCATCAAGTTAATGCTAGCGCCTAAATCACATAAGCACTTGGGAAACTCAACATCACCAACAAAACCAGGAATAGTGAAACTCCCCGGATCTTTTAACTTTGTCGGGAGATTTTTAGAGATGAGAGAGCTACACTTCTCCGTGAGGGCTACCGTCTCTCCATCTTTCCACTTCCTCTTCTTAGTGATGAGTTCCTTGAGAAACTTCGAGTATTGCGGTAATTGATCCAACATCTCAAGAAAAGAAACACTGATCTGGATGTTCTTCATCTTCTCCATGAAGCCAATAAACTTGTCATCCATCACATTCTTCTTCTTCACTCTTTGAGGAAATGGTAGAGGAGGGATCTTTGGTGGTGGCGGAACATACTCCTCTTCCTCGTCCATCTCAACGAATGGACGTTTCTCCTTCTCTTTTTCATTGACCTCCTCTTTGTTCTCTCTTGATTTTGGGCTCGTCTCTTGACAAATTGTTTCCTTGCCACTCCCCAAGGTAATTGCACACACATTTCCTCGAGGATTCACTTCCGTGGAGCTAGGAAGAGAACCGGATGCTCTGTGGGCACTTGCATTTGCTATTTGCCCAAGTTGCCTCTCCATATTATGCAGGGCGGTTGCTTGACCCTTGAGGATTTGTTCAAGATTGTCTTGCCTTGATGCTTGTTGTTGTATGGCTGCCAAAATTTGGCCTTGTTGGCTAACCACCCCTCCAACTTCTTGCATAAACTTTTCCATCTTGTCAAATCTCTCCTCAATATTTCCCATCCGATCCATCAAGGAGAAACGTGGTTGGAAACCCGGAGGAGGTCCTTGTTGTGTAGTACGAAGAGGAAGTCCCTTATCCGGAACAATTGCCATGTTATCTCCACTACTTCCTCCGGTACCCCTCCAAGAGAAGTTCGGGTGATTTCTCCAACCGGGATTGTAAGTAGAGGAATATGGGTTGTTTCCCATCCTATTTGCCCCTTGACCTTGGCCTTGTCCTTGGCCACCAACAAAGTGTGCTTGCTCTACTTCCGTGTTCATCATAGCACATTCTTGCATCCCGTGGCCAACATTTCCACATGCTTCATAAGTCGTCCTTACGGCTGCCACATTGGTATTGTTCAAGCTAAGATCGTTCACTTTTCTTGCCAACATTACCAATTGGGCTTGAATAGAGGAGGCAACATCAACATCAATCACTCCCTTTTGCTGGTCAATAGGTTGTCTTCCTCTCTCATTTGCCATAAGGATGTTTGTAGCTGCTAATTCTTCGACGATGTGGTAGGCATCATCCCTCTCTCTTCTCAAAAAGGATCCGTTAGAGGCAGCATCAACCGTCCCCCTTGTAGAAGGTCCAAGACCAAAGTAAAAAGTTTGGAGTAAAGACTCCTCTGATATATTGTGGTGTGGACAACTCCGTTGTAATCCCTTGAATCTCCCCTAAGCTTTACTCAACGACTCATTCTCGAATTGTTGGAAGTTGTTAATCTCCTTCATGAGTCTATTTGTCTTGGAGAAGGGAAAATACTTGTCAAGGAAGGCATTAGCTAGCTCTTCCCATGTCGTAATTGTTGTCCCAACCAGATTCTTATACCATATCTTTGCTTGGTCCTTCAAGGTAAATGGGAACAACCTCAGCTTCACAGCATCGTCGGTAACTCCATTGTGCTTGAAGGTGTCGGCTATCTCCAGAAAATTAGCAATATGGTCGTTGGGATCTTCATTCGGTAATCCATAGAATTGGACCGAAGCTTGGAGCATGTGAATCACTGCTGGCTTGATCTCGAAGGTGTTAGCTTGAATAGCAGGCCTAGGAACTCCAGACATTGCCCCTCTCAAGGTGGGCCTAGCATAGTCTATGAGAGACCTTCGAGGAACTCCAACTCCTTGCGAATCGCCTTGCGGAGCTCCTTGTGGAGCTTCTTGCACATGAGGTTGTTGATTCATCCTTGCTTGTGTCCTTCTCTCTTGTCGCAACGCCCTTTCCAAGTATCCAATGTGTTCGTTGAGCGAGTTGAGCGCATGCGACAAATCAGTACCTTGTAAGACAAACAACAAAGGCACTAAGTAACCAAGTAAACAAAAAAAAAGTCCTAATCCAAGTTCGTAAGCCAAATTAAGCGTCTAGTACTTAGTCCCCGGCAACGGCGCCAATTGATAGGAAGGATTTTCACCCTTCTTGCAATAAAGAGTAAGTACGGGATTGTCGTCCCACGAGGACTAAGCTAGGCCACAAATGCGACTCAACCACTAGTTTAGGACTATAAGGAATGGAGTTGTCAATTCCAAACACAATATGCTACTTGAAATAAGATTTCAACTAAGCAAGGAGAAGGGTAAAACACTTAAAACAAGAGTGAGCTTGGTACCAATGACAACCTAAATAACCAAATGGCATATGGGGTTTATTAAGTTCGTGTTATGGTCCGGATGTTTCTTAGGCAACTAATCAACGCTCCCGCAACAAATTAATCTAAATCGATAGTTAATTAGGCTTAGTTGAACCAACCGCACTCCCGCGACTAATTAGCCAACTAATCCAACTAACTACCGATTATCACCATCATCCTTTGGACAACTAACCACCTAAAGAGATCCCTCTTCAATAGACAACTAGTTAACTAGTTAAATGGTCTGTTAATCCTAACCCCTCCCGGCAGTTAGTGTTAACTTAGTTTATAATCAAGGTGATCAATCAAGATTAAGCATTAAACACATTAACTAGTTCATAATCCTTAACATATTAACCCCACAAAACCATTGGCTAAGTAGGTGCCATCAAGGCACCAAACTCACAAATCAACTACTCACACATGTTTATCATACAACTCAACTCATCTATTGAACAAAGCAAGCAAAACAAGAACATTAAAAGATAGAGTAAGAGAGAGCTCAAAATGGTCTTCAAGCTTCCAATCTTCTTCCTTCAAGTTCCCTTCACAAGCTTCAACAATGGCTTCCTCTCCTAGCTTCTTCTTGGCCACGTTTTTCCTCCTCTCCTTCTCTTCTCATCAGCCACGAATTTTCTCCAGGAAGAGGAAGGTTGGCAGCCACGTTTTTACTTGGGAGGGAGTAAGAGAGAATGGTGGAGAATGAATGTTTTTTTTTTGGAGTATGGAGAAGTGTAGTAGTGGGAGACAAAAGGAATGAAGTAGTGGGAGACAAAATGAGGAATAATGGGGAGTTAGTGGAGTGAAGTTGGTGCCTTTTTGATAGTGGATTGCCAGCCAAGAATGGTGGGATGGCAGCCAAGAACGTCATGGAAAATTCCGGAATGGTCCCAGAACGGGCCATGAATTTCGGCCGATTTCGGTTAGGCGAGTCCTCAGATTTGAAGCTTGACTTCATGCACATTTTTGACCCTCTTAGACTTCGAATCTGAAGACGACCAAAGAAACAAAGTTGTATCTCCGGATGTCTTCTTTCCATAACCGCCTCACTCGTCTCCATTCGACTTCGTATGAAAAAGTTATCTTTATTAGAGTCACTTAAGGTCAGTCTGCTCAATGTTGTCGCCGTCCCGATCGTCCACCATTCTTTAAGGTTGATCCGATAGCCTTTGACATGCTCCAATGTACACCAATATCCTTCCCGCATCACTACAAAGCCTCCTAGAATTAAACATGAACGAAATTTAATGAAAATCACAAGAGCTACACTAAAATGTTCAAAGTACGATATATGCAAATACAATGATAAATAACACACAACAACACTAGAAACAACGGAAAATCAATACTAAAACATACGTAGATGATAGAGTGTTTTGACACTCATCAGGCATCTCTCGCCTACCTGTAGGCCAGAAGGGGTGTCTCTTGCTCTTTAGCATCCCTTCGCCATTCAGTCCAGGCTTTGGTCGTGCCCCATCAAATTTGCCTGCCTAGTGCCTTCGTGATCCATCAGTTGGACAGTCATTTGCTCGCACTCTTTCGACGGGCGGCCTGTTCTCGCACCTCTTCGGGCAGCTTGTAGCTTCCCGGAGTTGGGCAAACATTTTAAGGCTCCTCCAGCTCCTCGTAACGATGTGCACATGCGAAGTGCCAAGTGCGCCACAAAGCGCCAATTATGACCTGCATCCAATGCGCCATGCGTACACGCACATGTGCGTGCACATGGGTGTGTGCGTGCGCGAGGGCAGTTACCCCAAAATAAAATGCTATCAAGTGCTCGGAGGGAGATTATTGATCAAATATCTCTTGGCTTCAATTCTCATTTATGTAATTTATAGTGTTCTCTTTCCCAAGTTCATATGTAAAAATTTTGACAACTTGATGGAAAATTTTTGGTGGTCAGGAGACTTGGACTCCGAAAAATTCATTGGACTAGCTAGGAGAAGCTGTCCAAAACTAAGAGAAAGGGAGGGTCGGGTTTCAGGAGAATACAAGGCTTCAATATTGCCTTCATGGCCAAGCAGGCATGAAGCTATTAAATAACACTATTTCCTTATGATTTAAACTATTGAAAAATATATACTTCTCTCATTCTTCCTTTTTGTTGATTGGGAGCAGAAATGAGTCTTCTTAGACATGGAATAGCATCCTGCAAGGTCTGGACCTTATCATAGCAAATCTGGTATGGAGACTAACAAATGGATATTGAAATTTAGCCATTATTGAAAAAAAGCGAGGGTGCGCGGGCCTGGGCTGGGCCTTTTGTATAGTTATTAAATCCCCAGCAGCACCCAGTACAACCAGATTATATAGTGATTAGTTGACGGGGTTCAATGGCATATAAAAAATATTAGCTATCTGGTGCAGCACTATAGTTTTTATACCATGTAAATGATATGTTCTCTTGAAAAGGCCTTAAGTGATTTGATTAATATTATCCATACCAACAAGATGCACCTACTTTTCTGGCACACATCTTGAGAAAACTCCAAGGTTAAACGCGATTAACCTGTAGTAGACTCTGGATGGGTGACCTCCTGGGAAGTTTTCTGGAATGCGTGCGAGTGAGGATAAAGTACAATGGAAAAGGCTCGTCTTGGTCTGTGGAGATAGTCGATCAGATCACGGGACGTTATGGCTTATAATTATGGACAAATTACTCTCAGGTCCCTGTGTTATGGTTTTATCATTCGCAGGTCCCTGTATTATAGAAATAGTGTATGAGGTCCCTGTGTTTTAAGAAATATTGGTCTGAGGTCCCTGCTCACCGGATCATAGATTTTCTCCGACGGACAGCCATCTGAAAAGACAAAAATACCCCTCTGAACAAAAAATAAAAACACTCGATTAAACACCAACAACATCAACTCAACTCAAGAACACCAAATTGAACATTTACATCCCTCGATTAAAAACTCTCATGTGTCCATCGGTTCCATTTTACCCTTCCAAAACCCAAAACACCATAACCTTCCAGATCTAGTTCTCCACAAAGCCGGACTTCAGACTCCTAATTTTTTTTTCCATGGGCGGTGGTATAGGTGTTCGTGGCCCTCTCCGTCGTGGGGGCCGTCTGGGGTTGTCGTGGAGGAGCGGGGAGGCATCATCATCATTGTCATCGTCTGAGGTTATCCTGGAGGAGCGAGGATGCATTATTGTCGTCGTCATCTGAGTTTATCATGGAGGAGCGGGGAGGCATCGTCATCATCATCATCGTCTGGGGTTGTCGTGGAGGAGCGGGGAGGCATTGTCGTCATCGTCGTCGTCTGGGGTTATCGTGGAGGAGCGAGGATGCATTATTGTCGTCGTCATCTGAGTTTATCATGGAGGAGCGGGGAGGCATCGTCATCATCATCATCGTCTGGGGTTGTCGTGGAGGAGCGGGGAGGCATCGTCGTCGTCGTCGTCGTCTGGGGTTGTCGTGGAGGAGCGGGGAGTCATCGTCGTCGTCTGGGCTTGTCGTGGAGGAGCCTGAACAGGACGAATAGGCAGGAGTAGAGACGGAGATGGAAACGGGCCGTACCCAGTTCGTTGTTCAAAGTTAGTTAAATTGTTGAGTTTAATTGAGTACTGAAAGGAAGGATTTTCACCCCTCTTGCAATAATGAGTAAGTACGGGATTGTCGTCCCACAAGGACTAAGCTAGGCCATAATTTGACTTTACCACTAGTTTAGGACTACGAGAAATGGATTTGTCAATTCCAAACACTCTATGCTACTTGAAATAAAATTACAACTAAGCTAGGAGAAGGTTTAAACACTTAAAACAAGAGTGAGCTTGGTACCAATGACAACCTAAATAACCAAATGGCTTATGGGGTTTATTAAGTTCATGATATGGTCCGGATGTTTCGAAGGCAACTAATCAACGCTCTCGCGACAAATTAGTCTAAATTGATTCTTAACTAGACTTCGATGAACTAACCACGCTCTCGCGACAAATTAGCCATCTAATCTAAGTAATCACCAACTATAATCACCATCCTTTGGACAACTAGTCACCCAAGGTAATCTCTCATCAATAGGCAACTAGTTAACTAGTTAAATGGTCCGTCAATCCTAACCCCTCTCGACGATTAGCATTAACTTAGTTCATAATCAAGGTGATCAAGCAAGATTAAGTAATAAATACATTAACTAGTTCATAAACCATAACATTTTAACCCCACAAAACCATTGGCTAAGTAGGTGCCATCAAGGCACCAAACTCACTAATCCACTACTCACACATGTTCATCATATAACACAAATTATCCATTGAACAATGTGAATGAAACATGAACAGAGAGATAGAGTTTAGTGAAAGCTCAATGATGTCTTCAAGAACTTCCTCCTAGCTCTTTCTTCAAGTTCCTTCCAAGCTCTCTCTACACTTCCTCTCCTTGCTTCTTCAACGGATGGCCACGTTTTTCCTTCTCTTCTCCTCAAGATTGGCCACGTTTTTTTGGTTCTTTCAAAGGGAGAGGGAGCCACGTTCTTCTTGGTAGGAAGGAAGAGAGAATGATGGTGGTAGATAGTGGAGAATAAGTGTGTGGGAAAGTGGAAGTAGTGGGAGACAAATTGGCTCAAATTATGGAAGTGGAGCACTAATGTCTAAAGTTTTTTTTTACTAAGGGAATCAAAAGAAGGCACTTATACTAGTTTTTGGCTTGAGGAGTGCCAGCCACGAAATTCACTATTCATGCCCAAAAATGGGCCCAAAACCCATCCTAAAATTCAGCCCACTCGTCAGATTTGTTGGCAGATTCGAAGGTGAACTTCGGAAGTGATTTTCCTCCCACTTGGACTCCGAATTTGAAGAAGCCCATGAAGACAAAGTTGTAGCTCCGGATGTCTTCTTTCTAGCGCCACCTTTCTTGCCTCCATTGGACTTCGGATGAGAAAGATATCGGCATTTGAGTTGCAAGGGGTCAGTTTTGCTCTACGCTCTCTTGGGTCTCATAAAACGCCAATCGTCCCGGCTGATCCGATCGCCTATGACGCATCCCTCGGAACATGAACGTCCATCATTACCGTAACAAGACTCCTATCAAGAAAGAATCATAATTAAAATCACAAGACTATACTAAAACGAACATAACACATAATACGAGACAATGAAGTCAAATAACGAACAAACATACTAGAAACAATAGAAAATCAATACTAAAACATACATAGATGATAGAGTGTTTTGACACTCATCAAGTACCCAAAAGTTAGTTAAATTGTTCAAAGTTTTTGGGATTAATTAATTTTGTTGAGTTTTCGCTTATGATTGTTGAGGGATGCGTTGAAGATGGAACCAAGGTTGAAGATGAATTCACTAGTAGGGTCCTTACTATTTCACCAGTAATATGGCAAATTATCCTTAGGTCCCTGAGGTTTGACGAATTCACCAGTAGGGTCTTTACTATTTTGAAACTCCTCTTTTCTTCCTCCAAATTTTGTAAAAGAGAACCATCTGGTCCCTGGCTCCGGGACCAAAAATAACTCTGGCAATATTAAACCTAAAAGGATGAAAATGCCCCTCTGTAAAAAAAATCCATCTTCTTCAAGATTAGAACACCAAGAACACACAATTAACTAAACACCAATAACATATGAATTAACACCCCTAAAATACACTAAAACACCCAAATTAAAAATCAAGAAAACTAGATGAATTAGTCTTCTTGCTTGGGTTCTTGACAAACATATCTTATCTTCTTCCCTGGCCAAATAACTAGATGAATTACTTGAGAAATGGCATCCGACTGTAGCCTAACCAAAACAACATGGAATCCAACACGCCAGAGAAACATCATCAAACCGATCTGGAAGAATCCTTAGAGAAGCTTCTGGAGATACGACAAAAGGAGACACGACGTTCTTGGAGGTGGAGGTGCGACTGTCATTATCGGTGACGCGGAAGGAAAGGGATGGCCAAAGAGGATGCGCAGGCTCGGGTACTGACAGACATTTTCCATCCCGTCGCAGCTTCCACCATCGATAACCTAGGCACTGACAGATGTTGTCCATCCCGGCTTGCTTTCGCCTTCGTAGGATCCCTCCATCAATTCCCTACCGCCGCCGGATCCAGCCCCCTTTGATTTGCCGATTCCCTACCGCCACCATGGATAACTGGAAAGCGACAAATGAGTTGAAGTCATCTGGTTGGGAATTGGTTTTTGGAGTTCATCTCCACTTTTTGGTTTCCATCTCGTTGGATAACACCTTCATTGGTTTGGTGTTTGTGTTTAAATTGGATATTGGTGTTTGTGTTCAAAATGGGTTACACATATTTGTTTATATTTGTTTGTTTTAATTGGATGTTGTTTGGTATTTAATTGAGTATGTTCATTGTGTTCTTCATATTCTAGAGGTTAAAGAAGGTAAATTTTTTATTTTTTATTAAAGGATAATTTGGTCATTTCATCCATCTTCTCGTCGGAGCTATTTTTCGATACGGGAGCCAGGGACCTGAGAAAACTATTTAATGACACCTGGAGGATGAAAAAAGGGGTTTCGAAAATAGAAGGATCTATTGGTAATTTTGTCAAACCCCATGGACCTGAGGGCAATTTATCCTAAATTATATGCCACATTCAAGCTGTGAATTTCATCTATAAAGCAATATGGAAAAATATCCTCTAGCTGAAAAAATAAAATGCTATAAAGTGCTCGGAGGGAGATCATTGATCAAATTTGTCTTGCCTTCAATTCTCAGATATGTAATTCACAGTGTTCTCTTCCCTAAGTTCATATGTAAGAAATTTGACAGCTTGATGGCAAAATTTTGGTGGTCAAGAGACTTGGACTCTGGGAAAATTCATTAGACTAGCTGGGAGAAGCTATCAAAAACTAAGAGAAAGGGAGGGTCGAGTTTCAGGAGAATGCAGGACTTCAATGTTGGCTTCATGGCCAAGAAGTCATGAAGGCTATTAAATAACACTGATTCCTTATGCTTTAAACTGTTGAAAAAATCTACTTCTCTCATTCTTCCTTATTACTGATTAGGAGCAGAAATGAGTCTTCTTGGACCTGGAATAGCATTCTGCAAGGTCTGGACCTCATCAAACAAAATCTGGGATGGAGACTGGGATAAAATATCCAGATTTAGGAGGATGTTTGGGTGATAGCTCTACAGAACTGCAGAATCAATCTCATTACCACCTACTGATCCAGTAGAAATAATCTTATGCTTATAGATAGATATTAATGGAATACTAAGACCTTGGAGAGATTGTTCTCTTAGCCAGAGATCCATGTCATTCAACATATGAGGCCCAGAAAGAATGCTGGGATGGATAAGCTAATATGGTCACCTGCAATTTCAGAGAAGTATTGTGTTAAGTTGGGTTACTAATTTTTGCAGACTATAGTTTAACTACTGATCATAATGTTGATATTTTATAGTGCAAGTTGTGGAAATTGAAAATCTTTCCAAAGATTAAAGTCTTCCAATGTAAAGGCTGTCCAGAATTCAATTTCCAAATCTGCGAATTTTTTCACAAAGCGTATACTTGAGAACTCCTCTTGTAGTTTGTGCAATGCAAGCAACGAAGATACCATTCATGCCTTGTTGTTAGGCCCGTATGCTAAACTAACTTAGTTCTTCTCTCCCCTTGGTTACATGTATACTGAGTCTGAGAAAACAAGAGACTTTTGTACTTGGTTGGATCAAACTATAACCAAGTTACAATAGGCTAATCAACATGAGATTTTATAGCAGATTGGCTTTATCTGCTGGCATATTTGGATCGATAGCAACAAGCACTACTTTGAGGGGAAAACTAGAACAAAAATGCTAAAGTTTTCTAACTTAGAAGAGGATGCAGGTACTGCTGTGGAGATCATTCATGCAGATTGCTGATGCCCTCCTGGCAGCAACACTCTCAAACTAACCTGGGGGAAGGGTGAATTAGGTATCTAACAATTTTTTTGACTATTTTGGCACTTAGTTTATTAGCATAAACAAGAGTAGGGATAGATCTTTTTGACACCAGATGTATATTGGTTCGGCTCGGGTCCACTTGAGCATACATCCACTCTACAATCGTTCTCTCACCTTTTTATTACTCCAAACAAAAATAAAAGAGTACACCACAAGTTTTCAAGTGCACTTACAACCTTTACTTTCACTACTTTTAATGAACTTGGCTAGTCACCAACTTCTAGATTTGTAGGCTATCTAGAGACTATTACAAGTATTCTAATACAATAATTTTATAATATCACTCTTTGTCTTAGCAAGGTGATCTCAGCTTTCTCTCTTTTAGTTCTGTGTGTTTAGCTCTTTGCTTAATTTGTATCTTTGAATTTCATCACCCGTAGAGCTCTTCCTTTATCTTCATCTTTGTTAACTATTTATACGATTGACATGGCTTCTTCTTTAGGCTTGAGCTTGCTCAACAAGCAAGGATTCAAACTCCATGAGTCTACCTCAGAAATGTAGCTGTTGAAAGGAAAGCCTTCATTGGTTACCTAGGTAGCCAACACTTTTCTTTCTAGGCTGACTTGAGTTGACCTTGAAGATAGACTTGATTTGATCCACAAAATATCGGTATAATAAAGATTGTTGCTTGTTGGAGGTGGTGTACTTGATTAGGATCTTATAAAGTCGAGGCAAGAGTTTAACTCTTTCTTCGTAAGACGAGATTGCCCCGTATTTAGTGCTTACGGGCTACGACAATCGTCCCCAAGATACAAAGACTTAGCTGCTTCCAAGATCGTAGCACAATGATTCTCGAAGCTTTGGGCGAATTGCTAGATACTCGCAACTATCTTAAGAGAGAGAGAGAGAGGGGGGGAGAGATGAGAGAACTACAATGCTAATGAATGTTTATGCACTTGTAGTTGGGATGAGTTTGGAAGTGAGGGGAAGAGCTCTATTTATAGGCGCTGGATGGGAGGGAGGTAGGCACTCCGAAAGGGCACAAGGCACTTTCGAGGAGATGCATCTATTCGGCCAGCAAGCAGACTGCCTCGTTCAGACTTTCGGTTGTCTTGACTTCGGACTTTCGGTTGTCTTCCTCGATCCTCAGTCTCACGATCAAGTCTTCCAGTCCCATGTCCTTCCACTTATGCTTGAGGTAGTTCTTGAAATCCTTCCACAGGGGGGTAGCTTCTCAATTAGTGCAGCCACTTGGAAGGACTCACTGAGTTGCATGCCTTCGGCGTGAATCTCATGCAGAATCAGCTACAGCTCTTGAACTTGGTCTATAACCTTCTTGGAATCCAACATGTGGAATCGAGGTATCTCCTGACGATGAATTTCTTCATACCGGCATCCTCCGTCTTGTACTTCTTCTCCAGGGAATCTCACAATTATTTCGTAATCTTGGCACCTATATAGACATTGTAAAGGGTGTCGTCTAATCTATTCAGGATATAGTTACGACACAAGAAGTCATTGTGACCCCATGCATCCAGGGCGTTGATCTTCTGTTGATCAGCCTCATTTTCTGCCACCTTCGGAGCTTCTTCCTTCAAGAACCGAACCAGGTTGAGCGTTGTCAAGTAGAACATCATCTTTTGTTGCCATCTCTTAAACTCGGTGCCTTTGAACTTTGCCGATCTTTTAGCATGGACAGTTCCTGGGACCGTCGGCACTGGTGCCTGAGCAGAGCTTGATGATGCCATCTTCAAGTACACAGATCTCGTCTTACGATTGTTGTTTGTCAGTGGTGGTGTACTTGATTAGGATCTTGTAAAGTCGAGTCAAGAGTTTGACTCTTTCTCTCTAAGATGACATTGCCCAGTATTCAGTACTTACGGGCTACGGCAATCGTCCCCAAGATACAACGACTTAGCTGCTTCCAAGATCATAGTCCAATAATTCTCGAAGCTTCGGGCGAACCGCTGGATACTCGAAACTATCTTGAGAGAGAACTATAATGCTAATGAATGCTTATGCACTTGTAGTTAGGGGTGAACAAAAAAACTGATATCTAATATCCGAATTCGATATCCGATTTTTTGTTCGAACTCGGATTCGGATAATTTATGTTCAGATTCAGATTCGAATTATCCAAATTTTTTTGTTCAGATTCGGATGCGGATTCGGATATGAAAAATATAATTTTGGATTATCCGAATATCTAAATTTATATATATATGCTATACGATTAGAAGTTTGGAATGTAATGGGCTGGGCCTACCACCTTTTTGTTTAGTAAATTAGAAGAACTCAAAAGGTCACAGCTGCTGCCGATTCACCTCCTTACCACCATTGAGAGTCGAGAGTTGAGAGGTCAAAACCACTTAGAAACCCTAAATAAAATATTAGAACAACTCTGATCAACTCGGTGCATGCAACATTTTCGGTCATCTCAGGTCTCAGCTGAATTCAAATGGTATAGTTGTCTTAATCTATTTCTTTATTTCAGCATGAACAAGTTAGTTCTCTGGATTAATTTTTTTATTTTTACTTTTCGTTGCTTTGGTTACTTGTGCTCTAGGTTAGTTTATTAATTTCTTATTGTTACCTGCGTGATTTCTATTAAAGTTGTTGACTATTGGTGATTTGCGTAAGAATAAAAAGTTATTGCTTTGATTTCTATTGCTTTGGTTTCTTGTTAGTTTTACTTGTTGCTTTTATTCGGTAGAGTTTATGCGGTGATGGATAGCTATGTGCTTTTTGTGCTCTTTGCTTTGAGTTTGGGTTTCTATTAATTATTTTGGTTTGGACAGCTTTTGTTACATATTGATCTATTTGTATTTGCAGGGTGAACAAAGAGATACTATAGAGGGGGACAACACTGCCACCATTATTGCAAAAAAAAGAAAGGAGATGTCAACTAGGTCAGAATTTTGGAAGAGCTTCGAGAAATTCACTAAAGGAACTGAAACAATGGCCTCATGTCTCTATTGCAAGAAAGAGCTGCGTGCCAACACTCAAAATGGAACGACGCCCCTCAAAAATCATTTGGCCATTTGCAAAGGGAAGAATCTTTCGGAGTCTAACCAAGTGCAGCTGGTAGGAATGTTAGTACATGGTGAGAAATCTCTTGTCACTTATAAGTATGATTATGATTCCGTGAGAAAGACTTTGGCAAGGATGATAATTTTGGAAGAACTGCCTTTCAAGTTTGTTATGGGGTTAGGGTTTAAGCTATTTATGGAGGTAGCATGTCCTAGATTTCCAATTCCATCAAGATGGACCATCCAACGTGATTGCTATCAAATGTTTATGAGTGAGAAAGAGATTATGAAAGACTTTTTTAAAAAGTCTTCACAAAGAATTTGCATGACCACTGATACTTGGACGTCATTGCAAAAAGTGAATTATATGTGTGTGACTGCCCACTTTATTGATAAAAATTGGACGTTACATAAGAGGTTATTGAGTTTTGCTCCCATATTTTCACATAAAGGGAAAGATATAGGAATTGTATTGGAGACATGCTTGCGAGAGTGGGGGATTGATAAAGTATTTACTATCACAGTTGATAACGCAATTGCTAATGATAAGGCTGTTGGTTATTTGAGGGATAAGTTGAAAAGTAAGTGCATTAGTGATGGCAAATACATGCATATGAGATGTGTTGCTCACATATTGCACCTGATTGTGATGGATGGACTTGCTCTTTGTAACGATGCTGTGAACAAAGTTCGGATGGCGGTTAAATATATAAAGAATTCACCTGCAAGGTATGGAGTTTTCAAAAAATCTGTATCTTTGGAAGATCTTCAATATAAAGCTTGGTTGAGCTTGAATGTGCGTACTAGGTGAAATTGAACTTACAAGATGTTGGATGGTGCACAAAAGTTGCAGAAACTTTTGTGAGGTATGAGGAGTTGGATCCTTTGTTCAAGTTCACTCTTCGTGATGAAAAAGATAAGAAGAAGTGTTTAGTCCCTACCGATGAAGATTGGGAGGAGGTGAGGAGATTGGTGACCATCCTAAAACGGTTCTACAATTTGACTTTGAGAGTTTCAGCATACAAGACGGTATGTTCTCATTCTTTCTTGCATGATGTTGCTAATATGCATGCTATCTTTCAGAAATGGAAAGATGGTAACAATTTTAGCTTGTCAATGATGGCGATGCCCATGGCTGAAAAGTATGAAAAGTACTGGGGAGAGGAAAAAATGAGCATGTTGTTGTATATTGCAGTAGTTCTTGATACTAGGAAGAAGCTAAGATTTTTGAGATTTACTTTGTTAGACATGTATGTGGATGGAAAAGGAGAAGGTGAAGAGTGCTTTGTATGAATTGTTCAATGAGTACAAATGCAAGTTTGGATCTTCACTAGTCATGCCATCAAGCCATGTTGGTATTAGTAGCAAAAAAAACCATGGAATGTGGATGATGATATTAATGATGATGACGATGATGAATTCATGACAACCCAAAGAATTAAACGTTTCAAGATCCAAGAACTTGGAGTTGGCGAAAGTAATAAGTCAGAGTTAGACAAATACTTGGGGGAGGATCTTGAAGATGACGATAATGATGAATTTGACATTTTATCATGGTGGAAGGTTTTGAGCTCTAGATTCCCCATTCTTGGTCATATGGCTCATGATGTTCAAGCTATACCTGTCTCTACTGTTGCTTCAGAGGCTACCTTTAGTAAAGGAGGACGAGTACTTGATGCATTTAGGAGTTCATTATCTCCTAGGATTGTAGAATCTCTCTTATGCACTCAAGATTGGCTTCGAGGCATGTCATCACATATCAATGTTGAAGAAGATTTTGATGAAATGGAAGAGCTTGAGGATGGTAATATTTTCGTTCCTTTTAATTATAAGCTATTTCAATGTCACGGTTTCATTTACGAATAATTCATTACATATACTTTTAATTGCAGGTTTTTTGTCCATGGGGATGGATATATACCAAAAGTTTATAGATTCTAAGAGTCCATATTGATGAGCTATTGAAGAAGAGCTTCAGATTTTATTGCATATTGAAGAGCTATTAGGAAGCCCATTTTGAAAAATTTGGATGCCACTGTGTGTTTAAAATGTTACTGTACTTTGAAGATTAAATTGTTTACATTTTGAAGCCACTGTTGTCAATTTACTTTAAGATTTGATGGAATCATTTAAAATGGATGTAAACAGTTCAATGATGTTTAAATTTTGAAGATGGAAGTTGGAACTATTTGGAAATGCTCCAAGAGTTAAAATTCAGATTATCCGAGTCCGAATCTGAAATAATTTCAGATTTTAAAATTTAGATAATTCCTTATTCAGATTCGAATTCGGATTAAAAAATAGTAATTTTGGATATTTCAGATAATGAGAAATTTGGATAATTTGGATTTGGATTATCCGAATGCTCACCCCTACTTGTAGTTGGGATGAGTTTGGAAGTGAGGGGGAGATGCTGGATGGGAGGGAGGTAGGCACTCCGTAAGGGCACGAGGTACTTCTGAGGAGATGCATCCGTTCGGCTAGCAGGCAGACTGCCTCCTTCAGGCACCTTTTCGGCCAGCTAGCATGCACCCCTTCGCCTACCAGATTTGGCCAGCCTGCTCGTGACCCTTTGGTGCTCGTAGGCACCCCTTCGGTGGGTTCTCTAGATAGGCCATCCCTTCCGCACCTCTTCGCGTCTGAGTATTCTGGAGTCTTCCAGAATTAGCCAAAAAGTGCCTATTATGACCTACGTTCAATGCGCCATGCGCACATATGCGTGCGCGTGGATGTGCTCGTGCTCATGCTCGTGCTACGCACCATCCTCGTAACGGTCCAAGTTGGCTTTCCACGTGGTCAGCTACAAGGAGCATCTCCTTATAAACTAGGAAAAGCTTGTGCCATTTTCCAATGTGCGATTGGCTTCTTTTCAACCTTGGGCCTTCCCACTTTGGACTTTCCCACATTTGGGCCTTTTGATTTAATTAGCATTTATTCCAACAGATAAAAGAAATCTTCTGATTTTCTCTATTGCATCGGGTTATGTTAGTTCAACATAAATCAGAAAATTAATCAAGTATATGCCGGATAGTAGAGTGAATCTTCTTGGGGAGATTTTCATCAACATGAACTGCCGAGATGATTATAAAACTCTTCCCAAAGTTAGCGAGGGCGCTTATACGATGGACAAAAGTCTTAATCATCTTGATCTAGGCAACGTTCAAATTTGAACCAGCCTTGGAATAATCATCAAGTCAGCAGGTCACATCAAGTCCGACTTAACTAAATTATGTAAGCTAATGACTTGAACGGGACTTAAGAAATATCTGATCACTAAAATCACTAAACTGATTTTGTTTAGTTCGATTTCCAAATTCTACCTAACTTGGGGAATGAGGAATCAGTCGAAAGATAAGTATATAATAACTTAGTTAAGCATACACGTACTAGTATGCTTAGCCTATTAAGCTAAATATTTATATGCACTTAATCAAAATACTAAATGCATTTTCAGGATGCTTCTTGGGTATCTCGGTCAGTTGATGCGGGCATTTCACTTGCTGTCAGAGATGATGATGGCAACCTAGTGGATGATGTTGTCTCCAATTGCAAGACCTCAACGACCATTGAGTCGAGTTGATTGCCATCAAAGCTGCAACTAAGTTCGTTAATCAAAATTTACCTCTTAGTTGCACTTTGATGGAATCTAATTGCAAGGTATTGGTGAACTTCCTCAACTCTACCTCGTTCGAGATTGAATGGAAGATTGAACTTCTTGCATTAGAGGTGCAAACCTCTCTTTTGATTTTACCTTTCTGTAAACAAATGTACATTCCTAGAACGACTAACCAAGTAGCGGATTGGTTGTATGATTCCTATGATTAATTAATGAAGTACTAGCTTTTAATCTCCAAAAAAAAATCAACCCTTATTTCCTTCATCCTATTTATAATTGACATATCACATAGAAAATCTTATTATACATGAGTTTTAGATAAGTTAGATTTTTGAGATATATTCTAACATTATCTTTTAAAGAATTTGTGCAGGTAAAAGAGGCCAAGGATCTTAGATTTTTGGCTGAAGAGAGAAGATGAGTATTATCTAACAAGCTTTACATTTTTGTTCGTCTAAGTGCTCCAATATATATCACAAAAATAAGTAAAAAATAACATGTCCATCAACTTAAAACATGTTTAGTAGTTGTAGTAATTCCCTAATAGAACCACCATTGTACATTCCAAAGACAAGGTTCCAAGGTATTATTACCCGCTTTCTAGGGCGGCCAATCCACTTAATTTATGACGCTTTATATCCATCATTTTACATGATTCATTCAATTTTTCGGCATATTATATCCCACAATTTTGTAAGACATGTTGATACACTCACGTATTTTCTTATTAGGTAAACTACATACATGTTCATGACTATATGCATCTCTCATTCATTATTGACAACCCCAATGGCCATACACATATATCACTAGAAAACCCAAATCTTATCAAACATTAACCATTCCTAAACAACACATATAGATGAGTACAGGAGTTGAAACAGGCACATCCACTAACTAAGCCAATGATATTAACATATATTTGCTTACCCAAACCAAAATAGCTCAACAATGCTTATTTCTGAGTTTCATTCTAATTTTCCTTCTGCCCTTTTTCAAACGGTCTTTTTAAGCTCGTTTCTCTCACATACAATGTTTAAAAGGCTTTTTACACAATTTATAGCACTTATAACTTATAAAATACCGTAAGCTTCCTATTTCTCTAAGCCGCTCACTTTCTTCAAATTGAAACACAACCAACTAAATTGCAACAAGAATTAACGTATGTAATAGCTCGAATCAATTAAAGCTATTTCACTTTATTGCACTGCTAGGCCCATTGTTGAGTTATCCAAATGTACATAATTCATACATAAATATTTCATGAATGAACACTTAAGGTTCTATTTTTCCGTACATACCCACACTAATAATAAACAAGGCAATCTCACTCACTTCTAACATCGCTAAACAACTCATATGACAAAATATCACAAGAAAACCAACTGGTTTTTCATCAATAAACAACTATTATGTTCTTTCATTAAGTTACCTGTTAGAAAACAACCACCTTTGAGGTATATGCACAACAAAATTATTAATGGTATAAGCAAGAAAACAAGAATGCAAAAAAATTACGTGGTTCGACAAATTACTTATATCCACTAAAAGAGAGAAGTATTATTGATGAGTTGTGGGAGCCCATCACCAAGATAAGAGTAAAATCATGTATTTATATACCAACTCTAATACGACCATCGAGGTTCTTTTAAGTCAACTAGGAGTCTAAAATAGAATCCTTGTAGAATACAAATTCCTTCATTGTGAGAGAATTGAAGTGTGCTAGAAGGTCTCTCGATTTTGAGTCCACTTTGGTAAAAATTGTCCCTTAGAAGAACCATGAAGCTTCACTTGATACCGTAACGACTCCACCTTGAACCTTTAAACTTCCATTCTCTTCAAATTAAGTAAAGCTTCACGGTTTTTTAAATCCCTTTCACCCCTCATCACTACCATTGCACCCTTCTCAACTTTCAAAGGTTCACGTCCAAGTTTCAAAGCTTCACGCAGATAGTTGATTTTTTATGATAATTTCGCGACTAATCAAACCGTAACCGGGTCCAATGATAAAGGGAGGGGGATAGGAACATATCATAAACTAACTGGTTGATTGTACAAGTTCTCAAACGTTCAACTGTGTAAAATCAATATTGGGCATATTGTACCTATAGTGAAAAGGATAAGTACAAGTCTTGGCGAGAACACTGCAACAGTCAACTTTTCGGTACCCGTCCAATCTCAATCAAAAGAGAAAGCGGACCAAACTAGAAAAAGCAAAAGGTTGCAGAGTTGGCAAGATTAAGATCAGACCTGAGAATCCTCGGATTATAAATTGTGATCGCTACTCTGTAACTCATGGATATGTCTTTCGACTTCAGAAGCTTGAAAACGGAGAGAATTGGCGATGATACGGTACAACTTCCTTTGGTTACCAGCTCACCCAGCAATCCACTGCCACACCCCGCCAGACCCTTGTCTATTGGTTACTTCAGTTTGTTCCATCTCCTTATCAAGTGCAGCTTTCTGTCGCCGGAGTAGTTGGACCTCATTCTCTACGGCCTGCAATGATTCTAGTGTCTTCTGCAACTCGGCTATTTGTGCCTGGGAAGCACACCATTGTCAGACTGTGAGAAGATTTTAAAAATACAGAATATATCACCTAAGAAAGTGTGCTGAGAATTACTCAAAAATAACCACACACAAAAAATCAACTGGAGGAAGATGGAAGAGGGACAGAACCTCCAGCTTAAAACATCTTGATCTCTCAGCTACAAGTTGGCCTTCCACAGAATGGAGTTCCTATATTGATAAAGAAAAAGATTTCCAGTGGTTAAAATCAAGTATGGAAAAAAGGACAAACGCATAAATATCATCTAGACCAAATCAAAATATCAGTGTTTCAGTGACTTGATAAAATCATACTTTCGACAGTTCTGCATGAGTAGCGTTATTCTCATCAATCTTATCCTTGATCCTGGTATTGTCTGCTTGAACTTCAACAAGTGATAATTCCAATGCCTTCTTTGCCTCTCTGATTGTATCAATTTCAATCGCTAGATCCTCTTCGGCGACTCTGCTTTCAGATCTTTTAATGAAATCCGATTTTGCATTCTTTGACAAAGCATATGCAGCCGTCACAGAAGCTGCAGCAGCAGCTGCAGCTGGTGACTGAAAGATCTTGGGGCGTGAATTGCCTACAGGTTTTAGTCTCATGACGAAAACCTACAAAAGAAAACCATAAATGTACAAATAAAGGAAAAAAGTCAGAGTATAGGCATTACATGAAATTAATCTCCGCAACTTGTATACCTCATTGTTATACTTTCCATTGTAGCCACCAAAGGCGACCAAATATCTCTCGCCGTCCAACACAGCTGAGCAAACAGTGAGTCCCTGCCATCAAGTTGAACAAAGAAATCTTGCACATCATTGGAGCAAATTCCACAGCAAGGTCATTGAAATGTAAATCTCAGGCTAGAATTGAAGCATCATTCATGACTCTTACTTCCCTTTTGTAGAATCAGATGTTCCTTAATATCACCTACATTAATATAGCATGAAGTTTTCTCTTACAACTGAATTCCAAAAAGTGAGATGTAGAAAAGAGGTGATAACCTCGCTAGCAAGTGGATCCCTTTCCTTTACGCTTGTTAGTTTCGACCAAACTAATGTAGACATATGTAACACAAGGGTATCCCAGCAACCTGCGAACATATTTCATCATCAATATCCCGACAGAAAAAATGAGTAATCACAAACCATTTCAAAAATAACCCAGAATGTGAATTTCTAAATGGAGAGTGCTGAAAACAGAATCATCTTTCTAGAAAAAGAGGAGCATACCTTTTTTGTTATCTCCACCACCCACAATATACCAGTTATCACCAACAGTGACCCCGGCATGGCCGGCCCTGGGAGATACTAAATCTCCTTGAATTTCTGGTTTCGACCACTCCATCTACAATGTCAAAACTCAAACATGGTTGGTAATCAAAGCCTCGCCTCTATCACTTGGACTTATCCCTCAAGCTTCCTTGTCGTCAAGCACAAAACATAATTAAGAACTGCAAGGCTTACAGTCTGCAAGTCAAGCACATGAAGATCACTGAAGAAGACTGAATGGGAACAACCGCCAAAGATCAGAAAGTAGCGCTGGTTATGTATAGCAGCTGAATGATCAAATCTGGGAGCTGGTGGTGTCTGCCTATCAAAACGAAAGAAGGTGATGCAGAAACTTCAGAAAACATGCAAGGGCAGTTAAATGAGTAATAAGCACGCACGTTGTCTCCAGAACATCCCAAGTCATTGATTCTAGGTTGAGAACGAAGACATCATTCAGCAATCTTCTGCTTTTATCTTCTCCACCAAAAATTATCAGCCTTGATTCAAGTACAGTTGCAGAAAAGCCACCTCGAGCTACCTACACCATGCTTAAGAATTATAGGAGGAGAAGCTATAATCACAACTGTGACAATGAACAGTAATCATCAAAGTATACATAAGAAATGAGACAACGTGAAATGAAATAGGAAGTGGGACTAAACATAGAAGTATGTTGTAGTTACCGGGACATTCCCTGAGGTCCTTATGACACCACAATCCTGTGTTTTTAGATCAACAAACCACACTACAACAAGTTTTTAACATATATTAGAATCTTATGGAATAGTAACTCCTGCATTGGAGACAGAATATTATGAGCAATAACTAACCTGTCATCTTATCTGACTGATTCCTCGAATCCCCACCAAGCAGAAGGAGTTTGCTTTCCCATTTAACCTGCCAGATGATTTAAACAATTGAGTACAACTGCTACATATAGCTAAGCATAAGTGAACTTTGGAGCAGTAACCTATATTGAAGTAAAACAGGTAAGAGACAAAAGGTAATGCAGAAAGCAGGGTAAATGTGTGGGACACGGCAAAAAAAAAAGACATTTTCAAGTTCATCTGAGATTTTAAATGCATGATAAGGTATGGGAAGATAAAGAGAGGATTCTCACCATACAGTGGTTGGAGCTAGCTGGAATAACTTCCAGTAGAGGATCGTTTTCTACTTTGACAGCATTTTCAGGGTCAAGGTTTAGACTAGACCATAACAAGTTTCTAAGATCCAAAACCTGCAAACCACGAGCAAAAAAGGACGTCCAACCATTAAAGGCTTACCAAGCATAAGCAGATTTACCAAATCAAGTACCTGAAAATCAGATAAGAACCGGCGATTACGACTTCCCCCAGAGATGTAAAGCTTTTCATCAGCTACCGCTGCAGCATGCTAGGATTACAAGACAGAAAATGAGATGTTAGTACAGTGATCATCAACATCCAATAGCATTCACATACACGACATAACAACTGCAGATCTCAACAACCGTCTTAATACATATGAAATCACTTCCCAGAGCAGCCGAAAAAAATATCTGGATGCTGAAGCTGGAACATAAAACAACAATCACCTCGTAACGAGCTGATGGACGTGAACCGGTGACTGGTGCTGCTGTCCATTCACTATATGCTAACTGTGAAAACCAACTGGAAGCATCCATCTACCTGTCCTGTACACGTGCAACATCTTCCTTGTAGCATAAACTCGCTACCTTATATAAGTCTCAATAACAAGATAGAAAAAAAGTGACAAAAGGATGAAAGTGAAGAAAGGACAAGTCCGTCCAATGAGAGAGTTGAAAATAATATTTGCTAGAAGAACAGCCATTCTAGAAATGATATGATTGGTAATCATGGGATATAATACCTCAACAAAAACACACCGCAGCCATACAAATTGAATCCAAATGTCTAATACAATGGCATCATCTTGTTCATGCTACATTTCAAGTCAACGGCATTCAGAAAACACATTTACGCCGTTTTACTCTCCAGCTGTTAATGCACAACAAGTACACCACATAACAAAAGAGGAGATATACAAATCATGTTCTCATAACCAGATGACATACAGGAGTGATACCAGTTCCAGCTCGAGAATCCTACGACTGAAACGGAAGCAGCAACAAATCAGAAACTCCGGATTCGGACAACTCAAATTCCGCCCGTATGCTACCCCCTAATCGTGTATTCACACATCACACCAACATCACACACAAATAATGGAAAAGCACAACAGGCAGGGAAACTCTGCCGCAACCCCCTCCTACCAACAAAGGAAAGAACGAATTGTCGGAATTCGAACCATCCTCTAGGCTCGAAACTACTAAGCATCACCAACAACAGATCACCCAAACACCACAACTAACGGTTACAGTCCAGTCGGGAAAAGGCGAAAACAGCGAATCAAATCAACAAACAACCGACGCACTCCATAATCTCTACCCGGAAAATCAGATCCGGAAGCGTTCCCCCATCGAATTCCATCATAATTTCACCTTCTGCATTGCCATCGCGACGAAACGACAGCGTAAGCGAGCAAGAGGAGTGGATGATATACCTGATGAGAGGGAGATAGGGATCTGGCCGGGGGACGAGGATTGAATCTCAGCTCCTCCGGCGACGGAATCCAACACCGGCGCCGATCACTTTTATTTTATTTTATTTTATTTTGAGGGAAGTATTGTATTGTAACGCACGAGAAGTCGTCTGTGTCGGTTAGTCAATGCAGTCTCAGCTGTGATGAAGGAAGTAGTCGCATTTTCTTCTCTTTCTTTTTTCTTTGTTGAATTATTTTTTAGCTCAAAATTAGATTAATTGGTCTAATCAATGTCTAAATATTGTCAAGGTTTTTAAAATGATCTGGAGGGCGTCCCAGATTTTGGTTCGATTTCCGGGTTAACTAGTCTGACAATATACTTTTTATATTTTTTCTTATTTTAAATAATGTATGGACTAAATAATATGTTTAAAAATCCGTATTCTCGAAATGTCAGCAAATTTATTTCATCTCTAGCATAATTTTCTTTGTTGATTTAATTTATTTTGTGTTGAGTTGGAAAAATCGAGTGCGTGATCTGATTTTTTTGGTTGGGTTGGAAAAATCTGGTTGGACCGAGTGATACGAATCAAAATTTTGACCAACCAACCCGCCCAGTCCAACCAAATTTTGTCCGGTTCGTAAGGTGGGCGTCCTACCACCAAAACCAATACGTCCAAATGTCCGATTATCGGACCGCATTTTTCAAAACTCTGGATATTATATAATATTAAATAAATTTTTATTTCCTTTTTTTTTTGGGAAAAAGTTTGACGTATTTTCTTGTGAAATATGATCCCAGTAACGGTTACCTTTATTATTTACGTAGTTAGTTTTTTTATTCTTGATATTAGTAAGTTCAGAGTTGAGACCACTAAATATTGACTGTGTCGATTGAAATAGTTGATAATTGATTGGACCCGATCAACATTTAATTTCTATCGTAAAGTTTAGTGAGCTTTTAACGGCTAATTCGGCACTAATTAGTTTCAAAGCCACGTCTTTTGTATTCTTAAAAAATAACAATATTATAGTTTTTAAGTAATAAACTAGAGGCATATGACCCTCTAACTTTTATTAATCAATGTCAGAGCGTGTACAACAAAATATGCTAATCATTCAGATCATTTAAGTATACATTTTAGCAAGAAACATTTAGCACAACATAATCAAAAGAAATAGACAATACATGTTTCGGGAGGGTATTTTGATCTCATTTCAGGTGTGCAAAATGCATCTTCAAATTGCTTAGCTGTCAATAGAGCCACTCAGTTTCACGCTACTGCAATGTAGAATAGATTAGGCTGGTTTTCCTATTGATTTGTCGTTTAACGACTTGTTACCATGTATATCTTGGCCCTAATCTAATTTGGGGGCAACCACTTATCCACTAGTCGAGTTTTCCATAGTCACTCCAAGTACATAGAAATTAACTTCCACTTCGTCCGTGAGCGAGTAACTGTATGATACATCTCTAACAAAGATGTCATTTAATTTAGCGGTATAAATTAAGGAGGTCAAGGCTTTAAACCCTGATAGGTGTAAAAAATTTACTTTAAAAAAAATCTCTAGCAAAGATCAGATTATTGATATTCCTTCGTCTCAAAGGGCTAATTGGACCTTTCATTCTTATATGCAATCAAACTGTTGACAACGCTGTAAACATGTATATAACAAAACACATTGTAACAACTGAAATATGTAAAATACAAAACTTTTTAATAAGCTTATTAGAATAAATTCATATGTATTGTAATTTCTTGGAAAGGAAATTGTATTCTAATTAATGGGTATAATAAGGTCAATACGTACATCTGAAAGTTTACCATGATAAACTATCTATCACACAAAGTTAAAACGAGTGGTTAAACTTGAGGGTTTAGCAAAGAGTTTGGACATCTAGAAATCTTTTATTTCCTGCCAAACGCAGCTTTTTGTTTTCTTTGGTGTAACTTTTTTTTATTTTCTAGCTGCTTACTTTTAGCAATATGGTATAATCTGTATATTTTTTGAAGTCAACAAATTTTACTTTCCAACAAACGGTAATGAATGGCCCATAAATAGATAGATAGATATAAATACGTACATGGTGGACCATGTTTATTTAAAGAATTTATCACCCAAATCAGGATGTCTATTTAAATAGATGCAGCAACTTAGTAAGGCTATTGTTTTTCGAAATGATTTGATATTCAAGTTTGATCTTTATCGGATTAAAAACTAATAAAAATTTTCTCGTCATATTTTAACTCTACTGTAGTTAAAAATTTTCTTGTCATATTTTTAACGCTACTGTATTGCTAGTACAAGCAATTTAGAGAATTCAATAACATGCAATCTCCTCCCTTAGTGGAGGTGGCTAAAATGTGAATGGAATGACCAAAGACAATTCAAGTCCCATGCCAACAGCACTCCTCCTAACCATGCATCATCATCAGGCCAAGACAATTCAAGTCAAAAGTTGGTACAAGAAAGGAAATGGAATTGCATCGACAACTCTTTATATGTTGTCCACTATCACCAACACTTTTACCATATAATTTTTTAATACCGCTCGGTATTCTGATACTCACTCAACCGAGTAATCTAGGTTCTAGTTGGGTATAACATTTGAAAAATGACAAAACTCTCTCGAGTATTTAACACTGTTGCATTCCAAATTACTTGAACTCGAGACTTCTTAATTAACCTATAACAACTTTTTTACAAATTGATCCAAATACTTATTGCTAGATGTACCATCTAATTCAGTTGATAAAAAACTTACTATTTACTCCAATATGTCTAGAACTAAACACATGGTATATGATTAATATTGAAAAAGATAATTCACAATGCAACATACTAATAATATAGAGATGCATCTATAATAAAATTTTAAGGCATTGACGGATCCACGTTATTGGGGACAATATTTTTTTTGGAAAAAGTACCATTTGAGTCATGTGGTTTACACCGATTTTGCGATATGATCCCGAGGTTTAGAAATGACTTTTTTGGTAGTTGTGGTTTCACCTTTTTTGCGAGAGAAGCTCGAAAAGGCTCCCGAGCCAAAAATTAGCTCCGGACCTGGAAACGACATCACCCAACGATGAGGTGGCCTACCACGTTGGATATTTTTGCCCGGTTAGTTTTATGGCACGAAATAAAATATCTATTTTAATCCATTAGTTTTATAACTTTTCAAAAACACCCCTCTCCCCTCTTTCTTCTTCTTCCTCCTCTCCTCTCCTCTCTCTCTTCACTTCTTGGATGCATACATAACATCCATAGCTCCCATCACCAAAAACAAAAAATGAAACATCTCCAACCCTAAAATCAGACCAAAAATGGAAAAAATAACTACAAGCTACTACCGACCACCCCTAAGCTCCTCTCCTCCACATCGTAACTTAGCTCAACCTCGCTCCCTCTCAGAAGGGCATTTTTGAGTTCTCCAACACTGTCCGAGGCCGTCCCAACCTCGAGCTCTGTCCAAGGCCGTCCCAACCCAGAGCTCTGTCCAAGGTCGTCCAACACCGAGCTATATCCAAGGCCGAGCTCTAGCGTCGGCCAAATTGGACGAGGGACGAGTCAGATCTCTGCTACAATTCTCGCCGTTTCAGAGCTAGATAAGCTGGGCGTCGATGATTCAGAAGAACAAATTAGGCCACCTAAATCGTCATCAACTCCTTGCCCTCAATTGCCATCATCGGTAGAGCATTGGCGATCGGCCCCTTCCCTCGCCGGTACAGGTGCTCACCGACCGCCTGGGCGTTGCCAAGATTGGGTCCGTGGGTCAGATTCGGTGCTCAGATCTGGTTCACGACTCACCCCGAGGAGCTCAACAGAACATGAAGGGGAGCTCAACCCATATCTGGTTCATGAAGGTGGGAGATTGAGCAGACCGCCAGTTTTTCTTGGCCGTCGCTTGCTACATGGCCGACATCCCATCCACCTCGCTCAGCGGCTTCGTCGTACTCCAATCGTCTTCCTCTTCTCCGTCGATCTACTGGTTGTCGTACTCCGAGGCGGCGGAACAAGGCTTTTAATTGAATTGGGCGAAAGTGGGCAATCTAAGGATTTTTAAATTATGCGTTGTTCTGATTGGGTGGATTTTTTAATTGAATCGGTGGATTTTTTTTCTTTTGAAGAGTGGAAGTGGCCAATCCGAGATTCTGAGGAGAGAAAATAGGGAGGTAGTGGAGAGGAGGGAGGAGGAAGAAGAAGAAGAAGAGAAGAAGTAAGAGAGAGAGGGTGTTTATAAAAAATATAAATAAAGAGGGGATTGAAAAGGATATTTTGATTCTTGCTAAGTCAGCTTACCAACCGGGAAATTTTTTTCCAACGTGGCTTGACAACTCAGCAATGAAACGACGTCATTTCTAGGTTCGGAGCTGACTTTTGGCTCGGGAGCCTTCCCGAGCCTCTAACGCAAAAAAGTGACACTACAACTACCAAAAAAGTTGTTTCTAAACCTCAGGATCATATCGCAAAATCGGTGTAAACCACAGGACTCAAATAGTAATTTTTCCTTTTTTTTTACCTAACTAGTTAAGAAAAGATTTGCTCCCAATAAGATTACATATTTCCCCCAAACAAAAATGATCTACAAGAAAACAATCAGTCCCACGTACTGCTCACCCCACTAATATTAGATGTTCCAAGTTATATTAGAGTCAACAATAATACGGTTGCCCAGTAACTTAATCAACCATAACACATAACAAAAGGTGGGTAGAATGGTAACGGGTCCTGCCTCATTTTTTTTGGGTCGGTGGGTCAATTCCTACTCCTTGCAAAAATGGCAAAAAATTTTACTTGGGAGGATAATGGTGGAAATGGACGATTCAGATTTCTCGTATCCGAGGAAAGCTGCGGCCATGAGAATCAAGGTGGAAGTCGAAATTGCGGCACCTCTACCAACCGGGTTTTGACTACCGAGAGCGGACTCAGGGCCGCGTCAAATTGAGTTTAAGTACGAACGTCTACCTGAATTTTGTTTTTTCTATGGTCGGATTGGTCATGCAAGTAGAGCGTGTTCGATCTCAAGAGTGAGAGCTACGATTTAGAAGGAGATATTGTCGACGGACGATGGATGAAGGTAGAGCCATACTATCACAGAAGGGCTCCTTCCATTGGCCCCTCATAATACCGGGGCCTCTCGCCGCATCATGACACAAAATTCTCTAATCCTAATAGCGCAGCCGCGCCTTTCCTCTTCGCCTGTATCAATTACGATTCCGGGAAGGGGCTGGCTTTTGTGACAACAGTCTAACCTGAGTGAAATTCCAGTACCGTAGGATGCTGCGGATGAACCGGAGATGGCCATGGCAAATTACAAAGAGGTCCTGGAGAGTTTAATTGCTCTAGCTCCAGAGGACCTAAAGGTAAAAAATGCAGGCTTCGGTGTACCCTTGCCAGTTCAAGTCTTAAAGGGGCTATAAAGATATTCAGAAATCGAGATTGAGATTTTGAATTATTCTAAAACTGCCTTTCTGCTTCTCCACCTTTATATATGGCGAGCGAGATGCCTCAAAGAAGAAGAGTTTTTTGGATGATTTTGATTATGTTTATAAATCACCTCCATCTCTCTGGATGTACATGGGTGGTCTTAATCTGATATCATGTAAGGAAGAAAGACAGGGAGGTACCTCTCCTAAAGAATGGAAAAATGACTTTATTGAATAAGTTGATTCAGGATGGGGAAATAATAGATTTGGGGTTTAAGAGGAACCCTTACAGATAGTCAAACCTCCATCAGGATGGTGATAAAATGATTAAACGTTTGGATAGAGTCTTGGTTAATATTAAATGGAGGAATTTGTTTTCTACAACTCAATTAATTACATGGTTTGATTTTAGGGTCTGACCATTGTTGCTTGCTTTTGAACACAACTCTTTTTTAAATAAAAAAAACCATTAGATTTGAAGAGTTTTGGACAAAGGAAGATGGTTGTCGATCTGTAATTGAGCAATCTTGGTCCCCAAATGTGCTTGGTTTTCTTCGTGTCATTTTTAAGAAAAAAATATCTCGGTGTACTACTGACCTTACAGCTTGAGCAAGAATAGAACTGATAACAGAAGGGCCAAGATTGGAGCTCTCTCGTACCAGCTGTAACAGATTCAGCAAACTAACCAACTCGCTCAATGCAAAAACTTGGGAAGACATATCAAGAAAGAATTTTTCTCTTTATACGAAAATAGGAAGTTTACGGACATCAGAGGTCAAGAGTAAGATGGTCACAATGGGGAGATAAAAACACAAAAATCTTCCATACACAACAACACAGAGGAGACAAACCAACCAGATTATGAAGCTTATGGCTTCAAATGATCGAATCAGTTCCAAACTATGTACTCACAATTTGAGACCCTAAAAATACTGATAAAATTATTTATTGTTTCCCTAGGTTGGTGATTGATGACATGGCAAGGGAGCTGACCTAGCTAGTATCAGTAGAGGAGATCGAGGAGGCAACTTTAGGGATGGGAAAGACAAAAGCACCTAATCCAGATGGGTACCCAAGAATTTTCTATCAAAAATAATGGTCAGTTCTTTCCTATGACCTTATTGCACTCATTAGAAGTAGGGAAAATTACTCTGTAGCTCCTGGAGTTTACTTAAATATATTCAAAAGTCTTCCCTGTTTGTAAAATACATGCCGACGTCCCTCTAGTTTATTTTTATTATACTTTCGGGTCCTTCAATGAATTTTTTTCTTTTTTTATTAAAAAGATAAAAATATCCCTTGACAAAAAAAAATGCTGATGTCATCTCTTCTTCTTCCCTGTGAACAAGAACACCATTCAGAAATCAACCAAAAAATTAACCAAGAAAAAAGAACAGATCTCTAACATCAAATGATATCCAACAACAATATCCCATCTTTTTTTGTTGACATCGATCATCTTCTTTTCTTTCTTACATAAAAATCAAACTCTCCGTAACCGGGTCGACGACCAAAAAAGGGAAATTGATGGCAGACGATTCAGACGACAAGGACAATGGAGAGGGCTCTGCCGAGGAAGATGAAGAGGGCTCACCATCGTCGGGACCCAAAGTGACGAATCAGATCCCATCGCCGACGACCGAAAAAGGGAAATTTTCTGATCTCTGGTCGTCGTCCTCTGGTCAAGCGGTGAACAGCTTTGGTCGATGTTCAAGTTGTAGCTTTGGAACCCTACCGATTGGTCGTTTACCTGCTCCCTCCCTCCCTCCTCACTGATTTATTTATAATCGGCCATTAGAATCATCAATCGGTAGGGTTTTAACTTCTAAGTGACGCCGGGGGATATAGAGAGGAAACAATGACACTAATCCCAATCGGTGGAAGGGTAGTGTTAGTGAGACCATTTTAGAACTTGGGAGTGATGGCGAAGATGGCAGTTCTGCTTCTCTCGTTCGAGTAGGTAAAAATATTTCACTAATTGGGATTAGGATTCATCAATTTTTTAGGACGAAGAAGAAGAGATGATGTCAGCCATTTTTTTATTTTTTTCCTAAGGGTATTTTGATCATTTCATTGACAAAAATGAAAAAAGAGCTGCTAACGTGCGCCAGAGATCCGAAAGTATAATAAAAGCAAACTAGAAAGACTTTGACGTATATTTTACAAACAGGGGAGACTTTTGAGTATATTTAAACAAACTTCAAGGGCTACAGAATAATTTTCACTTAGAAGTATGTTTGATTTTTTTGAGGTTTCTAAGAAGTTAAACAGGACTTACATTGCTTTAATTCTAAAAAAATAAATCCAGTTAGCATCCATGAGTTTAGACCCATTAGTCTTTGCAATTTTGCATACAAATTTTATCCTAAGATTTTGGTCAATCGACTTAAATCTTGGATGGATGTATTCATAACTCATTGTCAAAGAGTTTTTGTTAAAAATAGAAGCATCCAAGATAATATAATTATTGCACATGAAGTCTTTCACCAGTTTAAAACATCTTGCAAAAAGAAAAATTATTTTATAGCTATCAAGTTAGATTTGAAAAAGGTTTACGACTTAGTCAACTAAAATTTTTTATATTAAGATTGATTTTCCAACCAAATGGATATGTTTGGTTATCGGTTGCATCAAATCCACTTCTTACAACATGCTTTTTAATGGACAAACACTTCAATGGTTCAATGCTACTATGAAAATTAGAAAAGGAGACCCACTATCTCCTTTTTTATTATTATTTGTTTCAGATGGTCTTGCCCATTTTGTGATTCATGCTAAAAACTTAGGACAAATTCAAGGATTTTCACTTAACATGAATTATTCCGCAATTACTCACATTCTTTTCGAAGATGATACTCTTTTATTTGGCAAAGTATATCCTAATGAAGCAAGAGTGCTCAAAGCACTACGAAAAAAATTTGCTAACATGTCAGGTCAAGCCATCAACTTCTAGAAGTCAAGCTTATGTTTTGCAAGATGGGAATAACACAACTTGAAATGGCAAATCTGTGACATTATAGAGATGCAACAAATGCCCCTTAATAACAAGTACTTACCTGGGTCTCCCATCAGTTTGGGGAAGATCAAGAAAAAATGCTCTGAACTTCTTGATGGAGATAATGTGGAAGAAGGCTCAGAGATGAAAAAAATGTCTTCTTTCTATGGCTGGCAGGGAAGTGTTCATCAAATATGTACTCTCTTCTCTTCCTTGCTACCTAATGCAATGCTTGTTATTTACCTCAACCTTTTATGATAAGCTGAATGGTATAATATCAAGGTTTTGGTGGTCTGGTGACATTGAAAAAAGAAAATACATTTGTTAAGTTGGGATAAAATTACCATTTACAAGAAATTAGGGGGTTAGATTTTAAGGACTTGAGGATTTTCAACATTGCTCTCTTTGTTAAGCAAATTTGGAGATTATTTTTAAACTAGAACTCCCTATGCTTTGAAGTTTTAAAAGGACTATATTTTCCTAACATTGACATGATGCTTGCTACCATATGAAGTAGACCTTCTTGGGTATGGAACAGCCTAATCCAATGCAAAAATGCTTTAAGAGAAGGCTAAAGGCCTTATTTCTAGAATTGGAGATGGCAATATCACTAACATTTGATCTGACCCCTGGGTTTCAGACTTGCCTAATGCTAGAATCTCATCCCCTCTAATTCATATGTTTAATATTGAGTCAGTGGCTGATTTAATATATTTTTCTACTAGGACCGGGAGGTTGGACTTATTATAGCAACCTTTCACTCCCATAGAGCAGCATGCTATCTCTAAGGTCAGGATTTGTAGCATTGGCAGCCCTAACAAGGTTCTCTGGAGACATGCAACAGATGGCAATTATATCGTGCAAAAGGTCACATCCGAATCAGAGCTCGGCAATGTCCAGATATTTGATCACGACCTTCTGATGCGAACAACAAGTGGAACCTTGTTCCGAGGAAAGATATGATCAAATCGTGGATACCCATGTCATCCTTTAATAATACGTACCGACAGCGTCTTTAGATTCGTCAAGAAATGTCATACCCATTTAAGTAATAAGACCTCATTCTTAATATCCAAACGTACGATATTCAGCCAACCCTTGTCAATTGGAAGTTAAACATTAGATCAAGGAATGAGGGCTAAAGGCTTATTCGAAGATCCACCACTCTATAGGAATTTTCAAAGCCTCTTCTCTATAGTGTTTAAGAAACTGACTAAGGTCTTGAATTAAACTAGAGAGAACTGACTTGACAATAGTGCATCTTCCATCGAAGGACAGTAGTGAATCCTTCCAAGAAGCAAGCTTATTCTCAATTAGTTCGATGACCAGCTCCCAATGGGAGCGCCTTTTTATCGATGCACCGATAGAAACACCAAGGTAGAGGAATGAGATTGATTGCTTCTTGCATCCCCAATAGTCAACAATCTGATGAAGATGCCCACGAATACAAATCATCAGCTAATGATGCATATTAGGCCCAATACCCGAAGCGTCTAACAATTCATCAATATACGACCAAGAAATGTTATCAAAAGTCTTTCTAAAATTAATTTTTGCCAATAATCCCGATGACCTGGCAGATTTCACTGCTCTAATTATCTCATTGCATAATATTACTCCATCCAGGATTAAATGACCTCCTAAGAATGTGGATTGCTCAGGGTTGATCAAATAACTCAAAGCCTTGGGCTCCCTTTTTCTTAGGGATAAGAGCCAAGAGCAAGGCACCAATCTGAGGCAGAAGAGAGGCCGTGCTAAAGAAGTTAGGACACAAATAGAATCACATCATGCTTAGATTATGCCCCATTAATGTTTATAAAAGGGTAAATCTGAAGCCAAAGCCATCTGGGTTAGGACTCTTCGCCCCATCGCATTCGCTAATTGCATCGAAGATCTCCTTTTCGCCTGGCATTCCTTCAATATTGTCCCTGTCTCCTGGAGCAGGCTAGAAAATAATGTGCAGCTTACTAGAGAATTGGATTCTTAATCCATCAAGCAATTTGGCCCAACATATAGGTATAGGTTGGGAGTAAGTATAAGAGATTAATTAGAAAGAGAATTCTAATCAATTATGACCTCTTAAGAAATTTTGAGCTAATTATAATGTGGTCTGCTTTTGGAAGTCTATGAGATCAATGTGAAACTGATTGAAAAAGTTTCGTAACAATAAATAATACTCCCGAAAAATTAATTCTTAGTGTGAATAAAAATTGGTTTCAAAGTGATAATTTTTACCGGTCGTCATGAATTTGAGATTTATTTGCCGTGGTTAATAGAGGGACGTTAATGGGTGTAACCGCTCATTTATTGATGATGATTAATAGAAAAATTAATGACCACTATTATTCCAAAATTAAATGGGCTCTCAAAATCCACCTATAAAAGGGGGGCCTCCTCTCATTCGACACACCAAGAAAACTCACATAGAGTTTTCAACTCTCCTTTTTTCCCCGTTAGTATAAGCATATACATTATTGCACAGAGTCAGAGTTCTGCCACTGCTAAGAGTTCGCATGTCGGTCAGATTGTCGCTTTCATCTGACCGAGTGATTGGGCATTGTACCTTGGGAGCTTGCTTACCCTTGAGACCTGAAGCGATATAGATAGGTAATATGAGCTTAAGGACATACGGCTTCATGTGACCTCGTACAAGATTAAATCTGAAATTTGTGATAATCCAAAGAGGAGGACCCAATTCGAAGAATGCGATCACCCAGGAAACAACATGTCGACAATTTACTCAAACTATCTTTGTGAGTATTCTATACTTTTTCTATATTGCCTAATTACATTTTTTATATGCTGTTTGTTTAGGCTTATATTCAACTACTACATGATAACAATAATAATTAACTAGATATAATACCTAACACGACTCAGTTTAGGTCTAGCCCAACTGACCTGTTGCTTGCTAAAATGTCTCACCGCCGCCTCTTCGAGTTTGGCATGAAATGTTTGAAACCTGACTCGCATGTGTGATTTGGTGAGGATGTTGGATACCTATGGTCACCGGTGATACGTACACTATTTAATTATTGGTGAAAAGTGTAATATTGTGTAAAAAAATTTACTTCTCAACAAAAATTTGAAATCTTCTACCTAGAAAACCACCAAGCTGATGCCAGGTGACCTGAATCCTCGGCCTATCTCACCAATACACATTATTATTAAAGACATGGTCTGAACGGTAGTCCGACCGGTTAGACTGTGAATCAAAAAATTTACCGGGTCAAAAATGTAGGTAAGGATGTCAACTAACCAGACAGTTGGACCAAAAAATGACCCAAAAAATTTTGGTTCGTTAGGTTTGACCAAAAAAAGTAAATAACCTAGCCTTATTTTGCCATTTTCGTTCCAACTTTCAACCCTAAAATTAAAAAAATTTCCCGACGCATATATTTGATTATGTTTGTGCATGTATTTGATGATTTTTGAAGGTGTAAGTGTGATTACATATAAAATTACACATATATTCTATATATAATTTTAAAAAATACTATGTTTAATTAAAAAGACTAGTCCGACCGAAGGTTCAACCAATCAGACCAGTTGACTCAGAGATCGAACCAAAATTTGGGTCAGTCTCCTGGTCGTTTTTGAAAACAATGTCAATACGTTGCTTGGTAATCTGATTTACTTTCTCCGGATAAGTGAGATTTTTGATGATTTTGCAAGACATAACATAAATTGACATAAGTAAGTTTAATATCTAACAGCTATAATTAAATGTAAAAATTTACTTAAAAAAGTAAAGTTCATCACTAGTCTACACCAACACTTTTAACACGGTTTTCATGAAGAAGAGAGTTCCAACTTGACAACGCAACCAGTCGGTCCGTATTCAAACCTTTAGCTCGACTAGAATTCAGAAATTTTAATAGAAGTAGAAATAAAAAGTTCGAAAATTGAAAAACAAAGCACTGCCGTCGCTAGGAGTTCAATTAGTAAAAAACTTTGATTTATTTCTTGGGTCCAATAAATAAGTTCTACAAAAACACGAACACCAACTAGAGAATGAGAAGGATAACATACAGGTCGGGAGGGGGGCTCGGGGTTAAGTTCTGGGTATGGGTCTGGGAGCGGATCTGGATACGGGCCAGGTAGTGGGTCAGCGGGTGGTGGCGGTGGTAGAGGTGGTGGTGGTGGAGGCAGTAATGGAGGGAGTGGCTCTAGGTATGGTAATGGAGGTGGATCCGGGTATGGGAGCGGAGGTGGCAGTGGAGGAGGAGGCGGGTCAGGGAACGGGAGTGGGTCTGGATACGGTTCTGATTATGGATCAGGGCATGGAGGAGGAGATTACGAAGGCAAACCATGTAACACACGTACCTGCATAAATTCTTGGGAAAAGGACACGTAAGTATCTTGTTGTTTCACATTTTCACAACGGGATATCCTGTAGTTTCAAATTGGTAATTTAGTCCCTGTAGTTTTCAAAAAATTTCTCGGGCAGGCCCAAAGTAGCTACCCGTCAATATAGTCTTTGAACGACGTCGTTTTTGTCCCACGTAGCTGACACGTGGGTAGTGTAGTTAAATTACATATTTAGTCCCTAATTTGTTTAAATTGTTTCACCCCAGGGTCACGTGATCACTGAAGCATATAGCTCCCCAATGTCTGATCCCCACCTCCTGCTCTCCTCCTCTTCCGTCTTCTTCCCCAAACCCAAAACCCCCATTTTAGTTTTACTTTAACCCGGCAATGGAACCGCCTCCACCACCACCAACTAGCTGTTAGTTACAGTTACAACCTTGTTTAAGAACAATGCCGCTCCCTCCCCCAACCTCTTCCTCTTCCTCCCGCTACTCGTAACCTTAACCGCCACCGTTTCAACTCCCGTAGAGGACCCCACACATCTCCTTGCCTTCAAGTCCAAAGCCGACCTCACCGACTCCCTCCCTTACTCCGCCAACTCCTCCTCCAGCTACTGCACATGGGCCGGCGTCCAATGCTCCCCTAACCACCACGTAACGATGCTCCTCCAGAATCTCCCCCTAAACGGCGTCGTCGCGCCCAACACGATCTCGCTCCTAGATCAGCTCCGCGTCCTCAGCCTCCAGAACCTTTCCCTCTCCGGACCCATCCCGGACCTTTCCTCCAAACCCTAGACCTCATTTATTTAGTGTAGCATTTATAAAATTGTACTCCATGATCAGAGTTCCAACCCTGAAAAACATTAAAACCGAACGGATCTATTCCGAAAGAAATAGTAATCATGCGGAGATAATGAATCCATTTCAACTATGGGAAATGAAGTTATCCTCTACATTCAAGCAATATGCTAATACGCTTTAATTCAGCAAAAATTCCACCAGTCCAGATTCTTAGTGTTTCTTTGTGAAGAAATTTCTATCAAAACTCTGCTTCTCTCACTGTCAAAAACTTCCCGCTCTTTGTTCGACAGCACCACCGCTCTTGAATTGCTTATAAAGTCTTTCAAGAAGGTATTCGAATAGGGTTATGGCTATAGAATATGCGAATGAAACGACAGTAAGGAAAGAACTAAACTTCAAAATCGTTGTAGCCTAATCCATTCCCCTTTCGGAAGCAGAGGCTACTTTCTGCATAATCATGCTCTCGGCTGTTTGTATGGCCCTTTCCGATCCAGTGATCGTCACCTTCCTGTCAAAAGTAGAACGTTTTACGGCCCTGGGATGCACTCCAAGATCAGAAAGATAAGATTGAAAACATTTGCATACCTATCTGTTGTTCCAGACATAAAGTCTCCTCTATCCGATATCTTGATCCTGGCACCACTGACCTGCAAAGACAGAAGTGTCGCCTTTATAACCAAACAACGTCGCAAGTCTCTGTTAAACAGCTAAAAGATCTATATTCATAAATTTCTTAGAACCTGGGTGATCTCCATAATATTTCTTCCTCCCCGACCAACAATCATTCCTATGTGCTCGTCAGCAATCCCAATTGTCACGGTATTTGCATGTTCCTCCTACAAAGTACAGTTCAATGCTTTCTGTCAACAGTATTTGAGGCTTTTCACTTGAGCATATCATCATTGCAAACAACATCGAAAGAGGCAGGATGTTAATGAAACAAATGCACAACAGACCAAGAACAAGCAATTTAGCCACAGATGTTCATATCTAAGATAGTGGCAACAACGAAATTACCCATAAAAAAATGAAATTTCATTACTAGATGAATCATTCGGTTCAAATGGATTTTTTAAGATTTATGACGATCGCAGAATGGAACTTGTCAATGATACATCAAGAAAACTATAAAATACAGCAAGCATAAAATCTGGTAATATGAGAACGAACCTTATTATTCTGGTACTTCCCACCAGAACCATTTTGTCTGTAGTTCATTGCACTAGGCACAGCTGTTGCAACAAAAAGCGTTTATGCATATGGAAGACCATGAAGTCCCAAGAAGAAAACACCAACATTAGCGATTGAAATCATTCCGAGTACAATAACTGAGAACCAATAAACTTACGCAAACATATTTCCATCAGATGGTAAGTTTGCAAAACAGAAGTCCAAAGAAATAGTAACCACCATCAGATGGTAAGTTTGCAAAACAGAAGTCCAAAGAAATCAGTATTTGGTTATTTGATTAGAAACAAATTTTGAATAGCTTCCAATAAAAATTATGACTAAGGACTAGAATGATGATAAGTCTTGAACTCAGTAATGACTCGATGTGAAATTCTAGAATGCGAGTACCAGAAAGTTATGCTTCAAAAAATATAGCAGCAGAAAGTTTTCTTATTAATAAAAGCACTCTCCGACTGTTCTTCATCAAGGCAAGTAGCAACTAGCAAAATGCGTGGCCGTTTATGGAATTCATCTGAACTTCATCTGAACTTCATCCTTTTTGGTGAAAATATTTCCAGATCAGTGATCTTAAATTAAATTTCTAAATAAGTATTTCTACAAAAACAATTGTCCATATACCTTGCACCCAGATTTTATAAAAGAAGGCCCAGGAGACATCAGTACAGGAAGTCCAATTATAAACATGATTTAGTATTCAACACCAAATTTCTTGATTAGGGTTGATTCTGATTTGAAAAGAAGAACTGTAAAATATATATATATACATCAACTTGAAATTAAGTCCAGAAGCAGCAGAAGGATTGCAACAAAACTTAGTATTGCCAAGGATAAGTAGCATCCAAAGATGCAGGCTAGGCATTTTGCTCACACGCAATTTACATGAAATTGAAAATGAGCAACCAGCAGAGACGCACCAGCATAAGAAAATGGGGTGTTCATGGTCTCTGAATAATGGGAATCTTCGGCCAGCTTAGACAAGATTAGATCAATTGCCCTCGTCTGCTCATATAAAGTTCCAATTACTGTTACTAGCCTATCATTTAACCCATAGTAAATGTTGTCTTGAGGGGATATCTTAATCCCAGCTTGAGAATCTTCGATAAATGACCTGAAGAATGATAATTCACCAGATGAGTGTCCCTCTAATCTTTTCCTTTTTAATTGATTCCTTTAATTTTGTAAATTGACTGTTTAGCTCTAACCAAGGCATTGAGAATTCAAGATATGGAGCCATAACCAGATTCGATCCATTGCATTATATTATTCAGGTCCGAGTAAAGAAATCAATAACTTAAAGCTGTATCATACTTTCAAGTAACTGCTTATTCATATACTAAAAAGCTTGTAACAAGCACAAGACGTACTTTATATTGGCCCCTCCTTTACCAATTATGCTGCCACAACAGCTGTTTGGAACAACCAATCTCACTTTTGACCTTGGTTCCTCTTCAACGCCTTCTTCAGTATGAAGCTGGCCAACAAATAAAAGAGAAATATTGATATTCCAAACAATGTGCCACTTACCAAAGATATGTCTCGTGATTATTACCTCATTAAGCAGTTTACCGAGAACAAGTTCCACGCCCTTCAACACGTCATCAATTGTTCCCGAGATCATAATTATCCTATCAGATGTGCCAGGAAAAAATTCATAATTGCGCGATAACTGAATTCGTGCTCCAGAATGTGACTGAAAGTCGGTAATTGTTGCACCACTCTTCCCAATCACAGATCCGGCTGCAGCATTTGATACCAAAAACCTGATATACGTCGGCTTCTCCACGGCGTCTGACAAAACAAGCACAGGGATGTCAAGACAGTAGAATATTCAGGATATCATCCGCAAAGAAGAGAACTTTAGCTTCAGCACAACGGAAAACTTCCAACACTTGCGGAATATCTAATCATCAGTAACATATGGAAACCGAAAAAACACGAATTCAGTCAAAACCAAATCATTAGCCTCAAGCTTCCACCAACCAAAACCCCAAGCCTCAAGCTTCCACCAAATCAAAATGGCTTCTTTGTCATTAGTTCAGCTCACTCGTGGTAGGCCTCGGTTCGGAAAAAAATCCAGCAGTTGAACAACATTGTGAACGAAAGAGCCACCCGAGAACGAGGATAACCCGGAACGCGAAAACCAAGCGCAAGCAAAATTCTCAGCACCCAAAGACATCTATCTACAACTAGCCCGGGAACAAAAATTCAACCCGAAGCAGGGCATAAGCGGTAGCAATGCGTGTAAGAGAAAGCAACCCAGTAAGCACGAGATCCGGTGGAGTTACCTGAGGCCTCCGGAGATTTGGGGGATCTCGCCGGCGGCGACTCAGGCGGCGGCGCCAGGTAAGACGACTCCGTAGATTCCATCCGCTTCCTAGAAACGGACAAGACTGAGCCTTTATAAATCACTAAACGAGAAAGAGAGAAAGGGGAAGAAAGAAGAGCTAACCCTTAATCGCCGAAACTCGTGGAGGCCAGGGGCTCTCTCTCTCCTCTCCTCTCTCTGTTTATTTAACTCCTTACAAAGCTCGTTAGGACAACCCCCTGTGCGTGTCTTTGTGGTCGTATGTAGTTGGGTTTAATATTTATTTGTTTTGTCACCTTCCCAAGTTTTTTATGTCCGAATTTATGATTTGACTTTGCAATTGTCAATATTTAATTTTCTTCTACCCAAGTATTTGATATGTATATCTTTAAAATTTGGGATTGGTTAGTGCTTACTCAACACAACATTAGTTCAATTATGAGCTCATCCCAAACATAGTTTATTAGAAAATTCTAATATGGATGGGTAGTTTCGATTGTATATTTAATCGGAATGGATTGGGTGCGGACAACATGACTCCAGTAGCATCAATCGGATAACACGGAGACCGGAAGCACATCACACGGCGGCACATTAGTTTTCCAATGGCACATAGACATAACGGCACATCAAAACGACGACATGTCAGTTTTTCAACGGCACATCTGACAATGTGCTGCTGTAATTTGTGATGTGTCGTTAAAAAACTTATATGCTGTTGTTGTGATGTGTCGCTATGTCGATGTACCGATGGGATGTGCCACAGTATTTTCATGTTGTTTGAATGCTGCTGGAAGCACTGAATCCAACCCCATATTTAATAATTTCTCACTTTTGAATTTATCATTGTGTAAACTTGTACATATTTATAAAAATGTCAACTTAGTAGCAAATTGGCTGGCTAAAACATCTAGACTAGGTCCAAACATAGAGAGCGTTGTAAATTGTAATGAACCCTCCTTTTGAGCTCAAGAAACATTGTAAATGGTAAACATAGAGGACCAAACTTAGTGTCAACTTTTTGCTTTAAATTGCTTCCTTTTAGTTGATTCAGCTAAAAAATGCCTTCTTATTGTTATTGAACACTCTTGCCTTTTCAATTATGGATACGTGGTCAATAATTTTCTAACACGAAACATTTACATAGTTTCTACAAAGTTGCCACTCACATCATCACATCAAAATCATCACCACCGACTGAGCTCTTCTTCTTGCGTTTTTTGAAGGATGGTTCTGATGAAAATGTTTTGGTCATTGGTTTTTGCTAATATTATTTTAATTTTCCCAAAAAATTTCAACATTTGCTTACAACGAGTCGTACATATGCAGTGAACTGTGATATATATAGGTGTATGAATAAATGTTACATACAGATGATTTATTGTACATTTAGGAGTTGGTTAAAGTTACAACATCAAATTACAACCTATTTTAGATTGAACTAAAAAATGTGCAGGTTAGACCATTATGTAATTTGTTCATCTTCTCGTTTGGTAGCAGAAAACTTAAAAATCTAAAAAACCACCAGCACCCAGCTCACCACCACTTACTCCACCGGAAGCTCCATGTTGTCTGAGAGCTCCAGAAGCTCCAGCGATGGCGACAACGATGATTTCAAAGGACCGGCGGCAACGACGCAATGACGATGTCGTTGGACGTGGGCTCCTCGCCGACAACAAGAGCTGTCTGGACCTACTCGACAGCGATGTCCAGGGCCAGCAACAAGGAATCGTCGCCAGAGGTTACCCCATCGAAATCCCGATCATTGATGGAAAAAAAATGCTAAAATTATACCAAAAATATTCTAAACATACAGTCTAAAAGTCCCTCCGGATGGTCCTTCCCAGCTATTCGGAGGACTCGATCCGTCCTTCATCCAAAATCATATGAAAGTACAGGTAAAAAGCACACAAAACAGAGTGAGATTGTTGGCTCCTACGCAAACAATGATTTACAAGAGTTTTTATTAAAATTGATCTAGTAAGAATTTGGAAATCTAGGGTAGTAAAATTCAAAATTGGATGGCGTGATTAGGAATAAATAGTGTGGTGATAAAACAACAGCTTCCGAATTTACACTCCTGGTCAAATTGCTATACATACATGGATGAAACATCTTACACGTCCAAAATCAACCTCTGGGCTCCTTGCTTCAATCGTATCCCGGTCTGTGATCCGCGCATCATCGACTTCGTACACGAAATGCAACAATGAAATCAAGAATATCAGCGCATCCCGAATATCAAGTTGGTCAAATCTAACGCAACAAATTGTAAGAGTATCAAAAACAAGTAGAACCCAATGTTTAGCTATCAAAAGTTCCAGACATATCCACGAAGATATCACAAGTCAATAGAAGCAGCCTAAACTCACTGCCACCGGCTTCAGGTTGGGTAGACCATTACTTGTAGTATATATAATTCCAATTAAGATCCTAGAGTTTCCAATCAGCCATCGACCACCCCCGAGATTTCATGCATCACATGTGACAGTTTCATGATGAAAACAGAAGATCCTTAACCCGTATCCCAAATTTTGCTAAAAATGTATCAATATGGAACATTTACATTTCAGTTGGAAAGCAACGTTATACTATTTTCTTTCTTTTATCAATTCTCCGTTTAGTTTTGTTCCATTCTTTTCTCCGTTGTGTCCCCTTTCACTCTGGCTCTACTACTACATCACCACAAATATAATTGCCACCTCTGCAATCTGCCTTTGGATACTTCTACTTTGCATTCATTTGATAACCTTCGTCCCCGGATAATACCTACTATTATGAAAGCTCCAGCTCTTAATGCTTTATTTGGTAATAGAACTTCAGATCATGATGCTATTGTTCTATAATCTGATGAAATAAAAGGTCGAATTCTGAAGTCATCATGACTAGTTTTAGTCGGCCAGCTCTCTGTCTGGATACGTAATTCTTAGTTACCCAAATGTTATAGATGCGTGGCCAAGGGAAAGCACAAACTGCATTACCTGAATAGTGTTAGGAAATATACAACGAACAAGATCTTCGTCAATACACACAGGCAGCGGGGGCATCAGGCTCATTATCCCAGGCATTTCTTCGAGGCTGCATATCATGGAAGGTGTTACAGTTTTAGCAACAAGAAAGTTTGGTTAAAGGAGAAAGAATTGCCCACGAATCGAACACAATAATTCATACTCATCCAGGATAGCTTCAATGTTGTTCTTTGTCTGACCAAATAGGCCAATATTCTCTTGGACCTGCTTACCAAATGAAAATTGTCAATTTATTAACCAGATAGAGTTTGGAACTAGAGGCAAAAAGATAAAGGGACGAACAATAAATGATTTCCACAACCAATGAAAAACCAGAAAAATCACATGGCGAGGGGAAAAATTTTCAGGAAGAGATTACCTTGAATGAAGAAATGTTAGCTGTGATGTGACTAAAAGCTTCAAAATTTTGTTCCAACAGATGCCTAACTGGACCACCTATTCCTGAAAGTATTTCAAGTATCGATGTTACCGAGTCATAGCCTTGGAAAAAGATCCTAATGAAGAACCAAAGCAATTACCTCAGCCTAACAGGCCATCACACACTTGAGAGAGAGATTTTCATGGTTTCTAAGTGAGTTGCTTGAAATTAAACTAGAGAAAAAGTTCAAAGCATGTAATGAAGGTATTAAACATATGTGACGAAACTAGCAAGAATGTAGCTCAATCACTCTCCTCACAATTGGCGCATCTTGGTGCACAACAGTCGTCTCATTCTCCAATATTCTTGGCATTGAAGACGACTTTCAACCCTCTGAATGAAAAGTGTCATTCAGGAAAGTATAACCATTATAGAGTGTCACCTTGAACCCCTGGCAAATAGGTTACCAGTGGAGCAATCTACTATTAACCTAATGGCTCACCTTCTACTCTAAGCCAATAGGATGACCAAATTGCTAATATATAATGTTTATGGTAATAAGTAGAAAACATTTGCTCTCGGCTTAATAGAACAGTAAACTGCAGCATGCTTATTCTTTAGAGAATGTCGGCAGGCAACAGCATTTTGGATGGCGTAGATTATATTGAATCTGAAATCACCAATGATGTACTTGGCCGCACTCTACCACTTTTAATATACTTTTTTCTTTATCGAGGAAAAATCATCATGCAGACTCAACCCATGTGTCATTTGACCTATGATAGTTGGTAGTGGGGTATCAAATAACAAATGTTGAAATCCTAATTAAGAATTAAAATCACTTCAACACATGAATGAATGGAACAGGGCCAGCCAGATAAAATTCATTTTGACTTTATCATACAAAGGAAGCCAATTATTTTGAATTTCGGAAGAACCATACACAGACTGAGAGATGCGAACCAAGATAAGTAGGAAATGTGTTAGCTGGTGAAAGTATAACAAATATGATACCGTTGTGGCTTACTAACCTTCAAGAGGGGAAGCGTGTCTCTTGTCCAAATAATTCCCTGAAATAGGAGGTGCAGCAAACATCTCTGCCTCTGCCTGTTGTAGAGGCCAATTCATTTTTGAAGATGTTTCCATATGTTTACCATAAGAATGGCCATCATTTCTGTCCTGAGACGGATTAAATTAACTTTCAAGCACTCCATTCTTCAACGTGACATCAGGCATCAAAAAAAAGTTACTAAGATTGAAGCATAGCAGAGTTTTGATAGCTGAAGTTTTTGAGGAAGTTTGAATTAGCTATTGGCTCTGAAGATTTAAGTGATTATAAACAAAGAGATGCCCTAGTGGAACTCCTCCGAGTTCATTGAACAAAAATCCTTTGCACAGGCCTGAACATGGTTAAATCAGTTGGTAGCTTCATTCCTATATAGCATGGTCAAATGAACCTTAAAATTGGGGCAAACAGTAAAAAAAACAAAATTGTACCGTACTATACCAAACAAAAAGGAGTGCAAGAGCCCCTTCGAGAATGGAGCATTGTGTTGTGTCTTAGTGGCCGCATTGCATTGTGTCTTAGTGGCGATTGGACAGAAACACTCAACTATAGCATAATTAATTCAAATTCTTTCCCGATTGATAGCCTTCAATTTTCACCCTCTTTTTCTACTAATATTAACAAAATATGATTCTTAGATTCAATTCAAGGACCATCACATATTACTTCAATAGAAAAATCTAAGATATCTTTAATGTCAAACTCGTTTTTCTCATCACAAGCATGCTATGTAGGTGAAAAATCTAAGATATCTTTAAATTTGAGGTATGTCGGACAGTACTTGAAAACAAGCTTCTATGGTGCCAGAGAGAGAGAGATAGATAGAAGCATACCTTTATATTGTTCACTCTCTTCCCCATGTTATTTTCTTCATTTTTCCTTCGCTTTCTCTGAGAAAATGGATAATTATCAAGTATTGAAGACATCTTACAACTCTATACTTTTCGGTGCTAGGTGCAGCAAGAAAAATTCTCCTGGAGAAGGAACAAGAATTTCCAGTCACAGTGAACAAAAATTCTTCTTGACATCTTACAACTCTACACTTTTCAAGGAAGGCTAAATTTTCAGCAAATAACTTTGTCCATTTGAAGATGGGACAAGATTCCCAGTCACCATCACAGTCAAACTCATTAAGTTGACAGAAGAATTAGCAAGGAAACATGAAGTTCCAAGCTCAGAGGTTATAACATTAAATGTTATAACATTTTCACCCCATGATTAAATAAAACAAAGTTAAGAAACTCAGAGAAAGCTCAAATCCACCAAAAGATTGTTTCAAAACTTTGAAATACGTGAAACTTCTCAGAGATACGTGAAATTTCTAAGATGCATAACTCCCACACAAATGCCAGAAAATAAGGTAACAGGTAAAGATTATCTCTGTTAGCAAACAAACTTTCAAAACATAAGGCATGAATATCCAAATCATATGGCACGCTGGTCGTGATGTTAATCTTTGTTTAAAACATAAAAGCTCCCAATCGAATAAGGGTGACAATTTATCCCCTTTTTTTCTGAAGAAATTCAATACATTTTACTAAATTCAAAGTTTTCTCAGCGAACTTAGCTAGTTCCCTATTATTTTCACTAGGACAATTCACTTAATAGTGTTTGATTTCAGTAATCATCATTCACACCTCCGAATCTTGATAAAATAGACTTGGTCAGGCTGGAAGAGAAAAAGTTAGAACACGCAAAAAATTCACCTCCAATAAATTCTAGTTAATTTCTTTTGAAAAACAAATTCTGATTAAAGAACATACTTCAGAACCAACACATACACAGGATAAGAAATTTTCCAAATCAGCAAGAGAATAATGGATGGCAGCTAACACACAAAAGGAGAAAGGACACTCCTAAAGAAAATTTAGAAACTTGGACATCAAATTCTTAGAGAAGGAAGCAATATTGAGGGAAAGGCAGGCTACCGTTATCCACCGACACCTCAATGCCACATCACGTACAGTTTTTTCAGGTAACATGGCAGCAATCTTTATGTAACTCAAAATTCTTGGTTCATCAGAATATCTACAAAAAGAGATAGCATAAAGTGAGAGCTAAAACTGCACACATGGAATAGAAAATCGCAACAGATGGAAGAGCAATTTCTTGCTTCAGAGCATCTCAGATCCATAAAACCACGAGATAAAATGTACATCATGAGAATAGAATACACTTGAGACCCCAAGAAGTAGCCAACAACAGGATACTGTCCATTTGAGCTGCAAAAGTGATCCATCTAGACACAACAAGAACAAAATAGTAGCCGAGAAACGAGACCAACACTTACTTGGCAAGGCCTTCCTCCAACTTATACTGCTCCTCGACTGACCACTCGGCCGCCAATCCCACGTCATGCTTGAGGCCAGCAGATACAGAAGAATCAAGCAGAGGAGAGCAAGTGGAACTACTACTGGCTTGGTGGACTTGAACGACTCCGGTACTGCTGTCAGTGAAGCTCGAATTCACAGGAAACATCAACTCTGCCACCGTGCTAGTATCAAACCCGAAACAAGTACCAAACGGAATCATCTGCGAGGCGCTGCTCAACGAGCCAGACTCGAAAGATATGGCGTGGCAGTCATTCTGCCGAAACCCCAAGTTCGATTCAGCCGCCATTACTTGCTCACTCACCACGACCCAACAACCCAATTCTTCATGAAACAGAACAAACAAAACCAACACCAACCCACCCTAAAGTTCAAACCACCACCACCACCCACTTCATCTTCAGCCACAACCAACCCGAATTCTCGAAACCCACAAGACCAATTATCGAAGCAGCAGCAGCAGCAACAACAACCACAGAATACACAAGTGGAAGACTATCTATCTATCTAGGGTTCATGGGCAGCTGACGTCACCTTCTAAAAGTGAGAGCTAATTTCCCTTTTTGGGTCAGCTTCTTGAAGAAGAAAGAACACCAGTACCACCACCACCCCCAACAACACAAAGCTACCTCCTTCCCCTGCCTAGCCTAGGCTCCTTTGTTCATTGGCTAATTTGTTGCTGGAAATTGGTTAAAGTGGTTTTCTTTTTTTCTTTTTGGTGTTCTCGAAAAAGATATTATTAGGTAAAAAGGTTAAAACTTTATGTGTGTTCAGACTTTCGCCCTTCGTTATCCCGAGCCCCTATTGGCTATAAAGCATGCTTTTAGAAATGCGGCACTCCAACTAATCAGGACTATAACTCATTTTTATACGGGTACATGGATTAGTCGGATCAACAAAAAAAATAACTTAAAATCAATTTTCAGTCCTTTTTAAAAGATTAATGTACAGTAAAATTCTTCTAAAGTGAATTATTCGGATCGTAAAAAATATCATTTTAGAATTTTATATTATTTTAGTTTCAAAATCATTGACATTGAGCTTTTAATTATTAAATACATATCCACCACAAAATGGCGTTGTCTATATTTAAATCACTAAAAATAATGTGATCTCTCGTTATTCAAATGCTATAATCGATTGAGATATTTTTTGTTATAACTAAACGGTGCAATGTGTTGTAAAATTCAAGGAGGTTCATGGTTCAAACTTTGGCATGGTGTAAATTTACCTTTCAAATAAAAATAGATGGTAATTTTAAGGACCATTCTAGACGAATCAGAAGCTGAATGTGGATTTAAAAATTATTGAACAATCAATCCTAGAACAAATTATTATAGCAAAATATTTGCTAAATTCGTAAAGTGTTTATTTATTCAAAACTGTTGCTTTATTTGACAATTAGGACTTATATTTAATACTACATTTTTTGAAAAATATTAGTTTTTAAGATAAATGATTATTAAATTTTAGGAAAATAATTTACTTTAGCACCGGTCAATTTTGACATATGATCATGTGATTTCAAACGCATAAAACTATACATGTGGTTTAGATAACCAATCACTGAAAGGTTTAAGGCTTAGTTAGAGGCTTTAAAGTATCACTTTAAAAATTTGACTGCAAAGCACAGCGTTGCCCATTTATTATCGTGCGCTATCCCTCTCTCTCCACGGAGATCTTCTCTTTCTAAAAAGCCCTCCCTCCATTTTCTTCCCATTTCCACCCATTTCATGCATGCAAAATAGCTCTTCCCCACCAACTCATGTATGGTCTGATGGATACGGTGTCAGTCCTTAAGCATGAGGTGGGAGGATCAAATCCCATGACCGTCTAAGATCCGAAATTGTGGAAACAATTTAAACCTCACCCAAAAAAAATAGCTCTTCCCCCTCCAGGTCTATTTTTCTCCAACTCTGAACCCATGGATTCTCCAATGCCGGACCCAGCTTTGGCGGCTTTCCTCTTGGAGGCCAAGCGGCTTAAGGAGGGCCCTTCGCTCTCTTCTTCGATTGTGGCGGTGACCAAGCTCCCCCCTTCAAATTTGGTTCTAATTGGTAAATTACTATCTCCCTGCCTTTTCAAGATGTTTATGGTAAGGGCGAGTGTCTCAAAGTCCTGAAATCTTTTGCCCGGTCAGTTAGTGGTGGGCGCTGTCCAGGAACATTTTCTCCTTCTCGTTCACTTGTCTGGATGATAAAGTTTGGGTGTTGGAGAACACTTCATGGTCCATCTCTGGTGAGCATCTGGTCCTCAAGGACTGGGACTCTCGTGTGCCTTGATCTCATGTAGATTTCTCCTTCACCGAGTTCTTCGTTCAGGTGCCTGGCCTCCCGCGCATGTACATTTCCCCCAAAATAGGTGATCTCGTGGGTTCCCAGTTTCACAAGCTTTTGTTTATCGATGATGCAGACTTCCAATCTCTGAGAATAGTAGGTTTCCTTTGTGTTAGAGTCTAGGTTCTCTTCTCAGCCCCTCTGCCTACCAGTTTTTAGCTGCCTGGAACAGAATCTTCTTCCTGGAAGATTGCTTTGAAGTATGAACGTATGTTGGAGCTATGTTCTTTTTGTGGTTTTATTAGTCATTCTATTAGGTCATGCTCTGTTGAGGCCAGCAAGCTCCCCTTCGTCTGTGATCTTAAGCCGGAGGAGCTGCCTTATGGCCCCTGGATGAAGGTGGAGCCTATTTTTCTTGGGAGACGGCCTCGTGATTATTTAGCTTCATCTCAGACTCGTCCAGGGAGGTGGTCTTCTACTCCTATCAACATGACTGTGCCTGTTTCTGGTGGCTTACCTACAGCCCTCCCAAACCCGAACGAGATGCCCACTTCATCGCCGGAGTCAGGTGGAACTGGTCAAGTTACTAGGGTGGACCCTTTGGGGCCCGTTGGTGAGATTTTTGATTTAATATCTAACTTGATATCCCTCCCTATTGAGATGCATAAATTGATGATTGTTAGACTATCCCTAGAAAAATTTCCCCTGTAGAGCTTGTGTCAGCTCTATCTTCCGGGGCATCCAATCCACCTTCTCTAACAGCGTCCCTCCTAATTAAGGCGACCCCTATTGTCAACTCAGGTACTCAAGCTTCTCCCTTAATTGCTGATTCGACTACTCTTGGTGACTTTCAAATCCCTGCTGCCACGGAAGTGACTAGTGAACAGGACCCTACTCGGTAACTTATTATCAACCTTAAGACCCCTGGGATTTCTTCAATTTTTGGGCTAGCCCATGGGGTCTCTACTGGAGGCCTCTCTTTAAAACTAAAGGGGCCTCAGAATCCTATTGGGCTGGAGATACCACTTTCTCCTCTGGGCCTCCTATTTAAAAATGAGAAGGGGTGTGCATATCTAAGGAACTGGACCAGGCCCACTCTTCTGGGTCTGCTTCTACTGGATCCCTGGATACCTCTTCCTTACCTTTATTGTCCGAAAAGTGGAAAGAAGTGAGCTCCCCCAATTTGTTCCCTAAGAGCAAGAAGAGTTCATATTCTCTTCCTAGTCATGCTTCGACCACATCGCTCAACTCCTTCACTGACTTTGTATCGATGAATCATGATTCCCACTTTGGGAGAGTTCACCATAAAGGGCAGGGTGGTCAGGCCTCGTCAAAATTACCCCCTCACCAAATCCCGGAGGTTCCCATGTGTGGTCGTAGTTAAAGAAGTTTTTCCTCTTGGAACTGTGCTGTCAGATCGATTGGAGTGGTGCCCACCATTGTTGTTGAAGACTCTTCTTCAGGGAGAGCTGAAACTACTGTGTTTGGTGATCTTCTGTCGAAATCATCTTCATGTAGCCCTTTCTTCCCCCTTTCCCGGGAGGTAACACCGAGTATCAATAAATGCTTTGTCTTGGAACTTTTGGGATTTGGGCCAGTCCTCGATAGTTCATAGTATAAAGGGATTTGTTATATAATTATCCTTGTCTATTATTTTCTTGATGGAAACCAAGCAATGTAGGGGGGTTGATAAGATTAGACATAACTGTAAATTCTTTAATGCTTTCCATGTTGATCCTTGTGGCCTTTCTGGGGGGCCATCTCTGTGGTGGACTAATGATGTTACTATTGATGTGCTTGGTTGGAGTTTGAATTTTATTGATGCTTGGTGTGTTTAAGTTTCTTCAGGGTACTCTTGGCTTACTACTTTCTTGTATGGTGAGCCTAATTCCTCTAAGAAATTGTGTTTTTTGGAATCTGACAAATTTCCTAGGATCATTTCTACGAAACCTAGGCTAGTTGTGGGCGATTTAGACCTTGTCTCCTCTCATAGAGAACGATAAGGTGGCAATCCACCCGATCCTTGGCATATGGCTTTGTTGAATAATTTTGTGAATCATGGTGAACTTGTGGATCTAGGGTTTAAAGGAAACGCCTTCACTTGGTCTAACCTTCAATTCAGAGATAAGAATATTCTCCAATATTTGGACCGTACTTTGTGGAATGTTCTCTGGAATTCTTTTTTCCCTGATGTGCAGCTGGTTCATGGGACTATTGATCCTTCTGACCATTACCCGTTGGTGATCCACTTTAGATCATTTTCTCGGGTCAAGTGTCCTTTCTTAATCTTTATGAAGGCAAATGTGACAAAAATCACATCTCTAAAGAATCTACTAGTCAAATTCTCCTTGTGTTCAGGGCAGGAGATGAATTTTGATAAATTTAGTGTTTGCTTCTCCAGATGGAAAAGCCCTGCTAATATCATTCTTTTAGCTGACATTCTCGGCATGAAGGTGATGCTCCCTTCTAAAAAGTACCTGGGTATGCCTTCCTTTTGGGTGGACCAAAAAAGGAAGCCCTTAATTTTCTTTTGGAGAGAATTCGTAAGAAAATATCTCGTTGGAAACAGAAACCGCTTTCCTTGACTAGGAGAGAAACCTTGATCAATGCTATCCTCGAGGCTATCCCAAGTTATTCCATGTAATGTTATCTCTTTCCTGTCACTTTTTGCTCCAGTGTGGATAGCATTATTGCTAAGTTTTGGTTGTCAGGGGGTCCGGGTACCCGAAAAATCCATTGGCTGGCCTGAAACAAGCTCACGGCTTCTAAGTCCTCAGGTGGATTAGGTTCTAAGGACCTGCATACTTTTAATCTTGCCTTACTTGTAAAACGTATTTGGCATCTTATATGCAATTCTTCCTCTCTTTGCTTTTGGGTCCTTAAGGGAATTTACTTTCCTTCTTCGAATATGATGCACGTTAGGAAGGGTCGGCAGCCTTCTTGGATGTGGCATAGCCTTTTTAAGGGTATTAGCTCTCTGGCTGAGGGGCTTTTTTCTCGTGTGGACAATGGTCTTTCGATTAATATATGGTCAGATGTTTGGGTTCCTTCGCCTCCACATCTAGCCAGGCTTGGAGGAGTATTATTATGGGGATTTCAGTCCTCCGGGAGGGGCTATTTTGGCGAGTGGGCGATAGTACCTCGATAAACATCTGGTCAGATAGATGGCTTCTAGACTCTTATACATGCCTCCCCAGTTATCTTTAGCTGGGAAGTGATAGGTTTCAGATGGTGGCTGAATTACTACGCGAGGGTTCTTTCCAATGGAATGAAGAGGTGATTAACTATATTTTCTCTCCAGCTGATGTCTGTTATATTAAAAGTATTGATCTCAGCTTTAGACGACCCCAAGATGTTATCCGCTGGAGCTTCACACCGAATGGATAATATACGATATATAGTGGATACCATCATAACGTTGGTCAATTGTGGAATACTTTTATTCACGGTAGCCGAGTGCCACCAAGCAAGAGTCTTTGGGCCTTATGCTGGAATCAATATTGTCCCCCTAAGTTAAAGATCTTTCTTTGGAGGGCTGTTGATGATAATTTGCCGGTTCGCTGTAACTTGACCTGTCGGGGCATTCAAGTGGATACAACCTGCCCAGCCTGTCATGCTAGTGAGAGAATGGTGAGACATTTGCTACTGGAATGCCCACATTTTCTTCTCATTTGGACTGCGCAAGGATTCCAAATCCCGTCCTCAAATTCCACCTCCGTGGTACTACCAATGGCTTCGTATTTCCCATGCAAAATCTACCCAACACCTTTGATGTGCACGTACCTTTAGAAAACCATAGTGGGAACTTGCTAACTTTGTCTCCGTGAATCCCAACTCCATTCAAACCATTCATGTCAAGCCTTTGCTCCATCATATAAGAGCGTTCCTCCTCTCCATCAGAACACAACGAGGTAACTCCACCTACAACCGTGTTTCTCACTAACCTATATGTATTCCTATCATCCTTTTCACCGTTCATCACCACCATATCATCCTTCTTCACCTCCACTAGCCCGCCTATAACCTTATTGCTGTACCCACTATAATCCAAGGCTCCTAATATGATCAAATTCCTCTCCAACTTTGGAACATGCCTAATCCCACATAATTTCTTCTCAGCACCATTCCACATATTGATCCGGATAATTCTGGCTTAAGGAGGAGGGTTGCTCTGAAATTGTTGATTTTTCTTGGTTATGCCTCTTTTATGGCTGGACCTCAGTAAATTTTTCACGTAAGACTTCATGGAGTTCTTCGAACCTGTCTTTGTGGAATCTTAACAAAAGTGATAATAGGCGTAGAAGGATTAATTCCCTTTCCCCTCAGCTTGAGCACTTACAGTTGATGAATCATGCTCTTCTTTGCAAGAGTACTGAGCTGATTATTAAGAAAGAACTTGATCTTCTTCGTGAAACAGAAGAAATTTTCTGGGCTCAACGATCCAGAATCAACTGATTTTTGTGGGGTGACCAAAACACTAAGTTCTTCCAATCTTCGTGTTCCAATCGGAAGCGTACAAATCAAATTGTTAAGCTTCAGGATTCTTTTGGGATCTGGATTGAGGAGGAAGCTTATCTAAAGCTTCTTGCAAATGATCACTTCTATAAGATTTTTCAGGAGCTCCCTATCTTGGATCCTTCTGAGATTCTTGACTGCATCCCTCGACTCGTAACTTCTGATATTGAGCTGGACATGCTGCGTCCTTTACTGGATGATGAAATTTGTTCCACGGTATTTGAAATGGGTGGTCGTAAGGCCCCTGGGCCTGATGGCTTATCGGGTATTTTCTATCATAAATATTAGCCCTAAGTGGGCCAGGAACTCATGGCCTTGGCAAGGGAAATGTTAAATTGTTCCTGTGTTCCGAAAAACATAAATCGGACTTATATTGCTCTCATCCCCAAGGTGCACTGTTCTTTGAATTTTTATGGTTTTCGGCCTATTGCTCTATGCAATTTTGCATATAAGATTTACTCGAAGGTCCTTATCAATCGACTTCGCCATTGGATGCCATCATTTATTCATGAATCGCAGGGTGCTTTTGGCAAAGGCCGGTCTATTTAGGATAATTTAATTGTGGCTCACGAGGCCTTCCATCACCTTCGGACAAATCCTAAAAGGAATGATCTTTTCTTGGCAATTAAACTGGATCTCAAAAAGGCCTATGATCTAGTTAACTGGAAGTCTCTGGAGTAGGTTCTAATTCGTTTGGGCTTTCCTAGTAAGTGGATCGCTTGCATTATGGGTTGTGTGAGCTTGACTTCTTACAGTGTCCTGTTAAATGGACAACCACTTGGCTGGTTCAAATCTACAAGGGGGATTAGGCAGGGAGACCTTATCTCTCCTTTTCTATTCTTTTTTGTATAACACACTTTTGTATACTACCTAAGTCGTGCTAAGATGATGGGACTAATCAGTGACTTTCAATTCAACCCTCTGTGCCCGAGCATCTCACATATCTTATTCGCGGATGATAACTTCTTAAGCCCAATTGACCCCCTTATTCAATTCAGTGGCTGAACTTATACTTCCTGGCTCTAATTCTTGAAACTTGGTGTTGATAAATCATTTGTTTAAATCAGAGGAGGTTGCTGCCATTTCTCGTATCCAGCTGGGTAATCTCAATCCTCCAGACAAACTGATTTGGAGACCAGCTCTAAATGGTTGCTATTCAGTCAAGAAGTGGTACCAGATTTTGAAATTAACTCTTTTATCGAGTCTTGCTTTGGCAAGACCTAGCTCTGATGGTGCTATTTATGATTTGGGCATTTGGCCTGCTATTTGGAAGTGTTAGAAATTCAGCAAGTAGAGAACAAATGCGCAAAGAATACGGACATAAGATATAACGTGGTTCAGCCTAATGCCTACGTCCACGGAGAGAAAGAAAAACTTTTATTGATGGATCACAGTCACAAAGCCTTACAAAACTATTAGATAACATGCCTTTATATAGAGGCAAACCCGTGTACATCAAGTAATCTATTTAGGTCGAATTAGGAATCTGGAACAAAACAGAAAAATAATTCCTCTTTTACTTATTTCCTTGCCAAACTCAACAATCTCCACCTTGGCGAGAAATCATCTCATGGATAAACTATGAAGCTCCATCTAAACTTCAACAAAACTCCACCTTGACGAAATACCGCACCATAAAGAGATGATCTTGCAAGACCAATCCGACTCTACCGATTCTACCTCGGATCATAGATACACTGCCATCAATAAGACCATCTCAACTTTCTCACCACCTTTGTTCAATCACTTAGAGCCAGCCCCCAAGCTCGAGCTTTCAAGCTTGCTTGTCGTGTTTCCTCCAACCTCCATTGAATTCCAACTAGCAAGTCTACCTGCTGAAGCAACCTTACGACCAATAGATGCGCTCTCTATTTTTTGGTCAACCCCATGCTCTACAACTTCGAACTATTTTTTTGCTAAATCTTCATGCCTCAAACTAGTGCTACGTGCCATAGCATACAAAGGGCAACCTTTTGTTCCACCAAGTAGAACCCTTGACATACCACGAACTCCACCGTTCGACCTTGAGTGAGATACCCAATTCACCCATGGTACTACCAATGGCTTCGCATTTCTCATGCAAAACCTTCATGTCAAGCCTTTGCTCCATCAGAGAAGAGCTTTTCTCTCTTCCATCAGAACCCAATGAGGTGACTCCACCTACAACTGTATTTTTCACTAACATGTAGGTGTTCCTAGCATCCCTTTCACCCTTCATCACCACCACAGCATCCTTCAACACCTCAATTAATCTACCTACAACCTTATAGCAGTACCCACTATAATTTAAGGTACCTAATGAGATCAAATTTTTTTCCAACTTCGGAACTGTCTACCCGCACACAACTTTATCTCAACACCATCCCATATCTTGATTCGGATATCTCCTATGCCAGTAATTCTACAAGTTGAACCATTACCTATAGTTACCATATCTAAATCAATGAACTTATAGGTGTCGAACCACTCTTTCTCGGGCGTCATATGAAAGGAACAAGCGATATACAAAATCCAAGAATTAGAATATTTTGGACTTGACAAAACAAAAAAAAGATCACCATCTGACCCGTCCGAATATGAGGTCACATTCACAGAACCTGATCTTTTTCTCTATCGATCTCGAGTTCTTCTCAGACAATCCTTATTTACGTGCCTTTTTTCTCCGCACTCGAAGCAATTTTCTTTGAACTTCCTTGACCTCGACCTGGATCCTTTTCTATCTTCACTACGATCACCATGGCTACCCCTCACAACCAACACTTCTGCTTGTTCATCGCCAGTTTTCCTTCTTTGATGAAACCTTAGCAGAGCACTTGTGATATCTTCCAACACCAGAGACTCATTCCCCCAAGTTAGAGTTGTAACCAAATTTTTATAGGAGCCTGGTAAAAAATTCAGGAGCAACAATGCCTTGTCTTCTTCCTCGAACTTCACATCAACCTTTCTCAAGTCGCTCACAAGTTCACTGAAAATATTAATGTGTTGGCTCAAATATGAGCCCTCCTCCATCTTGAGCCCATACAATCTTTGCTTAAGATAAAGCTTGTTCGATAAAGACTTAGACATATACCTTGCCTCCAATTTCTTACATACCTCAGCTGGTGACTCCTCATCCATGATGTGATAATACATCACATCTTCTGCCAAGCACAAGCGAATTGTCGCCACCACATTGGCCTCCATCTCCTTCCACTCTTGCTCCTCCATTTTTTCGGGCTTCTTCTCTGAGAGCGCGATGACCATCCCTTGTTGCACGAGGAGATTCTTGACACGCCTTTGCCATAACCCAAAATTCAATGAATCATTGAACTTCACAGGAGCAAACTTCGCGCCGTGATCTGACATCCTCCAACCTTAGCTCTTGATACCACTTGTTAAAAATTCAGCAAGTAGAGAACAAATGTGCAAAGAACATGGACACAAGATATAACGTAGTTTGGCCTAATGCCTACGTCCACAGAGAGAAAGAAAAAATTTTATTAATGGATCCGAGTTACAAAGCCTTACAAAACTCTTGGGTAACATGCCATTATATAGAGGCAAATCTTTGTACATCAACTAATCTATTTAGGTCAAATTAGGAGTCTGAAATAAAACAAGAAAATAATTTTCTTTTACTTATTTCCTCGCCAAACTTAACAGAAAGCTTAAAATTCCACCGAAAGTCAAGATGTTTGTCTGAAGACTTGCAAATAATGCCATGCCGATGGCTCAGAATTTATTTTCGAGGCATTTGAGTCGGAACAATACTGAACAATACTTGTTCTGTTTGTCTATCTGCCCTGAAATCTATTATGCATCTTCTTTTTTAGTGCTCGCATGCTAGAGCAACTTGGTTTTCTTGCTCCCTGGGAAGCTAAGTACCGGATGTGACTTGTCAAAAATTTTGGATGTAGATTAGCAATCTTTTTGGTCTTTTGAAGTCTTCGGACTCTGCTCCTTTGGTTTCTCTTGCCTTATTTGTTTGCTGACTTATTTAAGGGGCTAGGAACAAGCTGTTATTTGAAGGAGTAAAAATTATTTCAAGTTTGACTGCTTCTCATACCTCTGTGCTCTGCAACAAATTTTTGCATGTAAACTCCCCCAGGTCTGACGTTACTCGTACTACCTCTTCATGGGCAGGCCCTTTAGTGGGCGACGTGAAGCTCAATTATAATACCTCTTGGATAGATCTCTATTCAAGAGCCGGGTTAGCTTGCATCGCCAGAGACTCTGAAGGCCTCATTGTTAGAGGTCATTCACACCTTTTGTTCGCTTCGTCTCCTTTGGAAGCAAAACTTCGATCTATTCAGCTGGTCATCTCCCTTGTCTCCGATCACTTTCGGATGATGTCCATTGTTATTGAGTCAGATTGTCGAATTGCTTGTACTTTTCTAACCCATCTCGACTCGGTTCTAGCATGGAATGTTGAACTTCTTGTAATACAGCTTAGACGTTCCTTTGCTCTTTTACTTTTACCTTTATGTTCAATTGTTTGTATCCCTAGGTCGGTTAATCAAGTAGCAGATTGGCTTAGTCGCCAATGAAGACTTCTTGCTCTTGATCCGGATTGGGCTATCTCTCATCCTGCTGATCTTGATGCTCTACTGTTCGCGAATTTTCCTATTTAAATTTATATTAATATGTGTTCGTTTCAAAAGATTTATTATCGTGGGCTATGTGGTGGACTTCCCACCTTTTATTTTCTTTTCAATAAAATATATTTTCGTCTTTTACATTTGCTGATTTGCAGAAGTAATTAGTTTCGAATTTCGATCCAATATCAAAATAAATTAATGATTTGTTTGCTCCAGGTTATTTCATAAGGATCAAATTGTACGCTACTTTTATTGAAAGTACAACTAAAATCTTGTACTTCAATTTGGTCCACTTAACACCTTGTACTTTTTAAAATAGGATTATTTACACTTTGCAAATATTTTTATGGTGACAATTAACCCATGTGTCATACACATCAGCACAAGCATGCCGAGTCATCCTATAAACAAAAAAAATATATTTTATCTTTGTCAGCACAAGCATGCCCCGTCCGCTCCTAACCCGCCACGTTCTCTCTGGGCGCTACCCTTGCCCCCACCTCACCCAAAGGTTTCCCTGCCAACCAAACCTAGCTGATCTTCCTCTCGGGTGAGCAACCCTGAGATGACCTCCATTAATTGAGGTTTCTTGTTGCTCGGTCACTGACACTGTTATTTGTTAGTTTACTTCAAGAATGCTATTTGGTATTAAGTTATGTTTTGTTGGTGAGTGTTAGATGAGATCTTGAATAAGAGTGTGTTTTTTAATCGGTAAATTCTTATTAATAGTGGTAAAATGTACAATATTACATATTAATAAGTGTAGATGTCTCTCTCCTCTAAAAACAAGGTTGCAACGGTTAGTCGTATCAAAATTCTTTCATGATAAATTTTGAACGTAAAAACCAGTTAGAGAGAAAAGGGTAAGAATGTTATTTATCATTCTTAAAATAATGAAGGAGAAGAGCATATGTGTGAAATGATGAATCGATTTTCAACCATTAGCAAAAACTGTATTTGCGGATTTTGTCTCTGCATGGTGTTACTGTACAGCTATTTTACGATCGAATTTTTTTTTATTACGGATTCGGTGTCCACGTAGGACTATCGAATAAAATTATGTATGTTGGATCAGGATACCGATTTTTATCCCGTATCCTTCCAACATACGGATTTTTTACCGGTATCCATGATACGGGTTTTTTCCTGGTATTGTGATAGGATACCGGTAAAAAACATGTATCCCAGTCGATATATAGCCCAGCATGCAGGTTATTTTGTCCACACATTTAAAAAAATCCCCAAATCGACTGCCCCTTCATCGTCGATTGACCGCCGCACCCGTTCTTCCTCGCCGCTCGCCTCCCCGCCGTCGTCGCAGCTCATGGGTCGCTCTCTGTGATGTGGGAACTGAGAAGGAGGTCTCTGCCTTCTTTTAGAACGAGTCTCGTTATATAAAGTCATATCCGACCAAGATACTGGTTAAAAATTCGTATCTTGGTCGTAGAAAATCTGAGTGGATGTTATCCAAAATCTGATCAGATTTTTCCTTATCGACCAACATACGAATTTTTTACCAGTATCCTGTCAGAATACCGGAAAAAAACCCGTATCATGGATATCAGAAAAAAATCCGTATCATGGATACCGGCAAAAAACTCGTATGCTGGCAGGATACAAAATAAAAACTGGTATCTTGGTCCAACATACGAGATTTTATGTTGGATTTGTGAATGAAGCCCAAAGGCCGAAAAGGAAGATAGAAGGTTGCAATCCCACATTGAATAGAGCAAGGAGGATTTCCTTGTTTATAAGGAATTCCCCTCCTCACCTCTCAACTTGATTGACTTTCCAAAAGGCTGACCCACCGCTAGCTTCGCACCGTCCGAGCACGCGCGTGTGCCTATGCGCAATGGGCGCTTTGTGGTGCACTTCGCACGTGCGCATCGTCGCGAGGAGCTGGAGGAGCCTTAAGTATTTTGCCCGGCCACCGAAGAGGCACGATGGGCTGGAATGTCCATGAGACTTCCAGAAGGCCGAAGGACTGCGAGATCCATCGCGAAAGGGTGCCTGCGCAGCCTGGGCGCGCCTGGAAGGATCCAGAAGCCACCGAAGGGCCACGAGCGCAGCTAGACAGCCTGCTGGCCGAGCGGACGCGTCCCTTCGGGGTGGCTGCCTCCCTGCCTCCTCCAGCCTATAAATAGGCCTGCCCCCTTGCCATAATCCTCATCCCAGCAACTCATTGCATAAGCATTCGTTAGCAATAGTTGTCTTCTCCTCTCCCCCGTTCTTCACTTACAAGAGTCCGAAAGTTCTAGGTATATAAGGATTTGCCCAAAAGTTTTGAGATACGTGTGCAACGTTCTTGGAAATGCCCTAACAGTCATTGTATCTTGGGAATGATTATCGTAGCCCGTACCACACTGAAATATACGGGGCAATCTCGTCTTACGGAGAAAGTGTCCAACACTTGCCTCGACTGCCGTAGATCCTAATCAAGTACACCACACCTCCGAAACAATAATCGTAAGACGAGATCGTGTACTTGAAGATGGCATCAACTAGCTCAGCACCAGTGCCGGCGGTCCTGGGAACTGTCCACGCCGAAAGGCCGGCCAAGTTCAACAGTACCGAATTCAAGAGGTGGCAACAGAAGATGTTGTTCTGCCTGACGACGCTCAACCTGGTCCGATTCTTTAAGGAAGAGGCTCCGAAGGTAGCAGAAAAAGAGGTAGATCAACAGAAGATCAACGCCCTCGATGCATGGAGTCACAGCTACTTCCTATGCCAGAACTATGTCCTGAATGGACTAGACGACACGCTCTACAATGTTTAAGCGGAAGCCAAGACCGCTAAAGAGCTGTGGAGTTCACTCGAGAAGAAGTACAAAACGGAGGATGCCGGGACGAAGAAATTCATCGTCGGACGATTCCTCGACTTCAAGATGGTGGACTCCAAGAAGGTCATCGACCAAGTGCAGGAGTTGCAGCTGATCCTTCACGAGATCCAAGCCGAAGGGATGCAACTCAGCGAGTCCTTCCAAGTAGCTGTAATGATCGAGAAGCTCCCCCCGCTCTGAAAGGATTTTAAGAGCTACCTCAAGCACAAGAGGAAGGACATGAGCCTAGAAGACCTGATCATGAGACTTAGGATCGAGGAAGACAACCGAAAGTCCGAAGTCAAGCAAGGCAAGGCCAACTCTGAGACCACCGTGCACCTCGCCGAGGGAAAAGGTAGCAAGAAGAGGAAGAAGTCTGGGGATAAGCAGGAGAAGCAAGAGCCCAAGAAGAAAAAGAAGATCAAGGGCGACTGCTACAACTGCGGCAAACCCGGACACATGGCTAAGGACTGTCGTCAGCCGAAGAAGGATGACCAAGGAAAGGCTAACCTGGCTGAAGACTTGTCCCAGATGGATCTGTCAGCCATGGTGTTTGAAGCCAACCTGGTGGATAATTCGAGAGAGTGGTTCGTGGACACTGGAGCTACCCGCCACGTCTGCTCGGACAAGGAGATGTTCTCAAACTATATTCTGATCACCGATCGAAAGCTTTTTATGAGAAACTCCGCAACGTCCAAGATCGTCGGTCTGGGTAAGGTGGTCCTGAAGCTGACCTTAGGAAAAGAGCTGACCCTCAAGGATGTGCTGCATGTCCCGGACATCCGCAAGAACTTAGTTTCTGGCTCACTGTTAAGCAAAGCCTGTCTTAAGCTTGTATTTGAGGCTGATAAGTTTGTACTGACCAAAGCGGGTCAATTCATAGGAAAGGGTTATGTAGAAAGGGGATTGTTTAAGATGAATGTAATAACTGTACATCGCACCTTTAATGGTAAAAATAAAGTTAATGCTTCTTCTTACTTGGCCGAGTGTTCTAATTTATGGCATGGTAGATTAGGACACGTAAATTTAAACTCGCTAAGAAAATTAGTAAGTTTAAATTTATTACCGAATCTAGAGTTCAACCCATCCGATAAATGTGAAGTATGTGTGGAGGCCAAAATGACCAAAGCACCTTTCCATTCGGTGGAAGAGAAATACTACGCCTTTAGAGTTAGTTCATACGGACACTTGCGATATGAAACACGTGCAAACTAAAGGCGGAAAGAAATACTTCATCACGTTTATCGATGACTGTACGAGATACTGTTACGTATATCTCCTAAAGGGAAAAGACGAAGCTCTTGATGCTTTTAAGAGATATAAGAATGAGGTTGAAAATCAACTCAGCGTGAAAATCAAAATGATCTGAAGTGATCGAGGAGGAGAATATGTAGCTCTGTTTGAGGCCGCTTCAAATGAAAAAAACACTTATGAATCCAAGATACGGTCCATGGCCAAAACGGACACAACGTGAAAACCCAAATATACTAGGGTTATTATTGTGTAAATATTATTGTCTTGGTTTACGCCAAAAGCTGACGGTTCAAGACATCGCGTTCACCGAGCAGCGAGTAAATCTGATAACATATTACTAGAGAAAGTTCAAAGCCGCAAGCTACCTATCTCGATGCATTAATAACACGTCAGAACTTTTGATTAGAGTCTGCATGCATTGGTCATCATTCATGTGGGGGATTGTTGGATTTGTGAATGAAGACCCAAAAGCCCAAAGGCCCAAAAGGAAGATGGAAGGTTGCAATCCCACATTGAATTGAGCAAGGAGGATTTCCTTGTTTATAAGGAATTCCCCTCCTCACCTCTCAACTTGATTGACTTCCCAAAAGGCTGACCCACCGCTAGCTGCGAGGACGGTGCAGCTACCGGAGTGACGAGGAGCTGCGAGCACCTTCAGGTTGGCCACCGAAGAGGCACGACGGGCTGGAATGTCCATGAGACTTCCAGAAGGCCGAAGGACTGCGAGATCCATTGCGAAAGGGCGCCAGCGCAGCCTGGGCGCGCCTGGAAGGATCCAGAAGCCATCGAAGGGCCACGAGCGCAGCCAGACAGCCTGCTGGCCGAGCGGACGCGTCCCTTTGGGGTGGCTGCCTCCCTGCCTCCTCCAGCCTATAAATAGGCCTGCCCCCTTGCCATAATCCTCATCCCAGCAACTCATTGCATAAGCATTCGTTAGCAATAGTTGTCTTCTCCTCTCCCCCGTTCTTCACTTACAAAAGTCCGAAAGTTCTGGGTATATAAGGGTTCGCCCGAAAGTTTCGAGATACGTGTGCAACGTTCTTGGAAACGCCCTAACAGTCGTTGTATCTTGGGGACGATTGCCGTAGCCCGTACCTCACTGAAATATACGGGGCAATCTCGTCTTACGGAGAAAGTGTCCAACACTTGCCTCGACTGCCGTAGATCCTAATCAAGTACACCACACCTCCGAAACAACAGGTCCAACATACGAGATTTTATTCAGTAGTCCTACGTGGACAACGAATCCATAATAATAAAAAATTTGATGCCAAAATCGTAAAATAGCTGCAGAGTAACATTATGTAGAAAAAAAAACCCTGTATTGCTAGAGCTCGGGATAAGTGGGGCGGAACACGATAACAGTTACAGTCAGATGAAGTGGGGAAGGGAGAGGGGAAATTGAAACAAATAATTTGCTTTTAAGATTTTCGTTTAACATTTTTTTATTAGGTGGCATATCTATGATGACGTGGATATTATGATGTGTCAATGTTCACTGTGAAATCAGTTATAAGGTGTGAATTGCCCCCTTTTTAAAAGTGTAGGGGATTAAGTGACCAAATTAAAGTAGAAAGTGTTAATTGAGCTTTTAAGAAAAATAAAAGGTGTTATTTGATCTTTATTTCTTTCCATTTCTCTGTGTTGTGATTTTTAAACAAAACAATGTTCTTTGCTAAGAGACAAAATAGATGAAAACATGAAAAAAGGTATATCAATAAAAAATGAATTAGAAATTTTATTTAAAAAATTATATTATTTAAAAATCAGTTTGTACTTTGTATATCTTACTTCTCTCTTTTAACAAATCTATAAAAAAAATTAATACACAAATAGAAAATAACAATATTTGAGACTAAAATGTGGAAAACTGACCAACAGTATTGTGCCAACACATTCTTCTTAAACGACTGGAATTTTATAGTGTTTTCCCAAATCCATGTCATCGAGCCGAACACGAACATTATCACATTATTCTAGTCAACCGAGCCGCTGTTGAGAAACGTTTCGCCCGACTCAAATTTGTATTAGTCTATTTACTAAAGTGTATTCAACCAAAAGCTGTAGTAACCAACTGTAACCAAATAAGACGTAAAGCAAGACGCTTTTGTTATTTCAGCTTCAGAAGAATCATATATCCGAGCAATCATTCAAGAACACAACAAACGCAGTCGGGCCCCGATGGATGGTGGTTTACCTTCTGGCAGATGTCAGCGGGTTGAGTCCGCTTTTCTCCAACTCACGAAGTCTAAAAACACTTGTCTTGTCAAACAAAGGAAAATCCTAAGAGCTTTACAATCGTGAAAACCCCCTGCCCGCAACAATAATGAAACAAATCATCCTAACAAGAATTCACTCTAACTTCCAGATTTCCAATACCAATATTACTGTCAAATGCTCAAATGTTCTTCCCTAGGCAAACTGTGAATGGTATCCGACCACCTTCCAGGCGAATGATCGCTACTATTCGACGAGTTTTGTGTCTCCCCCCGAGCATCCCTTATCATCTTCAACACCTCCTTTGTCGTAGGCCGGTTCTCGGGCGCATGCGTGACGCATGCCATTGCAATGTTCACCAATGCCTGAAGCTTCTCCTCTCCTGCCTCATTGCCAGACGCGGGATCCTCTCCTGAATCGGTCTCTTCCTCGCGTACAGACCGAACCCACATGGGAATGTCCGAGCCATGCTCCAGGACAAGGTCCTGGAAGGGAGTCTTACCAGTCAGGAGCTCCAGGAGGAGCACGCCGAAGCTGTAGACATCGGATTGCTGCGTGGGGGGCCTCCTCATGTCGCGATTTTCGGGGGCTCTGTAGAATAGGGAGCTCGCGCTTGGCTCCTCCGATGAGCCCGGATCATGGAACATGCACAAACCGTAGTCCGTAAGGCAGGACTCGAAGTCAGGTCCTAAGAGGACATTGGAAGACTTGAGGTTCCCATGGACGAGGCCCGGGTTTTGGTGGATGTAGAGCAGCGCTGTTGCAAGATCCTCCGCTATTTTTAGACAGGACGTCCAGTGCAGAGGCTTCCCACTGCTGGATGTTCTTGTTCCTGCACCGTTTTGGTTTTCAATCAATTAATTTCAGGTTTACAATCACGGATTTGGTGTCGTCTAATTTATTTTTTCCAGGATTACAATCAATTATACTGCAACTATAAACAGCTCCTAGTTTTAAGTGGAAAAGTCGCCAAAATTTTGGCTTATAGGATTCTCCCAATTAGTTCCTGCTTTTAAGTGTACAAGTTGCAGCAAAAGATAAATAAACATAAGAGGAAGAAACATAAAAGTCATTGACATAATATATTAATAAATCTAATTCTTAATAAATTAGTCTCTATGTTCCGAAAAATTGAACTCCTTTTTGCACGATTGCGATCAATCATATAGAAACTATAAACACCTTACGAACAAAAGAAGCCGAAAATTTAGTCTCTAAAGTTATCCTAATTAATTCTTGCTTTTAATTATCTTTTTTAAAGATAAATTTTTAACACCATGTATAAGCCATGATTTGAATGAATTTTTAACAAACTCTTTGCTTTTAATTATCCTAAAAATTAATTTCAAGTAAAATGACTTTCCCTATATATTTCCTACTCTAATTAAGCAATTCTTTTCAGTTGCGAGTCAGAATTATTCAATACATACCTAAACACGGAAAGAAATTTTTTTTTTTGGAAAATAAGCCGGAACACAATCTTGAAATTGAAAACTCACTTCCTCAAAAAAAACTTTACGTGAGTGTTGGTGACTTTTTATACGGGTAGTTCGAATCGAGTTAAATTTTTAAAAAAAGTCAAAATTTTCTGAACTGCTGATTCGAATTCATCGAGACCAACGAATTCATAATTAATTGATTTTAAACATCGTAAATTACGCAATTGATGAAATAAAGTCTTTAGAAATAGGGAAGACATGCGTACCGTGTAGAAGGGTGAAAAGACTGCCATTGGGGAAATAATCGTATACGAGCAAGCGCTCTTCCTTAGCCTGGAAATAAGCCCGAAGTGGGACCAGGTTGGGGTGCCTAAGCCTTCCGATGACGTCCATGTGTCTCCTAAACTCCTCCACCCTCGGATTCCTCGAATCCTTTAGCCTTTTAACGGTCACGATGAACCCAGATTCCAACACCGCCTTATACGTGCTCCCCATCGAACCACGCCCCAGCGTCTCCGCCGACGCCTTCAACAGGTCGTCCAGGCTATACCCCATCTGCTGGTCGTCCGGCCCAACGCACACCAGCGTCCCGAGCCCATCACCCTCCCACGAGAAACCGCCTTCCTTAACGGGCCCACCAGGCCCACTGGGCCCCGCCCCCGCCCCCGGCCCAATTTCCCTTTCCTTCTGTACGCCACCGGTCCTCCTCCTCCGACTCCGGAGGAGACAGCAGAAGATCAGCAGCAAGCACAGGCAGATCAGCACGAACCCGCCGGCCGAAGCGGACGCGACGATGATCTTCACCCGCCTTTTGTCGTGCTTGTGCCTCACCGCGGGGCCTACTGGGCCCGCGGCGGGGGCCAAATTGCATTTCCTCCCTACTTGCTCCCCGCAGAGGCCAATGCCGTTCCCGGAGAACGACGACGCGTTGAATCTGACCAACGCGGAAGTCGCGGGGATCTCTCCGGAGAGATCGTTGTTCGAGACGTTGAAGAATCTGAGACTCGTCTGGTTCAGAGGAGGGATCGGGCCGGTGAACCGGTTGTCCTGGAGGAAGAGCACGTACAACCGGCTCAGCCGGAGGAGGGACTCCGGGATCGGGCCGGACATTCGGTTATTCGCTAGAGCAATCACCTTCAGCCGGTGGAGTCCGGTGAGGGACGCCGGGAATCCGCCGGAGAAGTTGTTGTCGGCGAGGTAGAGGGACTTGAGGTTGACGAGGGAGGAGAGATCCGGGACGGGGCCGGAGAGGGAGTTTCCCTTGAAGCTGACGACCCGGAGCTGGTCCAGCTGGTTTAGGGACTTTCCGGTTAGGGTTCCGGTGAGGTTGAGCCGCTCCAGGACCAGCTTCGTGACCCTCCCGTCGATGCACTCCTTGACCCCCTCCCAGCTGCACACGGCTCCCGTGCTTTCCCGGTCCCAATGGAGCGAGTGGAACGGGTCGATCGAGTACTTCAACGACAGTAACGCCTCCGCGTCGCCGCCGGAGATCACTCCCGACGACGCCACGAGGAGTACTAAAGAGAGAAGAAGTAAGTAGCCGCATTGGGTTGCGACCGTCATCGAGTTAGGTCCGAAAATGGTTCGAGCTCACCCTATAGATATGCTTCTGCTCTTGGGTTGTGAGAAGGGTAAGAAGGGCAGATTGAGAGGGGTAAAAAGGGAATTTCCGCTTCTTCCATAATAAGTGAGGATCGTGAAATCTTCTTGTGTTGCAGTTGCCAATACTTCACGGACAAATGCAAGGGTTTGGGATCTTTTTTCAATTTTAATTTATTTTGGGTACGGCTGTTTTTATTTTTTCCCTTTTTAATAAAGCCTTTCACGTGAACTGAAACCCGCAACTCGAAGGCCAGAAGAGGAAACAAATAATAATAATTTGCAGTAGGTTGCCTTTTTTTAAGACGTTTTCTTTTCTCTCACCTGCATGATTTGGGCGTTATTTCCTTCTCTCTCTCTCTCTCGCTCGTGGCGGGTTTTGGTTTATGGGTAGTAGTTGAAATGAAAGTAAATGATGGGATCGGACTCTCTTTTGGAGTGAATGAGCTGTGGTTATAAATGTTTGTGCGAGATTGGTTCAAGGCGGGAGTAGCAGATCCAAAGCAAGTTGAATTTTTTGGTATCGTGTCAAAGAAAAGTAGGCTAGGGCCCCGGGCCCCTATATCTACTCAGAATCTACTCTGATAATGAATTATTGGTTTGTGATCAATATAAAAGGAGGCAGCTTTTTTTTTTTGGTTGAGAAAAACGCACCAAATAATTCATTAACTAGGGAGATCAATAGCAACCAAGTCCAAAATCTCCGGAGGGTGTGAAAGAACCCAATCATCGGAAGAGATCCTAGTTTATACATCTTGCTCAAACAGTCTGCTAGAAGATTGTTTGAACGAGAGGTATGGATCAAAATACAAGAAGGTAAAGCTTGGAAAGAACTCTGAAGCTTACCAACTAAAAGTTATAAATTCCAAGCAACATTGAGAAAAGGATTACAAAGAATAGTATGAGCAAGAAGATAATCAGTCTCAATAATCATCTTCATGCCTACAAAAGACCTAGAGATCACTCCCAAAGCAAGTTGAATTGCATGAAATTCGGCTTCTAAAGGAGAAGAAGCATAGGAGGCAGTAGCCTGACCATCTAAGATATGGCCCAAAGAGTCTCTTGCAACCACAGTAGCTCCTGATCTCGAGGAAGTCCCGATCCATGAAGCATCGCAGATGAACTTCGTGATACTTCTTTCCGGAATCACCCACGAAGCTTGATGATTTGTAACTAAATGTGGTAGGATGGAGTATTTGATCCGATCTTTTGTGCAAAAATTCATTACACGAATAAGAAGCAAACGAAGAGGTGGAGACAGGATCACAAACAAACCCCTAAAAAATGCACTTGTTTCTAGTATTCCAAATAGCCCAGCATTGATGCATGGCTAAACTAATCAAAACACGAGAGTCAGAATCATTAAGAGAGCTAAACATATATTCCAGCCAATGACCAAAAGAAGCATGTTTAAAATTCTCAAAACTATGGCCAACAATACTAGAGAACCAGGAAGCACGAGCATGACTGCAATCAAATAACATGTGGCAAATCGTTTCAGAATCAGCATGACAAACACCACATTTAGGAGAGGAAAAGAGGTGCCTCGTGAATAGGCCTGCAGCTACAAGAAGACTGTTCTTGGTAGTATGCCCAATAAAGTTTTTAACACGAGGATGCACCTCCAAACCCTATATTTTAGACCAGATGCCAGGATCAAAAGGGGGAGTACTTGAGCCTGCCAAGTTAGAATCTGTCACACAAGGAATCTAATTTTTAAGAGAATGGTAACGCTTTTTGACAGTGTAAACACCAGAAGAGTTGTGCTTCCACACCAACTTATCTGGAGTAAGAATATTACTAACAGAGATTCGAGCAATAGCATCTCTCTCAGTATCAGAGAATAAGTTAGCCAGTAAATCCCACTTTCACTCTCCAGTTTAGAAGCAAATTAAATCTGAAACCTTAGAGAGATTTAATCCATCAGGAGGAGCCGAGAAAATCCTAGAGTTGGGAAGAGAAGGGACCCAGGGATCACCCCAAATCTTTGATTCCTTCCCATTCTCAATTCTGGAAACCAAGCCCTCCAACAAAGCATTTCTACCAGCCAGGATGCTGGACCACATCCAAGAATGTTTACTTCCTTTGGTAGCAGAAAGTATATCATAATTATGAAAATAACGCCCATTTAGCACCTTGAAACAAAGAGATTCATGACCAAAAATTAATCTCCAAGCTTGTTTAGTAAGTAAGGCTACATTGAAAGAATTAAAATATCTGAATCCCAAGCCTCCCCTACTCTTAGAATCAGAAAGCTTGTCTCAACTATTCCAGTGGACTTTTCTAACTTCCACATCACCCGACCACCAAAATTTTGCCAACAAACCATTCAACCTATTACAAAAAGTTTTAGGAAACAACAAGCGTTGCATAGTGTAACTTGGGATAGAAGAGAGGGCTGACTTAATCAGAACCTCTCTCCCAGCCAAATTAAGAAACTTTTGATTCCAACTAGAAGTCTTGTTTTTTATTCTATCGATGATAAAGTTTAAAACTTCAGATTTTGATCTACCCCAAAAAGAGGGGAGACCAAGATATTTGTCATTTAAAGACATTTGTTTCATCTGCAGAATCTCCAAAATTTCCTGTTTGTTAGCCTCAGATTCCAGTTTAGAAAAACAAATGCTAGATTTATTAAAATTGATGTCCTAACCAGACACACTAGTGAAGATATTAAGAACATTCTTAAGAGGTATAGCTTCCTCTGAAGAAGCTTTCCCAAAAAGCAAAGTATCATCTGCAAAAAGAATGTGCGAGATAGCAGGACAATGGGAGTTAAATTTGAAACCATTAATATTGCCATCCTACTGGGACCGATGAAGAAAATGGGCTAAGGCATCAGAGACAAATAAGAACAAAAAAAGTGAAAGAGGATCCCTTTGTCTTATGCCCCTAGAAGGATTGAACCAGTTCAAAGGTTGTCCATTAAAAAGAACACTATAAGAGGTAGACCGAACACAGCTCATAACAATATTCACCCATCTAACAGAAAAACTAATCTTCAACATCACTTTTTCTAAAAAAGACCAATTCACCATGTCATAAGCCTTTTTAAGATCAAGTTTTATAGCCAAAGACAAGTTTTTCTTTTTAACATCAGTTTTCAGGCAATGAAAGGCTTCATGAGCAATAATAGTATTATCATGAATGCTCATATTACTCACAAAAACCCCTTGATTTTCAGAAATGAGAGACTCCATAAGAGGTTTGAGTCTATTAGCCAAAAATTTTAATAGACTTTGTAAGCAAAGTTACACAAGCCTATAGGTCTAAATTCACCGATTTCAGAAGGATTCAAAGTCTTAGGAATAAGAGCAATGTGAGTTTTGTTAAGACCATTTGGCACCCTAGCAGAAGTAAACATATTTTTATCTAAAGCAATCAACTCACAGGAGACAATAGACCAATATTTCTAGTAAAACAAACCAGAGAAACCATCAGGCCCGGGAGAACGAGAATTCCCCAATTCGAAAGTAGCCTTTTAACCTCCTGATCAGAGTTCGGCATCAGTAAATCTGCAGACATAGCATTAGACACCAGAGAAGGAATACATCGCAAAATAACATCAGGGTTAGCCGTATCCTGAGTAGAGTACAAAATATTAAAATGGTAAAAAATCAGGGATTTTAGTTCTGAAACATCTTCAACCCAAGAACCAGCAGAATTTTTAAGTTTCATAATTTGGTTTCTTTATCTTCTTTGGGTCGCAGAGGTATGAAAAAAGGAGGTGTTTCTCTCACCCCAACATAGCCATTTAATTCTAGAGCATTGATGCTAAAACATGTCCTCTTTCTCATATAAAGAGCACAGTTCACTCAGAATCTCCTTTTCTTGAAACTTACATCAAGAGGCATGGCCTGAAGCTTGAATCAAGGTCAGAAGTTGAGTGAGCTTGTCAATCTTTTTTCTTCTATTTTCTGTCTTGTTCTTACTCCAGCAAACGAGGTTAGAGGTACACTACTGAGTCTTCTCTTGAAACACTGAAGGAGGATCACCAGCAGAGCGTAATAATTATTATGATTTTACTAGGTAGCAATTTTATGGTGCGGATTTTATTTTCACTCTTTTTTATTAAGAGATTAATAATTTAAATATTATTACTCGAAATGTGATGATCACTATAAAATTACTTCAATAAAATGGACAAGTTGTTGTTAACTACTAGTTGTGCATCGCAAACTCTTGACATTTGTGGCGTTGGAATTCGACCAATTTCTGCTTTTAGGGGCCCTGGCGTTCGCCATCTCTCTTGCTACCGCCTGCTTTGTCCTGCTCTAAATGTGCGTGAATCTAGCTCAAATGCTCCCGCGTTACTCTCCTCCTACCAAATTGCAAGAAAAGCAAAAGAAGTCACTCCGAATACAAAAAAAAGACTAAAAATGCACGACAATACCAGATAAATAATCCTTAAAATACCATAAAACAATGAATGTTTTGACACTCGTCAGGGAGAATCACATTGGCATTAAGGCGATGGGGAGTAAAGGTGGGGATGAGAGTGTGAATGGAGGAATTGTTGAGGATCTCGGGAAAGACAATGATCATTTTGATACTTTACTAATTAGTATTGTAATCATCCATGTTATCCCGCGAAGTCCATCTTGCACGTCACTTGGAAGTGAAAATATGACGTTCTAGATGGTCGGGCAACTGAGAAAGATTTAATGTGTCTTTTAAGTGTTAAATATTAAAAATTTTAATATTATTGATGTATTTTAAATTACATAATATTAATGCAAAAAACAATTGCCGCACATGGTATTTTTGTAAAAAAAATGAGTATACCATATAGTTAGTTGTTTTTGTGAATTTTTCTCAATTTGTTTTAAGGGAAATCACTCTAGCTTCAACCCGTGTTTTTACACTACTAAATAGCTTTTCCCGGACGTAAAGGTTTGTGCGTTTTCTCCACAATCCACACAAATAGGTAGACCACAAAATGAAAACCCAGCTAATTACAATTTACAACTTACAAGGGAAAGCCAGCCTTCCAAAAAGGTTCTAGATTCCATAGTCGCTAAACGAAAGAAAGAAGATAGTAGCTAACCAACCCTTGTACTGCTTCTCGTTTGGGTTTGTGGTAAAATAATAATTAAAGAGACACAAATGAAGAGATACTTATTTTAGTGAAAAATTATATTTTAATATCATGGAGTTTGCACGTTTGATGCATAAAAGTTTGTGGTTTAAAATCATAAAAAAAGGTCTTTGTGATTTTCGGGAGACATCTATTAAAGGCTCGGATAGCTCCTCGAGCCTAGTCAACGTCCTTGGGGCTTTCCATGTTTGAACAACACCGTTTTCGGCCAATGTGGCACGCCACATAGGATTAATTTTTCGGCGTGCTACATAGGTCGAAAAACGTCAGAGATATATGCTTTGAAATTTTGGCCTTGCCACGTCAGCAACTTTGGGTTAAGAATTAAATCCTACGTGACCTGTCACATAGGCCGAAAATGGTGTCATTCCGAAGTGGCAAGGTTAAGGACGTTGACTAGGTTCAGGGAGTTATTCTTGCCTTTAATTGATATATCCTCGAAAACTACATGAACTTTTTTAATGAATTTTAAATCACAAACTATTATGCGTTAAATGCGCAAATCACATAATACTAGAATGAATTTTTTCCTATTTTAGTTTAACTAATAGATTTAAGAGATCTTAGTGCTATAAATATTTATTGCAATAGCTTCGACGCTATTCAAAATTATTATACAATTTGATTATCAGACTAGTAGTAATTCAAATACGAGGTGATATCAATCAACCAAAAAAAATTAAGGAGAGAGAAGAGGGGGAGACGTGTGACGTGGAGACAGAAAAGACACACCTGTATCTTTCAGGATGCATTAGTCTCTCAAGAAATTAGTGAAAGAATTGAAGGGTGAGAGTGAGAGACCATCTCCCCTAATACAATATTAATTAGAGATAATTACTCTCAGGACCCCAGGGTATAGTAAAATAGACTCTGAGAACCTTGTAGTTTCCCTACTAATTACTGAACCCCTGTAATTTGGTTATTATTATACACTCGGGTCCCTGTAGCCGAAATCGTCTATTTTTCCGGCGAACTCCCCACCTGAAATGTCTAAAATACCCCTAGGCATCTTCCTCCTTCTCTCTCACATCTTCCTCCTTCGTCCCCTCCTCTCTCTGCCCTCATCTTCAAACCTTCTTCGTTGCAGGTGCTTGAAATTGACGACGATGCCGTTGCAAGTACACTGTGGGCAAAGTACGCATGCTCCTCCTCGAGTACGCATCCTCCTCCTCCGGCTCCGGCTTCCCAAGGTACTCGAATGGGGCCTTCTTAAACGATGACGTCGAAGACACCGACCGGCCTACCACTGACTCGGATCTGGGCCAGGGCACAGGCAACTCGGCTCTTGTGAACCCCACCGCCGTCGGCGTCACTATTACTAAAAGAAGAGTACCCGATTCTCCGGTCAGGCTCGGGGCGGAAGAAGTGGTGGGCATGAGGTTGGGCCCGGGCCCGAAACTCACAGTCGAAGAAGCCGGAGGCGGGAGGAGAGAGATTTCTGGATTTCATCATCGGGGAGAAGACGAAGATTGAGGGACGGCTCGAAGATTTGAGGGACGGTCTTGTCCCTCTCGAACTGGCTCGGGTCGCGGCTGTCCGAGTTGTTCGTGGAGACCCACCAGGAGCTCTCTGACGGTCCTTTCAAGGATCGGCTCAAATGGTCGCCGCCGTTTTGCCTCTCGAGGCCGAGACTGAGGAGGGCATCGAATTTAATCCCCAAATTGAACTTCCCTCTTCGCGCTTCGTCCTCTTCCTATGAGAGAGAGAGAGAGAGAGAGAGGAGGGGACGAAGGAGGAAGATGTGAGAGAGAAGGAGGAAGATGCCTAGGGGCATTTTAGATATTTCAGGTGGGGAGTTCGCCGGAAAAATAGATGATTCCGGCTACAGGGACCCGAGTGTATAATAATAACCAAACTACAGGGGCTCAGTAATTAGTAGGGAAACTACATGGTTCTCATAGTCTATTTTACTATACCCTGGGGTCCTGAGAGTAATTATCTCTATTAATTATAGGTAAAATTCTACTTTAGTACTCCATAATTTTGCGTTTTTGATACTCCACTACCTTATGGTTTCAAAATATTTGACCAAATAACATAGGTTTTTCTAATTGACATTCCACTACTTGAATAATTTTTTTTGGACATAAATGCCCTCAAGTATAATAAAATTAAACTTTAAAAAAAAGAAAAATATTCTAAGAGCGGGAGAATAGTTTTCTCATATATTTTTTCAGATTTATTTCAATGGATAATTTATAATCAATTTTTTTCTTAATTATATTTGAGGATATTTATGTCCAAAAATGGTATTCAAGTAGTGGAGTGTCAATTAAAAAAACTTATGTCACTTGGTCGAACATTTTCAAACCACAAGATAGTAGAATATCAATGTATAAAACTACATAGTACTAAAATAGACTTCAACCTTAATTATATTGGGACTGCCTCCCTGCCATTTCACCGAGGACTCGAGCTCATGTCAGCATTTATAGGTACACCATGTGCTTTTATTCTCTGCAGTAATTTATTTCCTTTTTTCTTGAGAAATGTACTTATTTATTAGAGTCACAGTTCACTTTTTGCATCCAAAAATAAAAAGTATATGGGGATGTAACTATTTCATTAAAAAAAATACTATGGTAATTTAATTTTGAAATATATACTTTATAGCGACCAATGTCACGCTTGTGTAGTTTTTAAGTGACCAGATTATATTGCATCATTTCCTAAATAATAAAAAAATTCTATTGCATCAAGATGACTAAGGACACTCAATGCGAGTAGTACGTTTGAGCCGCTTGGGGTCTTCGATTACCGGTAACAAGGGAAATATAATTAATGTCCATAGAAAGAAGCGACTTTATATAAATCAGCCCCTTTGTTCCTAAAAAGAATATATAGAAAGAAAGCGACCATACAAAACCACATACTTAACAACAACAATCACTCATATTAATCAAGGATACTTGTAACTTAATCAACATACTTTAAGTTCGGCTTCTTCAAAACGAAGTATTATTAAATAGTTTTAACACTTTTAAAAAATATTAATAGCACAAATTTGATTAGTCGGCTTAGTAAATTTTCATATGTTTGATGATATCAACAACAAAAAGAATAGCAGAAAAAATCATAAATCTCTACGATTTTATTCTCTTCCTTTGTAAAGAGAAATAAGAAAATGAAGAACCTCCTTTTTCCTCGCCAGCCTCCTCTCCTTTTCCTCTGTTCTTCTTCTTCTTCATACTCTTAACACATGAGAACCTCTTAACCTTGAAATCTGCAAAACTTATTAAATAACCCGTTACAAAAATGTAGTTACTGCGATTTTTACATATATTGAAAAGTAAGCTAAATAAGAGTGGAGTTGGTAGTATTTTTTTAAGAATCAATTGTATTATAAAAGATAAAGAGAATTCATTAAGTTATCTCTTTCCCTTTGGGAATTTTTTTTACTCTGATATTGAAGTATTGTGAGGTACTATTTTTAAAACAGTTCTCCCAATTATATTTATATACATTCGTAAAGATTAAATCCAAAATCTTATTTCTTAAATAACACCTACAATCTAACTCTCATTTGTGGATTTTTGGGATTTTTACACGGATTAGGACATGCATCCCTTGTCTCGACAAAATAAACTAATTTTTTTCATAGGAAAAATAAAGAGATAATTATATACGGGATACTAGGGTATAGTCAAATAGACTCTGAGGACCCTGTAGTTTTCCTACTAATTACTGAGCCCCTGTAGTTTGGCTACTATTATACATTCTGGTCCCTGTAGTCGGAATCGATAATTTTATCGGCGGACTCCCCACCTGAAATGTCTAAAATGCCCCTAAGGGTTAATTTTGTTAGCTTGATTTTTCTGGCAAACTCCCCACCTGGTCGGCAATGTTTTGGTGGAGCTCCAGGCGAAGATAAGGCCGGAGGAGGAAGACAACCGACAGACAGAGATCGATGTCGATGAACCTGTCACCGTTGTCAACGTAAATCTTGTCGTCGTCGTTGCCCCGTCAATCAAGAAGAAGACACATTAAAACCCCACCAAGATCCTTATCGCCAACCATTTCCAACCTCAACCTAACGTTGTCGTCGTCGTCCCACTCACCCAGTCCCAGCTGCCTCCAGATCTAACATGGAACCCTGACCCTGAGCCTGACCCCACAAGTTTGAGACCCGATATGAAGCCTACGGTCGCGGGAGGAGGAAGAGGAAAATCAGGAGGAGTTTATCTTCTCTAACGCATTTGGTGTCCAGTCGCCGCCGATGATGTGTTCGAGGACGGATGGATCCAGCCAGTTTTTCCTTTGTTTAACCGGAAGCTCCTGCTCTCGGGGGAGGAGGACGGCCTCCGATGTCGAAGAGGAGGAGGATAAGGCGGTCGAGGGGCCGAACTGCGAGTGGGACGGGAGGCGGTGGTGAGGGAGGCGTCCGGATGAAAGAAGAGCAACTCGACGGGGTTCTCGAAGCTCTTGAAGCTTTTAGAGATGATGATGAAGAGCAACAACGATCCTAGAGACATTTTAGACATTTCAGGTGGGAAGTTCGCTGGAAAAATTGCCGATTCTGGCTACAGGGACCTGAATGTATAATAGTAGCCAAACTACAGGAGCTCAACAATTAGTAGAGAAACTACAAGATCCTCAGAGTCTATTTGACTATACCCTGGAGTCCTCTCAGTAATTATCTCAAAAATAAATCCCTCTTTTATATACAGGGATTCCCACTAGAATTTGAATCCAAAACGTTCATGCCAATCAACCAACTGTGTGCCATTACACATCTATATATAATGGTAAATATCGATCTTATTGCATCTTTTCTAGGTCAAAAAAGTTGTTATTGCATCTTACATAAGTGGTCAATTGGCTCAATTATACACAACCAAACAAATTGGCTCAATGATACTGTGTTGTAGCCAATGATGACAAGTACAGAAAAATAGACAAAAAATTGGAAATTGCTTTCTTTCCTTTCAGCAAAAAAAAGAAAAAGAAAAGTGTTATGATATTGGGCTGGTATGGGTCGTTTGGGCTTCCAGTCGTGGTCGTAATAGTAGTGCTCAGGAGAAGATTGTACTGAGATAGAGATAACAAAAAATGATCATTTTGACACACAGTTTTCACAAGCTAGACAAGACATGAACAAGTACAAGGGGTAGGCATCCACTAAAATGCAATACGAACCACCGCGATTTTTTATGAACCAAACGAGCATATGTGACTACAGAATGAACGCATTGCAGTTTAGAAGCAGGCAAAGAAACATCCATGTACTTGGTCCGGCCACCCACAGGAGCCCTATTGTTACTGATGTAGTCCAGTTTCTGATAACCATATTCAAGTACCGTACACTGAAAAGGCAAGACAGAATCATCCTGGCAATGGCGCGGGTACCTTTTCCTCGTCCCGTTTCACATTGGTCCCAGTTTAAACACTACAGGCAGGACTACCTACATTCCGACACGATCATTCACAGCATCTTGAGTTACTGCAGATGCGAAAGCAACATCCATTGGGCCATCACAAACTTGAAGTAACAAGGCCAATGTTGATGGTCGGTTGCGCATTCAGAGGGTGTAAAATAAACAGCCACTGCATCATCTGAGCCCGAGCAGCTGCCCGTTCCGGTGCATTTAAGTACGAGCTTTCTTCTGCTCTTCTGTGATAACGTCATGGGAGGAAGAAGTACCATTGTGCTCATATTGCGAACTGATGTTGAAAATTGATGTTCTGAGCGATTCCTGTCATTGAATTCAGCAGAAAGCTTCTCTGTCAAATAAGGCGTCTAGATCTTCATTTCAAGTATGCATCCAAATGTAATTGTTGGCAAAACGCTTCACAGGCCGTAGAGCAAGAAGCTTCAGATAGCATGTAGCTCACACCAATATTCGAACTATTAACTTGCTAAACATTATGCGAATAACTTACGAATGTAATTTAGACAGAGAAAAGGGGGTAAAGAGAATTACAGTTGATACATAGGACTGACTCCAATGTCATTTTCTTCTAATGCTCGGTCTATTTCGCTTCTCCTTCAGGGCAAAATGCCGTGCCATAGAAGGATTGTAGAATTTCCTCATGTGATCTGACAATTTGTGAATAGCCCGGAGATCCCCAACGAATGAAAGATGATTCAGCAAGGATTCAAATGTCTTGTATGGCAATTTCATTTCCTTATTGACAACTTCCTCTATCAGGGAGCACGCATCCTCTACTTTTTGGCAACCGAAGAGCCCGTCAATCATGGAAGAATAAGAATCAATGTCCGGAGAATAACCTCTCCGATCCATTTCCTGCCAAGTCTCAATAGCCCCATCAGGATCACCCATTTCGAAATACATGGAGATTAACATGTTATATGTCTGCACACTCGGCAAGCAACCGATCTCCAGCATTCGCTCGTAAAGCTTGAGGGCGTCGTCGCTCCTTTTGTTCTCACAGAGCACCTTCAAAAAGCAGTTGTATGTGACTACATCAGGAGGGTAGCCTTTAAAACTCATTTCCTGCAGAAAATTAAAAGCCCCATCAATCTTCCCGGCCAGACACATCCCTTCGATCAATTCCTTGTACGTTGAAACATCGGGAAGACAGCCGCTCTGTATCATGGAGTCGAGAAGCTTAAAGCACTCATCCACTCTATCGTTACGCATCATAGCTGCAATCAAGATGGCATAAGTCTTTGCAGTAGGCGAAGACAACGTCGAACCTTTAGTTCTCATGAACTCAAAGAGCTCAGCAGCCTCGGACACCATCCCGGCTTTGCAGAACGAGTCGATGGCAGTGTTATACGTAAAACTATCAGGGTTATAACCAAGCTGGATCATTTCTTCAAGAAACCTCATGGCTCTACTCGGGCTTCTAACCCTGCACCAGCCGAAAAACAGAATGTTATACGTACTCGCGTCAGGCTTAACCCTACTCCTCATCCTCACAAACATCGCCTCCGCATCCTCAACCAGACAACACTTGCACAAAGCATCCAACAGCAGATTAAAAGCGTTAATATCCGGCTGCGTAAACACCCTAACCTTCTTCCTCTTTTCAAACTTCCTCACCCGCGTCAGGTACTTGATCGCGTGCTTCCTCAAAATCGTCAACAGCACGTCCACGGGAACCACATTCTTCCCGTTCCTCTTCATGTAGTCGAGCATATCGCAGACGATCCTAAACTGCTTGATCCTGTACTTGGTGCTCGTCAAGATGTCGATCATTTCGTTGTACGCAACAGCCTCGTGGTCGTAGTTATCCTGCTTTCCGGCCCACATGAAGAACCTAAGCGCGAGCTTCTCCTCGGAGCGGAGCGTATCGAGGACCCGAACAACCAGAGCAGTGGTAAGGGTCGGAGCAAGCTGGTCAAGGGAACCCTCCAAATCATAATAATCATGGCAGTGTTGAGAGCAGTTCGTAATTGCCAAACACACCTTATCCACTGGTGGGGGTTCAGTTCTTACAAGGCCATTGTCAGAGGTGGGACCCACTGGTGGGTAAGTGGAATCAAGCGCTGCAACGGAGGAGAGGGGGTTACCTCCTCCTTTTAGTAGGGCAGGGCAAAGCGGGGCCCACCATGTCGGGGGTTGGCGGCTTGTCTTTGCATAAAACGAGTATCTCCCAAATCTCCTCATCGGAGGTGAGGAATGCTCTCTCTGGTTCGGATTCCGACGACAAAGGCTATCTGCCCTGCCCCTGGAGGGAATTCCGGCTTTCCTAAGCCCATTAGGTTAACACCGATTTATTTTTTACCACAAGGAAGTGGGTTTTTTTTTCATCCTGAAATGGATTTAAAAAAAAACTTAAGTACCATGTAATTTCACAGTAGTTTCTGTAACGCTCTGTCATCCGACCGACTGTCTCCACAGACCAACACAGGTCTTTCTAGCGTGCTTTGTCCTCACTCGCACGCATCCTGGAAATTTCCCAGGAGGTAACCCATCCTGATCCTACTTCCGGCTAAACACATTTAACCTTAGAGTTCTCTCAAGATGTATACCAGAAAAGAATGTGCACCTTGTTGATATGGATAGTACCAATCAAATCACTTAAGCATTTGAGACAGAATAGATCATTAACGGGGTATCACATTCACCTCTCCTTAAATAAACGATGTCCTCATCGCGCCAGACATAACAAAGAACAGTCCCAGAACCGTATTTGCTCTGATACCAAATGTAACGCTCCGTGATTCGACTGACTGTCTCCATAGACCAACACAGGTCTTTTCCAGCGTGTTTTGTCCTCACTCGCACGCATCCCGAAAAACTTCCCATGAGGTCACCCATCCTGATCCTACTCCCGGCCAAACGCATTTAACTTTGGAGTTCTCCCAGGATGTGTGCCAGAAAAGAAGGTGCACCTTGTTAATATGGATAGTACCAATCAAATCACTTAAGCGTTTCAGACAGAATATATCATTAACAGGGTATTACAGTTTCAAAATTGTAAAATAGATCTAACTTATTTCAATTTTTATCACAGGCCGGTCAGAGTTTTTTTGGGCGAACGACGTCGTCGCCCAAAAAACAAAATAAGTTGGGTCATCATCGGGGGGGTTCAGATTCAGTGGGGACTACATACAAGATGTCCATAAGGAGGAGACTAAATCTGGACTGTTCAATTTGATTAATTTTATTTTTTACTGATCGAACAATCCAAAATGATTGAGGGCATTATGAGTTTTTAACCCACAAAATTTTTAACCCCCAAATCCCAAACCAAGGTTAACAACCACCCACCCTAGCCTGTAGCCCACGAAGTCTGACATATGTAACCCTCTTCCATAATTGTTTTAAAAAAAAAACTATTTGAATCCCATTCTCTCCTCCAAGATGACACCTTGAAAAAGCCAACCGACGACATCAAAAAAACGTAGGCGACCTAATAGGTTTTGGACTCCAAAGCTGACCCGTCAACCGCTAGGCCTATCCTCTTTTGACTCTAAATCTGAAACCCTGGTAAGTTTATCAATTTTTCCTTCCCTTTCTCTTCATTGCTACCGAGCCCTTGATTATTGGTGCTAAAGGCGATTGCTTTTTTGGTGCAAATAATTAAAGGCAGCTCCGATTTTGAATTCATCGGTTGTTAACTTGTATTGCAAGAGGATGCGGAGTACGATCTTGACAAGGAGGATGGGCATGAGGATGAGGAGGAGGGCCAGGAAAAAAATGAAGGAAAATTGTGTTGGGGAGAAGAAGTATACTAGGAAGAGAAGGGGAGAGAATGAGGTGAGTAAGAAATTGGTAAACATCTTTTATTTGTATTCATCTTATTGATGAAGCATACCAGCATCATCTGATGTTGGTTTTTGTTTGATCTGATATTGATTTTCGTTGGAACAGATATTAGTTTCCGTTTGAACTGATATTGGTCTTTATTTGAACTGATATTAGTTTTTGTTAGAACTAATATGGTTTTCGTTTGAAGTGATATTGGTTTTGATGTGAAGCGATACTAGTTTGCCTGTGTTATAATATTGGTTTGCATCTGATTTGATATTGGTTTGCATGTGCTATGATATTGATTTGTATCTGAAGGGATATTAGTTTGCCTGTGTTGTGATATTGGTTTGCCTTTGTAGTGATATTAGTTTATTTCTGAAGTGATATTAGTTTCCATGTGTTCTGATATTGGTTTGCATGTATTGTGATATTGGTTTGCATGTGTTGTCATATTGGTTAGTTATAATTTAGAGAGTTATTAGTTTGCATCTGTATTGATATTCGTTTGCATCTGTATTGATATTGGTTTGCATCTATATTGATATTGATTTGCATTTTTAATATAATAAAAGTATTTGTCTTGATCTGATTGCACAGCCATACATATTAACCAGAGCGTTGGAGTGGCATAAAGGAAGAAGGAAAAAGGTTTATACAAGATCAAGGAAGTCGCCTAAGGGATAGCGGTTATGCCTTATGTTTTAACTTATATTGTAGGCACATTTTCTAATAGAAATCGGCTTGTATTAGACGTGTTTATGTTCTATTTATGGTAAGATTATTTTGTAAATGACGTGATATTGGTATTAAGATGACATTGTTTATGGTTTCAAATTATTTGTAGATTCTTTTGGTTAGTATTGACTTTGGTTCGTATGGTTAGTGATATTAATTTGCTTCTCAGTTGATATTGGTTTGCATGTGTAAAGATATTGCTTTGCATGTGCAATGATATTGGTGTGCATGTGTAGTGATATTGGTTTGTATGTGTCAGGATATTGGTTTGCATGTGAATTGATATTGGTTTGCCTGTGAATTGATATTGGTTTGCATGTGTGGGGATATTGGTTTGCATATGTAAGGATAGTGGTTTGTATGTGCAACGAAAAGCTTTTCACTCTATGCAGGAGAGAGAGAGAGAGAGAGAGAGAGAGAGAGAGAGAGAGAGAGAGAGATAGGAGATGAGAAGATGAGGTCCTCTTTGGCCCGTTCGGTGACCTGAGAGAGGACCGCTGCTACTGGATGAATTCTTGTCCTTCATGGGATCAGGGGTGGGCGGTTCGATGGGGAGGAAGGGGGCGATGGTTTAGAGGAAGGGAATTTATCGTCATCGTCGAGAGGAGGAGGGGCGGTGGACCAGAGGGAGCTACTGAGCCAATCGGGGACCTTCTTCTTCACCATAGCTCTATAGAGAGAGAGATATATGTTGGTGTGGATTTGTAAAGGTGAAGACTTTAAGCAGAGGATGAGGAGGAGGAGTGGGTTTGGAGTTTGGGGCAGGAGGATGGGAGGAGAGTTTGCATGTTGGTTTCCTCAGCAGGAAGAGGAAGAAGAAGAAGACAGATAGGGAGGGCGAAAGTTTTTGGGTGGAGAGAAGTCGAAGGTTGAAGAAGGGTATTTTTGTTCGATGATGTCAGTATTTTTTATTTTTTATTCTAAGGATATTTTTGTCATTTCATTGACAAAAATGAAAAAAAAGATGATTATCTCTCTCTCTCTCTCTCTCTCTCTATAGAGCTATGGTGAAGAAGAAGCTTTCCAGGTCATTAAGATTTTTTCTACAGCCCTCCAAGGTAGTAACTTGAGGTACCTAGACCTTTCCTGCAATGCCTTGGGTGAGCATGGACTCAGGGCTTTTGGCTCGCTTCTGAAATCTCAATATAACTTGGAGGAGCTCTATTTGAATAATGCTGGTATCTCTGTGGAAGCTGCGCATGCACTTTGTGAATTAATTCCTTCAACTGAGAAACTTAAGATTCTTCAGTTTCAAGATAATTTGATTGGGGATGAAGGTGCTTTTGCAATTTCTGAAATAGTGAGGTCTTCAACTTTGCTAGAAGATTTTCGCTGTTCGGGGACAAGGGTGGGTTCAGATGGTGGTGTTGCCCTGGCTGAAGCCCTTGGAGCTTGTACCCATCTGAAGAAACTTGATCTAAGGGACAACTGGTTTGGAACAAGTGTAGCCGCTCCACTTGCTCTAATCGAAGCTATATCTGCCTTTTCAGATCTTACTGAGATTTACCTTGGTTGCCTGAACTTGAAGGATGAGGGTGCTGAAGCATTCGGCAATGCTCTGAGACACAGAGTGCCCCTTCACTAGAAGTTTTGGAAATGGCTAGTAATTACATTGCTGCCAAAGGTACTGCTTCTTTGGCAGCAGCTTGTATCGCATCGAAACCATTTCTGACAAAATTGAACCGAGCGGATAATGAACTGAAAGATGAAGGTGCTATTGTAATTGCCAATGCTCTGAGACAAAGTGCCTCTTCACTAGAAGTTTTTGAAATGGCTAGTAATGACATTACTGCCAAAGGTGCTGCTTCTTTGGTAGCTTGTATCGCATCGAAACAATTTCTGACAAAATTGAACCTTGCGGAGAATGAACTAAAAGATGAAGGTGCTATTGTAATTGCCAAGGCAATCGAATCTGGTCACGGCCACTTAATTAAAGTTGATCTGTCCACAAATGCCATCACAAGGGCTGGAGCAAGAAGTTTAGCGTATTCTGTTGTCCAGAAGCCTGGGTTTAAGCTGCTAAATATCAATGGCAATTTCATCTCAGGTGAAGGAGTAGATGAGGTACAAGATATACTTAAGAACTTGCCTGGTGTACTTGGACCTCTAGATGAGAATGATCCAGAAGGTGAAGATTTTGACGAGGAGGCATATGAGAAAGGGGACGAAGATGAATTAGAATTGAAACTTCCCGCACCCTCCTTTCCACGTGATTTCAGTGGGACCCAGATGTTCTCTATCTTTACACAGTCAGTAGAGGAGGTGTCCTTTTCTTATTGAGATAGCTGATGAAATCTTGTAAGGTGTTTGGGCCGCTCAGGAAGCCCATTTAACAAATGGAGAGGCGCAGTTTGATGATGACCACATTGGCTGCTTGGAAAGAGAGTAGGATACGGAGAAAGCTGGAGAGGAGAAGAGGGAATGTGGAGGGAGCTTGGATGGTAGAGAACAGATGAGGAGAAAAGAGGATGGTGGAGCTAGAAGGGCAGCCATTAGAGTTTGATTGTGTGAGAAGTGAGAGCCAGTAGTTATCTGAATTCTGATATGAGGTTTCGCCCGACATTTTGTCCTCTTCTTTTAACGGTTGTGTTTCCCGGGTAATTTGGTCGTTGCATATTTTTTCACGACATGTTAATTCATAAAATGCTTAAAAAGATAATTCTCAACTACTAGTAAATGGTCTTAATGGTAAAAAATATATCTTACTATAATAATGTAAACCTCTTTTTTTTTTGTTCCTTTCGGTTAACAAAGATTTTAGAATGGAGGAAATCGGGATCACCGTGTAGGCTGCTGGCACGAGAACCTCCATCTCGTCAATGCCAGCTCGACATCATTCCCGTACCCAACGATGGAGGGAGCCACTGGAGCGTCCCGAGATCTGCGGTTATCGCCATGTTGACCTCCTTCACCGAGAAGAACGTGTCGGCCGTACAGTATCTGATGTTGCAGGCGGTGATGATGTCCACCCTGCCGCCAATGCACGCATTGTGGATGACAGCGATCACTGGATTCCGGCACCCCTCGACGGCTGTGACGGCTTTTGGCACCCTTTGACAGCGGTGCGGCATCCTTGATGTCCCTCCGGAGGTGCTCGCTGGACCGGGCGCGATCAGAGTCGGGGACATGGATGGTGGAGGAGAGGGGCGGTGGTGGCGCAGAAGTGGTCATCGGCACCGGAGAGGACGACGGCATTGACATCAGAGTCGAGGTCAAGGGCGGCGAGCACCCTTTTTCGGGGAGAAGAAGAAGCTGAGAGAAAACGGGTCAGGAGAAAGGAAAACGGGTCTCCGCTACTAAGATTACAAAGGGGAAAAGAGAAGTTTTGGGCTTGATGTCCATACTTGGGCCTTTGATTTTTGGGCTTCGTCTTCTAATAAAGAGACCAACACGTAAAGATAAAAAATTATAATTTTATTTAGCATCTGACTTCCATCTTATCATGTTTCTAACTACATTGGTGTTTTATGAAATAATTAAATTATAAATTGAGTAATCAAAACCTTCAATATAATTTATTTTTGTTAACCCTAAAATAAGATGGTTGCATTAAATGCATGGTATCAAATTGATTCCAGCATGAGTTCACAAGCATGACCCTTTGTAATTTTGTGCGTCTTTGTTGTAGATTTCAAAGTATTGCTAACAATACCACTAGGAGTTGGGCGTTAAAATTTAACTATGCATCTTCAGAAACTCTCTAAAGAGAAAGTTATCCTTTTTCTATTTTGTATTCTGCAATAGAATTATAGAGAAACAACAAAGAACATGTAAGTCCCACATTTAGTGTTCTCGATTAATGCTGTAAACAAACTCCGGTTGGTAGTTTCTGCTTGCCAGTAGCACTTTTAATTTTATTATAATAAAGAAAATACCTTTTTAGGTGGTTCAGTATATGACGTGAAAATATCAAAATTACCATTCCCCAACCTCCACATTTACACCCTCCCGTCATCCAGGAGACTAAAACGGTGACGAATCCCTTGCGGGGAGGGTATTTCCAGGGGCCGGTGACGGCGCCGTTAGAGGCCGCCTCTGCCTGCACCTGAAAGTTCGGGCAAGGGGAGCTCCTTACCGACAAGGTCACTGGCGCCAACTTCAACGTGTGCGTGCCCACGGGAGGAAGTTCAACCTCCTTGCCATGTGGGACCCTCAGATCTCTGCGTGCAAGATGCTTGGGTGAAGTGATGGAGCGACATGGTGCCATAAACACGGAAAGGAGGAGATTGTTTTTTTTTCTTTTGGACTATTTGGATAGTGTAATTAAATATGTAAGAGAATATTTTATTCATGTACAGCTTAAAAAAAAGACAATAAATGATATATTTTGTAGATTTTGAAATAGAACGGTACTCGGATCGCGCGTACGTCTTTGCTAGTTTTGATTATATAAAGAGGGTTTTGAGTTCGAAGTTCAAGGATGGAGCACACATCATCGGGAGAGTCAAAATTTACCACGGAGTTGATAAAAAAAGTTATTCCATGAATCCCCAAAATGAAACTAAAGTATGAAGTCTCGTTCTACCAAAAAATTTATAAATACTTGTTATTACTTTGACATTTTTATTCGGAAGGAAATAATTTTGGAAAGAGTATAGATGCATTTAAACTAAGTAACTGAGTATTCATAATATTAAAAGGTACTTAGATATCTTAGACCGAAAAGAGAAACAATGGAGAGAACAACAGAAGTAATGTCAACTTTTCATTAGGATTCAATAAATAGACACCTTAATGACGACGTCCGCTATTTTCTAACATACTTAATATTTAAAATTGGAATATGTGAACTTTATTTATATAGAGTATTTTTTGTTGATTTGATTCTCAATAGTTACAAGGCACATTATATTAAAAAAATTATTATAAATTTTTTATCAAACTATTAAGAGAAAAGTACAAAATGGTACCCGGTGTTTGGCTAAAAGAAACTAATGTCTCCAAAGCAAACAGGACAAACCAGAGAATCGAAAGTCATCCAAAGCTACCTGTCCGGACTTCTCTAATACAAGAGAACAAAAGTCTATGCCACTTAAGCTAAAGATGACATTTTCTCTGACTTGAGTCCCATTACCGCTCGGAGGCCACTTCGGCCCGCCTCCGGCGAGCAAAATAGCCCCAAAAAACAATGAGTTTACAACAGGAAAAGAACCGCTCCACCACTAGTAGCCAAGAGCATCTATTGATAGGGATAGCAATGGATAGGGTAGGGTATTGATAGCACCCAACCTATACTCTAGTTTTTAGAGTTGGACTCATATTTTACCTTCGATCCTATATTAGACCCATATCATATCTTCCAGGAGACCCAGGGTCTACAGGGTCTGCAAGATCCGACCATTTAACATTCTATTTTTTGATAATTACTTTACAAGATACTTTTATTATTTCAATATAATCCAAAGAAAAGATAAAGAAAAAAATCGAAGTCTATGTAATAAAATGAAAATCTCAAGTTAAAGTTGAGAGTAAACTATAAACAACCTTGTTCAAATAGATAATTGTTGACTACAACATAAAATAAAACACATACGACTACCTCGTCAATCAAAAATTAAAACTTATAAGTGTTCTTGCATAACATAAAGTTCCAACTTCAAAATAATGTCTTTCTAAATTTCCAAGCGAGTTCTAAATAAGTATTCTTGATCATCTTCTTGCTCTTGTAATCAAACTCTTCTCGGTAATTTCTGCATCTAACCAAAAAATTTAATTACTTAATGAGTCATAATATTTATTATTTTCGAGATGGCAGTCCGACCGGTAGTTCGATCGATCAGACCGGTCAGACCACGAATCAGAAAGATTCGCGGGTCAAAAAACATGGTCACAATGATAATATTTGACATTTCAATTAAAAAATCGTAATATATTAGATTTTTTTGTGTACGCTTATTCTTTTTACGGCTGTATTATAATTATCTTAGCAATATAATAAATATAGATCTAAGTAGGATCTAATTATAGTCTAACTATGGTAGGATCTAATTAATGGGTCTATGGGTAGGGTTTGGGTCTGGGTTTATATGGACCTTATCCAGACCCGGACCCTATCTAAATAGATAGAGTCAAACCCATACCCTACCTAAGACCCGTAGACTCGTAGACCCTAAGATACATATGGTAGGGTAAAGGTCTGATCCACTTGGTCTTGGTCTTTTTGCCATCCCTATCTATTGACCACTGGAGATCACCAAGCTCATGCCACTCCCACTGCACCCCCACTGGAGCCCCCTGCCGGCTGCTCTCCAATAAACATGGAAGGCCCAAAGCTACCGCCTCCCGGGAGCAATCCAGTTATTCCTATGGCCTCTTTCTGGGACTAGCTAGTTAACAAAAAAGAAGAGGATCGAACTATCAATGAAAGGTGACCTCGTGGTGACCAAATTTGTGCGGTTCAAACATGCAGAAGAACCATCACTACCGCACCTCGTCGATGTACATCCGACTATTATAGCAGAACTGGCCCTCAAAAGGGAAAATTGCCTTGTGGTAAAGGTCCTCGGCAAGTTCCTCACCCATAAAATCATGCAAAAATCGTCTCCGCGGTCTGTGGCAGCCAAAAGGCCCCTTAAGCCTCGTCGACCTCCACAACGGGTACTACCTCGTACGCCTTCACCTTCAAGCTGATCAAGACCGCGTCCTCTCAGATGGACTGTGGACGGTGATGGGCCACTACCTAACAATCCAACGGTGGACACCAACTTTTAACCCTTCCAAATTGACCATCTCATCCACCATGGTATGGACAAGGCTCTCTGGACTCCCGATCATTTTCTATAATGAACAAGTGATCCTAGCCATCACCCAAGTGCTCGGGAAGCCACTCAAGGTGGATGAAATAATGATGAACGCTCAATGTGGATGCTTTGCTCGGGTCAGCGTCGAGATTGACTTAAGCAAACCCCTCTCAGATGCTCTAATCGTCAACGACAGCCGAGTCCAAGTGAAGTATGAGGCCCTCCATATAATCTGCCTCCAGTGCAGGCGGTACAGGCACGTATCAGAATACTGCCCATGAAAGCTCTCCCCGACTATAGACCCTCCCTCACCCCCTATGGCGACCAACCGGGATATAGACCAACGAACCTGACTCCGACGATAGCACAACAACCACAGGTGGCAGAACCCCTGACAGAACCTGCTCTGGGATCGTGGATGATGGTCACCAGAAGGGGTCATCGCCAACAAAGGATGGACTAGCCTCCCAGAAATGGAGGAAGCTGATTATCCACGCCGGAGGCCACCTCCGGCCCTACCACCACCATTGCTGGGCAGGGTGCACCAACGACGGACAAACCCACTGACCCCAGCTCGAAAGTTATGGTGGGCACCGGCCGGGCAACGACGAGCATGGTAAAACCCACCACAAAAATTGCTGGTCCATCATATGCCTCCCGAGGCCCAAAAAGTCTCCAACGAGAATTTCCATTTCTGGATCAGCAAAGACCACTGGCTCTCCTCTGAATCTCTCTTACATGCCTATCTTATCTGTTGCTTTGACTGACCAGTCTCAAGATAAAAGTTTTCCTTTATGGTGAACAACTCAAAAAGTGTATTTAGTTTTGCAGGGCCCAGGGACCATTATGGGATAAAGTCTGAACCAATTAAGACTTTATCCAAGAAAGGTAAAGAAAAAGTCCAAGGAAATAAAGGGGAGAGGCGGGCCGAACCAAAAGTGTATCAAAATGGAATCCTATCAGATGATGAGCCACCGCCCAAAATTAAGAAAAGAACACGCAATGGATGAAATGGATCCACAAAATTTGAATCCCATCAAGTCGCAGTGACAAAATCGGCCAAATATTTAATCTCCACTATCAAGCAAGCCCAATACCATGGTCCATCCAACCTGCCCTGTGAAGCTCCTCCCGCTGAGCCCATTGAGCAAGAGGCCGAAGATGAACTCGAGGAGGGGACTGGCCCAACATAGTTTAAGGCTGCTGGGGGGGCCCCCAACCCAGGCCTCTGGATCGTCTGCTATGGCCAACGAAGTTCAGCCATCCACGACAGCCACTTTGGAGACAAGTGAGCCACGGAATAGGCCGATAGTGACTAAAGAGGCAGGAGCTCCCGAGTCTGGAACGGACATAGGCCCGGACGCGGTTGACATATTTCTCTGACGATCCACCTCACTATTTGCCCTCCTGAACTCTTTGAGCTTCTTCTTTTATTTTCTGTCCTTATTCATGTCCTTGTCTTTTCTTTACTATATTGAACCTCTCTATTATTTTCTGGAACTGTTGTGGTGCTGGTAGCCCCCAGTTCTTACAAGCCACGAGGAGTATGATTTAGCAGCACAAGCCAGTATTCTGGCTATCCTTGAGCAACAGATTTTGGGGAGTAAAGCTGATAAGGTTTGCCAATGCCTAGGCTTCTCTAACATCGAGCGCGTGGAGGCGTCTGGGTGTAGCGTAGGCATCTGGCTCCTTTGGAATAAACCCATAGTGTAGCTTACCATCAGGACTCGGGATACCCAGTTTATTCATGCTAGTATTAGCAGCCATCAGGATACTTTATAGCTTACCGCGATCTACGCTAGCCCCAGAGCCACCGAGCGACAAGGGATGTGGGACCTCCTTATCGCCCTCAGTGCTACCATTGATGACTCTTGGATTCTTTGAGGTGACTTCAATAATATCCAATCATTAAATGAGCGGCATGGGGGCTTAGGCGCTCTTTCAGACCAGGACAGGCGCTTCGCAGAGCACATTGATACCTTAGGCCTCATTGACCATGGGTTTCTGCGACCAAGGTTCACTTGGGCCTGCAGTAGGGAGAGCTCTACCCAGATCTCTGAGCGTCTTGATCGCGTCTTATGTAATGGGGATTGGTAGCTCGACTGGCCAGAGGCGATTGTCAGACACCTACTGTGAGTGGCCTCTGACCACTCCCCGATCCTCCTAGTGCTTTGGCCAAGCAAGGAGAGGAGTAGGAGGGAGAGGCCATTTCGCTTTTAGGCTGATTGGCTGCTTCACTCCGACTTCATGCCTTTCCTCGACACCAAGTGGCCAAACCCCTCCATGGCCAGTAGTACATTAGAGTCCCTTACTCTGGCTCTTTGTGAGTGGATCCGTGATGTTTTTGGGAGTATCTTTCAACATAAGGATATGTGCATTGCTAGACTTGAAGGTGTCCAGAGGTCTCTGGAGATAGGTGTTACACGGGGCCTTCTTTAGCTGGAGGACAGACTGCGTGTGGAGCTAGAGGGTATTCTTGATCAGGAGGAACTCCTTTGGATGTAGAAATTTAGGGAATAGTAGATTGCTGATGGAGACCATAACACTCGCTTCTTTCACACCTCGACCATTGTCCGACGGCATAGAAACTGCATGTGCGGCCTCCTCTCCTCGAATGGCGAGTGGATCTGGGACCAGGATTCCCTTAGCTCTATGGATGTCAATCATTTTTGGCATCTATACTCTGAGGAGGACCCGTCTAGACCACACTTTCCTTTTCGGAATGGCTTTCCCGTCTTGGAGGACAACATCCTGTCTGGACTGTGCAACCCAGTTTCTCGGGCTGAGATCCGCGAGGGACTCTTCCAGTTGGGGCTTTACAAATCCCTTGGTGAAGATGGCTACCACGCTGTATTCTTCCAGAGAAGCTGGGAGGTTGTTGGGAATTTAGTTTGTGCCCAAGTTCAGAAGTTCTTCTGCAGTGGTCGCCTTCCCCTGCACCTGAACATCACCTTGATCAAGCTTATCCCTAAAGTCCCTACCCCTGAGTCCTTATCCTAATTTTGGCCCGTTAGCCTCTGTAGTATTCTTTATAAGATCATTACTAGGATTCTAGTGAGCAGGTTGAAGATCCTCCTTGATATTATGGTCAGTCCGACGCAGTCCAGCTTTGTCTCGGGCCGCTACATGTTTGACAACATAGTTATCCTTCGGGAGGTGGTTCATTCGATGCCCTAGAAGAGGGGTGAGACTAGTTGGATGGTTATTAAGCTTAACTTTGAGAAGGCTTATGATCGTCTCAGCTAGGGGTGAGCATTTAATCCGATATCTGATGTCCGAATCCGAATCTGAAATTTTTTTCGGATTCGGATTCAGATAATTTACTATTCGGATTTGGATTTGGATTATCCGAAGTTTTTAATTCGGATTCAGATTCGGATTCGGATAACAAAAATAAGAGTTTGGATTATCCGAACTATCCAAACTATTGTTGAATTTTTTTTCTTATTTATTTTCCTAGTCCCATAGTTAGATTTTTTTCCTTATTTTCATGGGCCGGTGGTTGAATATATTTTTTATGATGATGAGAAGGAACTACTAGTTGTGTTGAGACCCAAAAGAAAAGGATCGAGTGTCTCTCGTCGAAGTTTTTGAAGTAATTGTATCTTTTTTTTTCAATGAGTTGTATTATTTCGGATAGTTCGGATTATCCGAATCCGAATCCGAAAAAAGTTCGGATATTCATATTCGGATAATTCACTGTTCGGATTCGGATTCGGATAGTAAAATATTCAGTTCGGATTTTCGGAAGTTCGGATAGTTAGGATTCGGATAATCCGAATGCTCACTCCTAGTCTCAGCTGGGATTTTCTCCGTGAGACCCTCCTTCTGAGTAGCCTTCCCTTGACCTTTATCGATTAGATTAGATTGTGTGTCTCGACTACTTTAATGCGGGTCCTGTGAAATAGGGGGAAGACAAAGGTCTTCTCTTCGACTCGTGGGATCCGCCAGGGTGACCCTATCTCTCCTTACCTTTTTATTCTCTGCATAGAGAGACTCTCGCATGCCATTGAGAAACTGGTATAGGAAGGTCGTTGGGTTCCTATCTGCCTAACGAGGCGCGCCCCCCGCTCTCCTAGCTGATGTTTGTCGATGACCTAATGATTCTGCGTGAGGCCTCTATTTCCCAGGCTATGATGGTTCGTGATCTCTTAGATACCTTCTGTAGAAGCTCGGGCCAGCGTGTGAGTCTGCCCAAGTATAATATCATGGTCTCCTCGAACATTGGATCTGAGCTTGCTCATCAGATCAGTGATGTTATGGGAATCCCAGTGACTACGGATCTGGGCCAGTACTAATGGGCCCCTACCGACCTTAGACGGGGCCGCAGTCAGTCGTACCATTATGTGCTAGAGAAGTTTTGTGGCAAGATGGTAGGATGGAAGGCTAGATCCTTGAGCTGAGCAGGTCGTCTGACACTCGCTCGCTCACTCAGTTCTGTCACCATCCCTACCCATACGATGCACAAACAGATTTATTGCCCGCTGGCATTTGCTGAGATATGAACCGCTATATTCGTGAGTTCATTTGGGGCTCTCACTAGGACCACCAGAGGATTCACCTTATTGATTGGGATACTGTGTGCCTCCCTAAGGTGGAAGGAGGCCTTAGGCTCCAACCTATGAGAAAGGTTAATATGGTGACCTTTGCCAAGCTGCCCTGAAGATTCCTCCAGTCCCAGGGCCCCCCTATGGGCGCATGTTCTGTTGGGCAAGTATGGCAGGGGCGAGCCATGGTTAAGGCCCAGCCTAGCCTTGCTCACGATTTTTGCTGAAATATAGATAATGACCTTCATACTTCCTTCTGGGATGACCCGTGGCTCTCTCCCTCTCCTCTCTAGAACTAACTTATTGGCAATCTCCCTATTGAGGAGGCCGGGAAGAGGGTGGCAGAGTACTGATCCCCTGAGGATGGTTGGGATATTCCTCATTTGGAGGTTCTTCTGCCCCCACACATTATTGGTTCTCTGACTTTGACTCTTTTCACCAGCTTGGACAGACTCTCTCTCATGGGGCCTCACACAGGATGAACGATTTTTTACTCAGTCTCTGTATAGAGTTTTATACAGGACTACAGAGTTGCAACCCACTAACCCGATCTGGACTCGGATCTGGACCATTCGGGCGCTGGAGAGGATTAGGTTTTTTATTTGATTGTTCTATCATTGCAGGCTGATGACAAATGCAGAAAGGACACCGAGGCACTTCACAGAGGATGATACTTGTCCGAGATGTGGTACTAAGTCTGAGTCTCTCATGCATATGCCTCATGATTACAGGTTCCCTAGGAAGATTTGGGCGTCCCTTCTGTCGCGACCGCCATAGAGCTTCTACACGGAGACGAATCACTGCAGATAGCTCTGGGCCAATATTTCAGACACCACCACTCCCACTGATGGACCGCCTTAGGCGATGACATTCGTGACAGTGTGTTGGTGGCTATGGCATTGGTGGAATGACTCTGCCTTCCGTCCAGGTACCATCTCGGGGCATCCCCCCTCCCTCATTACTTCTCAAGCACAGGAGTTTGCTTGTGTCCTGGCGGACCAGAATACTCTATTACCTCTATTGCGTATCCAACAGGAGATCCTAATTGCTTGGCAGTGACCTGTGGAAGGCTTTGTCAAGCTTAATACTGATGGACCTTCGATGGGCAACCCAGGTCCTGCTGGGCTGGTGGTGTCATCCGTGACTCTAGAGGTTTTTGGGTATGCTGGTTTGCTAAGGGTATTGGAAGCTGCACCTCCTTGGCTGCAGAGCTTTGGGCCTTGGTCATCGGACTTGAGCTGAGGGTTCAAGTGGAGGTGGACTCCTCGCTGGCCATCTTATGCATTGGATATGTAGTTAACCGCGCCCACCCCTTGGCGACCCTGATTTGCAGAGCGAGGGAGCTCCTAGCGAGGAGTTGGGAGATTGACATTCAACACACTTAGCGGGAGGGCAACTGCGTGGTGGATGCTCTCTCCAAGCATGCTTTAGAGATTTTGTATGATTATGTTGTTTCTGATACTCCTTTAGCTTCTTTCTTTGAGATATACCTCGATGATTTACGGGGTGTTAGCTTACCTCGATGTACCCGCTTGACCAAGGATGATATACGGGAATCAGACTTAGCGGTATCAACGTCAAGGTGGATCACTCTAACCTTGCCGAGGTGCTCTTTCTCTCTTGATGCAGGTTTTCCCAATAGATTTTTACCGCCAGAGGGTTTTACTGAGGCCGGCAGCCGCAACCTCGAAAGAGGGGACCCCACTTCTGAGACTGATGAGGTGCCTTTAACCCTCTAGTTAGGAGTTCTTGTTACATTTTCTGACTTATATTGTATTCGAGTTTATTTTTCGTTTCTATATAAGGGTGTGACCCCACCTTTTTCACAAAAAAAGAGAGAACAAAAGTCTAATGCCCCACCACCGACACCGATGGATATAAGTGATAAATCGTAAAAGTTTTGAATTTTTTATTTTAATCTCACAAGTAAGTTGTACGAATAAAAATTGTACGAATAGACAAACGCATATTATAGTAGTTAATTTTTTTAGGGAAAAGTCCACTTAAGTACCCTGTGATATCGCAAAAAATTAAGTCAGTACCCTTTAGTTTAAAACATGTCAATTGAGTCAAATTTATTCCAATTAACATCAATTAGAGGCCCGGGCCTGGACCCTCCGTGACCTGCCTGAGCGCTGCCCATCCATATGAACTTGCCACATCAGTAAACTCGGATGACATGGCGCCACGTAGAAAAGTCCACTTCCTCTTCTCCCTCTTCCTCTTCCTCTTCCTCTTCCTCTTCTTCTTCTTCTTCTTCTTCTTCTTCTTCTTCTTCTTCCTCCTCCCAAAATCCAGGGCCGAGAGAAAAACCACACCCACGAACCCGTTTTATCTCCTTTAAAAAAACCACGACGGTGCCACCAGCCTCAACAAGATGGAGGTCCTCCAGCCCGTTGCCAAGATGGTCATCAAACCCTTCTAGGACTCGCGGTCGGAGAGCTCGACGGGAACTGCCATAGTGGTTAGGATGTCGATGGCCTTGGCAGAGACCTTGTAGAGGGAGTCGGAGATGACGGTGGGGTGAGTCCCTGAGGAGAGGAGGGAGAGGCACTGACGGAGGAGAGTGCTGGCGATGACGACGATGGTGGTGGTGCGGTCGAAGTGGATGAGGTCCAAAAAATTACTGGAATTCAATGAAGGGATTTAAACCCTAATTTTCCTCCCGAAAACTCAGAATGTACGTTGAAAAAATAGATTTAATTAGAACCCTAATCTTCAAAGTAGTAAACTAGAATTCGATGAAGGGGTTTCTAAGAAAGGTTTGGACGAGCTCCCAAAAATTGCTGCCAGTAAGTTCCTCACCGGTGAGTCAGAGGTCGAGGACGGCGATCAGGTCGTGGCAGTCGCCAGCGACGAGGAAGAGGTGAGATCAGGAAGGCTCAGTGATGAGGAGGTCGCGGCAGTTATGAACGGGGAGAGAGAAGGGGCGGAGATGGCGGATCCGGAGGGGAAGGCGATTGGATCCCCGATTAATATATATATAGGTTTTTTTGTCCTCTCGGCCCTAGATTTTGGAAGGAGGAGGAGGAAGAAGAAGAAGAAGAAGAAGAGGAAGAGGGAGAGGGAGAAGAGAGAAAGAGAAGATCTACGTGGCGCCATGTCATCCGAGTTTGTTGATGTGGCAAGTTCATATGGATGGGCAGCGTTCGGGCAGGTGAGGAAGGGTCCGGACAGCTGTCCGGGCCTCTAATTGATGTTAATTGGAATAAGTTTGACTCAATTGACATATTTTAAACTACATAGTACTGAATTGATTTTTTGTAATACTACAGGATACTTAAGTGAACTTTTCTTATTTTTTTATATAGATTCGAAAAGTCTCGACTCTAGATAATATCCGCGAAAAAAATGTTGCTCCCAAGGCAACTACGTTATCTGGTTAAGTTGTACGAAACCTGAGCCTCTAAAGCCCAAATATAATCCCAACCAACCAGGTTCCCATAAAGGCAACCCCCGACCCAAGATGACAAGAATGCCCAAATCCCTATCGTCCTTTTCCGAGTCCCGAAGGATTCTACAAAAAAAAAAGAGAGAATTTCTTTTGTAGAATCCTTTCTTTCTAATATTTCCACGAAATCTGAGCCTTTATTAATGTTAATTAATCCATTTTACCTCTCTCTCTTCGATTCGGCGTTTCTTGGACTCAGATCTGATGCTACGTCGCCGTTCTGTCTTTTTTGGGGTTACAGGCGCTGCACGATGCGAACAAGACTGCTGACTTTCCCTCCTTCAAGCTGATCATTATCGGCGAGAGCGGGACAGGCACCTCTCTTCCCCCCTTCCCGCCCCACCCCCCGGGTGATTTTTAGCTGATTTTTGGTTTGGATATGTTTCCAGGGAAAACATCCTTCCTCATCTTTCCGGCGGGGAGTTCGAGAAGAGATGGGATCGGATCGTAAGTTGGCACCTCTCGTTCTTTCCCCTTTTTTTTCTATGATTTGACAATTGCCTGAGTACTGTTTTAGTGGCGGTTTGGTGAGGTTGTATGTGTTGTTTTCCTTGGAGCGAATCATACTAGTGTTGTTCCTATCTTGGTTTATGATTGTTGATGTCTTTGTTGTGTCGGTATTGAGTGAATCAAACTGTGGAATTCGTTAGCCGAAGTTTGTGCAATGTAGCATAAAGTGATCGAGATCGAGACATGGCACCAACTTTTGGTGCGAGAAACCACACATACAAATTCTTTTGTTCTAATAAGTGCTTTAGCTTCTACTAGAGGCAAGATGGGTGCCTTTGTTCTGATTTTGCACTCCCCATTTTGATCGGCCTGTTGCTAACCATTGCTTATGCAGCATTGGCACTCAGTGCGCCATTATCATGTTTGACCTCACGTCAAGGCAGTCCTATAGCGGCATCCGAAAATGTCATCACAAACTCATCAGGTACATGCTACCAAACTGAATCTCCTCTTGTACCTCATCTCGAGACTGACTCTAATTATTTCTCCATTCCAGTCTCTGTGGGAAGAAGATTCCTGTTGTTATCTGCGGAATCAAGGCTGATTTGACAAAAAATTCAGGCATGTGAAGCCCGAGAAAATTACTTACCACCGTAAGGAGGACATGTGATACTATGATATTTCGGCGAAGAGCAACTACCAATTTGAGAAACCATTCTTCGGAAACTTGCTGGGTAAAGTTCCATGTTCAACAGCTTCATTGTTTTGCATTGATTTTTGCAGGGCAGGGATGCCGACCTGCAGTTTGTTAAGCTTCCTGCTTTGGCTCCTCCTGAGGTGGAATTCGACCTCACCGCACAAGCAAAGTAAGTTCATCTACATTTTCTATGCTGTGGCGATCGCGAGTCTTTTTCCCTTCTGCTGAGAGTTTTTTTACGTCACTTGTCCTTGCTAATGATGACATATCTTTTGCGCTAAGCACATTCTTCCGACACAATCGTTTGTTGGTACTAATGCAGGCACGAGGCTGAGCTTGCTGCTGCTGCGAGTCTACCTCTGCCAGACGATGAGGATGATGACACTTCCGAGTGAAGATCTCGTGGCGTGACTTTATTGACATCTCAGGATCATACTAGAGGATATGTTTAGCGACAGACCTAACTGATGACAAAAAAATTACATTTTTTAAGAAAAATTCTAAATTGTATACGATTGAATCAGAAAGAGAGAAAAGGAAAGATACTACTACACTTTATCTAGATGATCATACTTTTGAAGTTTTATCCATTATCAAGATTAGATGTCAATTAGCTCAATCGGCCAGGGCTATTTTGGTACGACTCGATTATAACACACTACGATATTGGCAGCCATTTTTTTTTATCACATGTAGTATCTTTCCTTCTCTCTTTCTGATTCAATCGTATACAATTTAGAATTTTTTTTAACTATATTCGAATCTGAACTTCTCTTCATTTGGCTCCAATTTGGAAATTATATACACATTCATCCACTCCTACTGATTATACGGTCGAATAAGAGTCGATTAATTTGATTTCATATTGGCTATGAGACGACCTAGCCCACCTAATGGATCCCTACCGCCTTAAAGAATTGACCAACTTCCCCCCTTCTTTGTCCTCTTATTTCGTCTTTATGGGAGAACGGGCGTGTGCTTCCAATGCGTCGAGGGACACCAAATTAGAAAAAAACGGCATTCTTAGAAGTTCTTTTTCTCTTTCACGTTGTTTTTGAAAGTCTCTTGCAATACGTTCATTTCTACGTTATTATCTAGTTTTATTATTCATTATTTGCTTTATTTTTTGTAATCCTATTTTTCAGATTTTCCAACGTAATATATGTAATATAGTTTATCCCTAAAAAAATGATGGAACGTTTATTTTGTTGATTGTCTGATATTAATTGTTATGTGTTATTATATAACTTTTACATCCGTTTCTCTGCTGTAAAATTTTTGTCTATTCGAAATAGTTTAATACTTGATGTATATTATTAATAAAATTTGGCTTTTTTTTAAAAAAAGATAAAAACTTTATTATTCCAAGAAAATAAGTACATCATATTACAAGTAAATAGGACTCGCTCGGTTGCTAAGCCCGCAAACAAGATACGACACCTCGAATGGACTACCCACAACCCCAAGAATAGACAGCACCTAAATTCCCACGATCCCATGCGGATAAGTACGAGTTGTAGTACTGGTCTCATTGAAAAAAAATTGATTATGGTAAAATTCTCATAAGAAAATCCAACAACGAGAAACATAATATTGTGGACCACCCAAAAATAAGATAAACAAAATCGATAAAAGCAATTAACCAAATTCCGCCCACAAGGAGAGAATAAAATTTGGTTTAAACTTTAAACAATGTTTTTAATAAACTTTCGAGATATAAAAATAAAAAAGAATTATTCCGCTCCCAACCGCTACCAAATATTTCTTAAATTGTTACCAACTGGCAACACGACGTCGTTTTCCTTATCTTAAAGGACGACAATTTTATAGTAAGCCTAATAATTTTTTTCTATTTTTTAAATCAGGTTCCTGATTTATAGTTTTATTACTAGTAGTTCCTAGTTTTCAAAAATAGTGTATGACTTACCTGCTTTTTAAGAAAATATTGGTCTGAGGTCTCTAATCACCAGATCGATCTTCTTAAAAATCTCTGATCCAGAAGGTGAAGATTTTGACGAGGAGGCTGATGAGAAAGAGGTCGAAGATAAATTAGCATTGAAACTTGAGGGGCTTGGGCTAAAAAATGAAGATTAGAGTTTTTTTTGCAAGCTCTTTGGCATCTTGTACTTCCAGATTGAATTCATTAGTCTCTTATATTTGCATTTGCAGTCTTGTTAATACATAAGTTAGGGCGCTTTGTAGGAGTATAAATTAATCAAGTCATATGTCATTCCTAGGTTATGTAGCAGCCGTCATTTGTGTAATGTTCCTTTGCATTATACACTTCTGAACATCATCATCTTGTTCAGTCAATCTAATGATTTAGCATTCAGTCATATTACCTGTTGTATTCATGCTCGGCTATGCAGTCTGATGCTTGTTTGCATTTATGTTGTGAGACGTTTGGGATTTTGCTTGATGGGCTGGATGCAAGAAAGTCTAGTCGAATTCCGGATCATGCGTGGTTTGATCGTTAGGTTACTGCTATTCTTTCTACCTTGTGCACCTGATTTGGTAATAGCCATTAGGTTTCTTGATCAAGATGGTAAGTTGAGTTTATTTGACATAATCTTACAAAGATACGGATTTCTAAGTTCCACGGACAACGTTTGGTTGCTGTATTAGAGAATAGTGCATAAGAATAAAAAATGTTTCACACTTTCTACTAACTGATCTCCTTGTGGAGGGAAGTAGTCAATGGCAGATTCATATTCATAACAAGGAGAAAATTGCGGAAAGTATCAGAAAATCATGTATAATGACCGGATCGATCACGCGGCCACCAGAACTTTGAGGAGGGATGCTAGTATTTTGTCATCCAACTCAAACTGCATTGGCTTCGTCTTGTCTCAGCCAATCTTGACGTACTCTTCGAATTTCTCTTTCAAGTCCTTAGAAAGGTTTGTTGATGAACGCAATCCCAAGATATATCTTTGGCTGGCATTAACAATGTTAGTTGAAGTAATTGATCCAGGCCGAACACCGTAGCGACGAAAGCTATTTCACGGAGTTGCAGCATATTGCAGAAGGATGGAATTTATTACCATATTGCAGAAAGGAAATGCCTTCTTTGCATCAACGCCAACAACTTTTGGATCATAGTGCACAATCTCAACAGGTAAACCAGCAGCTTGAGCACACAGCCTGGCCATTCCATCTAGAGTAACAGAACGATCACTAACACAGTTAAATATGTTGCCGGTTGCAGCTTCTGGGTTCTCTATAGCTTGAGTAAGCATGGAGGACAAGTCCCTAACGTGCGAAATGTTCTGAATCAATCAGCGGATGAAAAAGGTTTACATTTGATTTCATTATTTTCACCGGAGGCCCAATTAGTTCGTGTAAAACTTCTGAATAGTTGAATATGATTTCAAAGAACGGGGAATACAATCTTTGAGTTAATCATTCTACTCTGTATCCGACATGGTCTCAATAGTTAATCATTGTGATGCTTAATATTTGTTGGAACAAATATTAGTAAATTATGGTATGAGCATGTAAATATAAATCGTAAGCATATAAAGAGAGGAGTTTAGAGGATGCTCACGATCACACTTGTAGGTAAGTGTGTAACACCTTCGTCTTCAAGTTAGGACTTCGGATTGAATCCTGGACGAGGCCATAGTTTAACCGTGTGCCCTTAAACTCTTATTACCCGCCTATATGCTTCAGGCCTCCGTGGGTAATAGAGCTCCCAAGGTACAACGCCCAACCACGAGTACTATAGGAAGCACTATAGCACACCTTTCGAATCTTTCGTAGCCTTAGAACTCCGACACAATGAAAGTGAGAAATGCTATGCTAAGGAGGGAGAAGTAGAGAGCTTTGAAGAGATGAAGAGCTGGGGTGATTTGGAATGAAGGAGGATGGCTCCTTTTATAGGGGCCTAGGACCTCCAACATTCAAATCCGGATTTAATAAGGTCATTAACCCACCCAATAAATGGGCTGTTACAAGACCCATAAAAATCCCATATTTATTTGGATGTTATCCCATTTATTGGCATGAATTTTAAATTCGAAATTTAAATTCAAAGCCACCTGGAAAGAGAAGAAGGTTCCAGAGCGTGGGCTTGTCCAAACGGAAGCCCAAGAAGCCCAGAGGACTTTTTTGGGCCTAGGATCGCTACAACAAGTCCGGCCCAGCTCTAAAAAGATAAGGCCCTGGAACCTGGAACAATTTCCACAAACCCACAAACCCACAATCTCGCAACCCGCAACCTGCAACCGAGCTCGAGCCCGGCCCGGCCCGGGACAGGGCAAGGTACGCGCGCGTGCGTGCGTGCCGAGCCGAGCTGGCCGAACGGACGGACGGACGGCGCGAGAAGCCTCTCCCTTCTCCACCAGTTTACCCATGCTAGACTTCTTATCCCTTATAAACTTGTCTCAGCATGGTGCACTAACCAATATGAGATTGTGCTTATTTTAATAACAACCATACCACTTTAAAGCCAATTTTCATTCACTCCGAGAATTGGATTTTCGCAAGTGTTATATATCGTTACGAAGCTCTATCAACGAGCTTTGTATTGATCTCACAAACACCCAAAATTAATTGGTGTGACCTTCAATTAAATTAGCTCAAAGTTATCTACTAATTACTTAGTTATTATATTTAATTAGGATTCTCTCTCTAATTAAATATTTGGGCCAAAGCCCAATACACTCACTTATATTGGGCCATCTCTTCCTTGGTTAATAAACCAATTCTCCAACAATCCCCCACATGAATGCAAAATGGCTTGTATGACATGAGCCTACCAATGCTACATGTAACTTGGAGTTCTGCGAGAATTTGTCGCATCAGGAAAGGTGGTTGAAAATCTTGAACCTTCCTTAGTGAAATACCTTCGGATATACTTGCCAACCGGTAGACGTGATGTCTTGAACTGTTCGGCGTTTTTATGTATACCAAGACACAGGTACTCACACAAATCCTTCTCAAACTACTACTTGGTTCTTTCGTTGTTGTCCATTTTGGCACTGGACTGCCTTGGAAACTTTATCGAATGCTCTAGAGATTTAGCCCTTAACTCATCTCATAGAAGCGGCCCCTTCACATTCGATATAGGTGATCTCTTATTAGGAGTATCCTGCCATACCCCACTTATATATACTTGAAGTATAAGGATCATTAAAAGCTTAAAGCTTAACCTTCACATGGACAGGTCTATCACTCTTTCATCATAGGAATAGGAAGGAACTCAATTTCCCGAGTGCTTTATTCGACCATAGCCTCACAATTTGGTTGTCCCTTTGAACCTGCAGATCGGGGTTTACGATCCAGGTTGGGTTGCCATCATGGGTTTAGATCATTTCGTGGGCTTTAACCCCATTCTCCTCGATGATACCTCAACTTGGTCTCTCGTTAGACCTTTAGTTAATGGATCCGCGATGTTCTCTTTTGACTTTACATAGTCTAAAGATATCACATCCGTTCTCAATAACATTTTCATGGATTTATGTCTACGACGTATGTGTCTAGACTTTCCATTATACACATTGTTTTGTGCTCTTCCGATAGCTGATTGACTATCACAGTGCACGCTAATGGGAGGCACTGGTTTTGACCACATCGGGATGTCCTCCAAGAAACTTCAGAGCCAATCCCCCTCTTCAGCTGCTAGATCTAACGCTATCAATTCTGATTCCATAGTTGATCTAGCAATGCAAGTTTGTTTGCATGATCTCCACGAGACCGCTGCTCCTCCAAATGTAAATATGTATCCACTCGTGGATTTTATATTCTTGGAGTCCGAGATCCAGTTCGCGTCTGAATACCCTTCCAGAATGGCGGGATGTCTCGTATAGTGTAATCCATAGTTAGCAGTGTACCTTAGGTATCTAAGGACTCTAACTATCGCTTTCCAATGTTCATAATTAGGATTACTCGTATATCTCGATAACCTATTTATCGAGTTTGCAATATTTGGTCTAGTACAGTCCATGAGGTACATTAGACTGCCTATAACTCTAGAATAATCTAGTTGTCTCACACTCTCTCCACGATTCTTGCAGAGACTTGACACCACTTCCATAGGAGTTCTCGCAATTACATTGCTATCCTTATCGAATTTATCAAGTATCTTTTCGACATAGTGACCTTGGAAAAGCGCGTAACCTTCTGAAGTCTTGGTGATTTTCATCCCAAGTATTACATCAGCTTGTCCCAAGTCTTTCATGTCGAAATTTTGCGACAACATTCTCTTAGTAATTTTGATATTATCATTATTACCCACGATCAACATGTCATCTACGTAGAGACAAACTATCACATAGTCGTTATCATCTCCTTTCACATAGACACATTTATCACATTGATTTATCTGAAACCCGTTAGATAGCATTACACTATCAAACTTTTTGTGCCATTGTTTAGGTGCTTGTTTTAGTCCATACAAGGATTTTACAAGTTTACACACCTTATGTTCTTTACCTGGAACCACAAACCCTTCGGGTTGTTCCATGTAAATCTCCTCTTCCAAATCTCCATTAAGGAAGGCCGTCTTCACATCCATTTGATGGATCTCTAGGTCAAATAAAGCCGCCAAGGCTATGACTAACCTAATAGACATTTTCCTGGAGACAGGAGCATATGTGTCAAAATAATCAACACCCTCGGTTTGCTTGAAGCCTTTAACAACAAGTCTTGCCTTGTACTTATCCACTGTACCATCAGGCTTCATCTTCCTTTTGAAGATCCACTTATGGCCTAGTGGTTTACTACCCGGAGGTAGATCTACTAGTTTGCAAGTGTGATTATGTAAGATAGACTCTATCTCACTATTCACCACTTCCTTCCAAAGAGCAGAGTCTGTAGAGGACATTGCTTCTTTGTAGATTACTGGATCCTTTTCTAACAGATATGTTAGGAAATCTGATCCGAAGGACTTTTCTTTCCTAGCCCTTTTTCCACGTCTAGGCTCTTCTACTTCATCTTGAGGTTCCTCTCCCCCCACGTTGCTCCCACTTTGGTCAACTTGATGGTCAACTCTAGTTCGAGCTATGTGAGGAAAGATTTCCTCAAAGAATGAAGCATCCCTAGCTTCAAAGATAGTATTTGCGTGGACATCAGAGTTATCTGACTTGTGTACCAAGAATCGATATGCAGCACTATCTTGTGCATAACCGATAAATACACAATCCACCGTTTTGGGTCATATCCTCGTACTTTTAAGAGGTGGGATCGGAACCTTAGCAAGACATCCCCAAACCCTTAGGAATTTATAGCTAGGCACATGAACTTTCCATAATTCGTAAGGTGTTTTATCCAACTTTTTGTGTGGTACCCTGTTGAGCACATAGTTGGCCGAAAGCACAGCTTCCCCCCACAAATTCCTTGGTAATCCAGAACTAATAAGCATCGCATTCATCATTTCCTTAAGCGTCCTATTCTTCCTTTCCGCAATTCCATTTTGCTCGGGAGAATAAGGCGCCGTGGTTTGATGCACGATTCTATTCTCGGCACAAACTTGTGCAAATAGAGATTCATATTCACCACCTCGGTCACTTCGAAGATTTTTGATCTTCTTGCCAAGTTGGTTCTCAACTTCATTCTTATAGTGAATGAACATGTCTATTGCTTCGTCTTTACTTCTCATTAAGTAGACATAGCAATACCTCGTACAATCGTCGATAAAAGTTATAAAATAATATTTACCGCCACGCGTTTGTACGTATTTTAAATCACATACATCTGTGTGGATTAAATCCAACGGTTCCGTGCTTCGCTCAATCGAGTGGGAAGATGTTTTGGCGTATTTGGCCTCAACACAAGTCTCGCACTTATGTTTGTGATCGATGATGAATTTCGGTAGTAGGTTAAGTGATATTAGCCTTTGCAAAGACTTATAATTCACATGACCTAGTCTACCATGCCATAAATGTAACGACGCGCGAGAATAAGCAACCTTTACTTTCTTATTAGCCTTCTCGGCAACATTTATTACATCATTGCTCGTGCTAGCCTTATTGGCAGCACCCACATCAATCTTATCATTAGACTTTGCCTTGGGAGCTAAGGTCATTACACTCATCTTAAACAGATTGTTGGTCAAGTAGCCCTTGCCCACGAACATCCCTCCCTTGGACATGATGACCTTGTCAGACTCAAACATGAGCCGAAAGCCCCTCTTATTGAGCACCACTCTGGAGATGAGATTCTTCCGGATCTCGGGCACATGCAGCACATCGGTCAAGGTGAGCTCCTTGCCCGAGGTCATCTTCAGCATGACCGTCCCTTTGCCTTCAACCTTCGAGACTGTAGAATTTCCCATGTAGCAGTTCTCATCATCGACCGGTTGATAGGTCTTGAACATCCATTTCTTGGCACAAATGTGGCGGGTAGCCCCGTGTCCACCCACCATTCCTTCGAGTTCCCACCCACGAGGTTCACCTCAGACACAACGGCCGTGAGGTGCATCTCATCGAGGTCGGAGCTTAAGCTAGCCTCCATAATGTTAGCATTGGCGGGCTTCTTCTTCTTGCCCTTGCTTGGTCCTGCCATCTTCTTGCCCTCCGCGGCTAGACGTTTGTAGCAATCTTTGGCACGATGGCCGGTCTTGTTGCAAACAAAACAAGTACCGGTAAAGCTCTTGTTCTGAGCATCTCCCTTGGAATCATTTGAGCATTTCCGCATGTTCCCGCGGGAGCTCCCCCCGGTCTCGACCATATTGGCCTTAGCAACCGTGCCACTTGGTTTCTTATCAACCTTTCGGTTGTCTTGCTCGATGCGCAACCTTCGGATAAGGTCCTCGAGAGTCATCTTCTTCCTCTTGTGCTTGAGGTACATCTTAAAGTCCTTCCAAGATGGTGGTAATTTCTCAATCACCATTGCCACTTGGAGGGCATCATTGATGGCCATTTCCTCGGTTGCAAGATCATGGAATATCAATTGTAGCTCTTCGCATTGTTCCACAACGCTTTTTCCATCGACCATCCGATAGTCGTGGAACCGCCTGGCCACAAATTTCTTTGCACCGGCGTCGTCAACTTTATATTTGTACTCCAACGATTCCCAAAGATCCTTAGACGTTTCTTGGTATAGTGCACGCCGTAAAGCGAATCATCGAGAGAACCCAATATATAGTTACAATATAGGTAATCGTCATGTACCCATGCGTTGTAGATCGCAGTTTGATGCGGATCACTCACATTCTCTTTGGGTTTCTCCTCCTTGACATACCGGCTAAAGTTCAAGGCGGTCAAGTAGAACAACATTTTTTGTTGCCATCTCTTGAAATTTCCACTCTTGAACTTTTCCGGTTTCTCAAGATGAGAGTACGGGAGTGGCATTGGGTGTCTATGACCCGGCATCACGGCCTCAGCGCCGCTAGCCCTCACAACAGGAATCTCCTCGTTCAAGTTGTCGTTATCGGTGTTCGTCGCACCGGAGTAGTTGAGTGGGGGAGAGTTGTTATCAACCATCTATAAAAAAATATAGAATTTAGTAAGAAACCAGTTTCAACAATACCAATTAAACTAGTAATTAATTGGTTCGAACCCTACAATATTCTGCACTTTGAATGGTCAGTAACGTTCGTAACAGGTAAATACTTACCCCGAACTACAAGATTGTATTTAATTGGTGAAATAAATTGTAACGATAACTCTATTAAATTAATTATCTTTCCACTGAGCAAATACAATTAAAACTCAAAACTGTAACATGAAATTTTTAATTGCATGAACAACCCAGTAGACAATTAATCGTTATTGAAGAAATGATTACAGTACGTAGGCGAATCTCTTTTAAATTATGTGTTACCAATTTCAGTTTCAAAATGATTGTATCACCGCAAAGGTGAAGACCAGATTAAAAAGGTACATAATACTATTAAGGCCGATGTTAATTTTTTTTCCGTTTATAACTGTAGCTTGCCTTTCCAATCTTCTTTGCAAATTAAATCTAGAACTATAACTGTAGCTTACCTTTTTTTTCCGGCAAGAATATGATCTACGAACCAATTTACTAATATTTAAAAGCCAATAAGAGTTTAAGATTGTTGGAACAAATATTAGTAAATTATGGTATGAGCATGTAAATATAAATCGTAAGCATATAAAGAGAGGAGTTTAGAGGATGCTCCCGATCACACTTGTAGGTAAGTGTGTAACACCTTCGTCTTCAAGTTAGGACTTCAGATTGAATCCTGGACGAGGCCACAGTTTAACCGCATGCCCTTAAACTCTTATTACCCGCCTATATGCTTCAGGCCTCCGTGGGTAAAAGAGCTCCCAAGGTACAACGCCCAACCACGAGTACTATAGGAAGCACTATAGCACACCTTTCGAATCTTTCGTAGCCTTAGAACTCCGACACAATGAAAGTGAGAAATGCTATGCTAAGGATGGAGAAGTAGAGAGCTCTGAAGAGATGAAGAGCTGGGGTGATTTGGAATGAAGGAGGAGGGCTCCTTTTATATGGGCCTAGGACCTCCAACATTCAAATCCGGATTTAATAAGGCCATTAACCCACCCAATAAATGGCCTGTTACAAGACCCATAAAAATCCCATATTTATTTGGCTGTTATCCCATTTATTGGCATGAATTTTAAATTCGAAGCCACCTGGAAGGAGAAGAAGAATTCTCGTAACCCGCACCAGAGCCCGAGCCCGGCCGAGCCGAGCCGATCCGGCCAGACGGACGGACGGACAGCGCGAGAAGCCTCTCCCTTCTCCACCAGTTTACCCATGCTAGACTTCTTATCTCTTATTAACTTGTCTCAGCATGGTGCACTAACCAATGTGGGATTGTGCTTATTTTAATAACAACCATACCACTTTAAAGCCAATTTTCATTCACCCCGAGAATTGGATTTTCGCAAGTGTTATATATCGTTACGAAGCTCTATCAACGAGCTTCGTATTGATCTCACAAACACCCAAAATCAATTGGTGTGACCTTCAATTAAATTAGCTCAAAGTTGTCCACTAATTACTTAGTTATTATATTTAATTAGAATTCTCTCTCTAATTAAATATTTGGGCCAAAGCCCAATACACTCACTTGTATTGGGCCATCTCTTCCTTGGTTAATAAACCAATTCTCCAACAATATTTGGCGTGAAATTCTCTATTTTGAGGTTGCGACTGCGGGTCTCAGTAGTATTGTGATACACCCCGTTAATGATCTGTCCAGAAAGTCTTAATAAGATGCACCTTTTATTCTGGCACACATCTTGAAAGAACTTCAAGGTGAAATGTACTTGGCCTAGAAAATGTGAGTGTGGACAAAACACGCTGGAAAAAGCTCATGTTGGCGTAGAGACAGTCGGTCAGATCACCGACATGTAGTATCAAAGCAAAATATCAGGATGTGTGACCTATTAGGAAGTTCTCGGGATACGTGTGAATGAGGACATAACATGGTCTGTGGAGACAATCAATCAGATCACGATCACAGGGCATTACAAAATCCTTCTCACGCCTAACCAAATGGCTATTGATTTCGGAATAAAATACTCAATATTTTTTAAAACTTGAAAACAAAAATCAAACATCAGTATAACTATCAATTTTATATCAATTATTTGATTGATAAATTGGTTGTTTCATGTTACGCATAACAGTCTCTCTCTCTTTTTTTTTTAAATTTGCTATAACAATCAACATCATTTACAGCAGCACTACTCACTGTACAGCTGCAAAACTTTCTTCTTCCTTGACAACCAAATTCAATTGCGTGCAAAATGGGCAGAATATTAGCTGAAAGAAAGTCTTCTACTTGTATATCCACTCATTTGATCGACCTCCGGATTCGTCCATGTCTATGAAAATGTTCACGGCCTGCAATTTCATGTCCCAAAAAGCAAGTTAGATGGCTGAAATTATATTTATGTGAACAACTTAAAAGTACTAAAACCAGGGAGCACTTTGCTCTAACAGTATAAGAGAAGGGTGGAGATTTGGTTTGGAGTGACCTAAATTTAATCTGGTTGTGACATGATTCTACTTATAAAAAAATTAAAAGTACTAAACAAGTGTACCATTTAGGGGTGAGGAATGATTGTGGTATCAGTTTTTTGCCAAAAATTGAAGCTCACGCCGATGAAAATAATTCTCTACAATTGACACCGATGCTTGCTCAACTTTCACTCCTACCGATGGTGTCTTGGGCTTGCGGTGTTATCATCGGTCGGTCGGTGCAGCGGTGTGACATCGATGGTGAAATTGTCCTACAAACTGACTTGTGCCCGTTGTTGGCCTATTAGTTCAAAACAAAAAATTGCAACTTTTAACATCAATTAGCATTAAAAATAGCTACCAAAATATGCATCATAAATCATAAGCCATCAAGCCATCCAAAAATAGCCATCCGAAATAACAATCTAGTAGTTTTGCATCCCAATTCCACCAAGCCATCAAATTTGAATTACACAAGTAATGGAAAATTAACTGGGGTATGGTCCGCATGGAGGAGCACCTTACCTGAGGACGAAGGGAAGATGGAGGATGAGAGGACGGAGATGGAGGACGAGGGGAAGACCAAAAGATGGAGGACGAGAGAGATAGTGTTGCATATCTATTTCACCGGCAAATTTGGCAAAATCGGAGATGAAGAATTGGCTGGGGTTCGACGGTGGAATGGGGAATTTGGACAGACATGAAGGGGAAGTCGTGAAACGAGAGGGAGAGTGGGAGATGGAGGACGGAGTGGGGGGAGAGAGAGAGGGAGAGAGAGAGAGAGAAGAGGAGAAGAAAACGAGGAGCGGCTAGGTTAGGGGCAACTTAATGGGTATTTATACCCTTGTAAAATGTCGTCATTTGATCGGGCTCTCGGTGTATCCGGTTATTAAAAAATGATGCCGAATTGATACCGATCGGTCGGTTTCAACCGACCGCTAACCCATGAGCCTAATTTCCAAGTCGGTTTGGCAGTTAGACCACCTTTGGGTTGGTCGGTTTTGTGAGCTATCAGGATTTTTTCGGTTTGGGCCTCAGCCCTAGTACTATTGACAACCATCAAAAGTTCTAGAAGTAGGATTCTAACATAACTTTATGCTCTCAGACAGCAAAAGACATTGGTTAGATCAATAATTACTCACATTAATTCTTTCGCTCCTGAAATTCTCTCTCTACCAAACTCTTAGAGATCCCCATTGTTTCCCTTGTAGGACCTTCCTTCAAGCTGGAATTCCGACCTCCACCACTAATTCCAAGCCACCTTCACTTACCCACCTCACTTCCCACCTTCATCTTCGCCGTAAATGACATAACTAAAACCCTTTATTGATTCCTCTTGTTGAAATGGCAAGAGAACGAGGTGATAAATCCACCTCTGAGTCTCTTGAAGAAGTCCTCTCACACACCAAATCGTTTCGCATCGGCCCAGATGTCGAGCTTCCCCAAAGTATTGTTATCAATAGTTTCATCCAGGAGCTTATACTCATCGGTAAGCTCCTCCTTGAGAGACCCCTTAAAGCACATATTGTCAAAGCTAGCATGTTGAAGTCTTGGAGCCTGAAAGATACAGAACTAGAGGTGGAAGAGCTTGAGGCAAACCTGTTCTCTTTCACTTTCCAGAATTCCCAGAAGAGGAAGTGAGTTATGGAGGGTGCGCCATGGTCAATTAATGACCATCTTATCATCATTAAGGAATGGAACCCCAGATTGCACTGGTCGGAGGTTAGTTTTGCCTCTTCTGTCTTTTGATGAAGACAAGAGTTGTCATTAATCCTTGGCCGGCCGTTTCTCAATACGGCACGTGCTTTGGTGGATGTGCATGATGGAAGATTGGTCCTCCGAATAGGGGAGGAGAAAGTAGAGTTCAAGATGTCCAATGCAATGCGTCACCCTCTTGATGAAGGCGTGTGCATGAAGATTGACATTTTGGCAAGGAGAGCATATCGAGGATTGAAGATGGAATGGAGGAAGAGATTAATGGAAAATAAGAGGAGGATGACCTGGAAGAGTTCGAGGGAGAAGCTGATAAAAAAAGTCTCGATGAGGATTTGGAGCTTCATTTGAAGTATCGTACTCCACCTTCCATCACTAAGGCTCCAAGTTTGGAGTTGAAAGAGTTACCCTCCCATTTATGATATGCATTCTTGAAGGATGGAGGAAGACTCCCCATTATCATCTCCAACAAGCTCTCTAAAGAGCAAGAGGAGAGGGTGCTTGAAATTGTCAACAAACGGATTAAGGCATGGCTTGACAAATATCCGATATCAATGGAATAAGTCCCGACATTGTTATGCATCACATCGACATGGAGGAGGGAGCCAAGCCGAGGGTGGATAGGCAAAGAAGATTGAATTCCAACATGAAATAACTTGTGAAGAAGGAGGTGATCAAGCTCCTCGAAGCTGGCATCATTTATCCCATCTCGGATAGTGAGTGGGTAAGTCCGATCCATTGTGTTCCAAAGAAAGGAGGAATGACTGTTGTGATCAATGATGAGGGTGAGCTCATTTCCATAAGAACTGTGACTGGATGGCGGGTATGCGTGGACTACTGAAAGTTGAATGCCGCCACACGTAAGGATCATTTTCCTCTTCCATTCATTGACCAAATGTTGGAGAGAATTGCCGGATATTCCCACTATTGCTTCTTGGATGGGTACTCGGGCTACAACTAAATTGTAATATACCCAAGGGATCAAGAGAAGACATCTTTCACTTGTCCCTTTGGTATTTTTGCTTATCGACGAATGCCTTTTGGATTGAGTTGTGCCTCGGCCACTTTCCAACGGTGCATGGTGGCTATCTTTTGGGGGATGAATGAAAAAATCATGGAGATCTTCATGGATGATTTCTCAGTATTTGGAGACTCCTTTGATAGATGCTTGACCAATTTGGACAAGGTCTTGGAAAGATGTGAAGAGAAGAACCTCGTTCTCAATTGGGAGAAATGTCATTTCATGGTAGATGAAGGGATAGTTCTTGGGCATTAGATCTCCCGAGCGGGCATCGAGGTGGACAGAGCCAAGACGGAAGCAATAGAGAAGATGGAAGCACCGACTTCAGTTAAAGGAGTAAGAGCTTTTCTTGCCCATGCCGGTTTCTACCGAAGATTTATCAAGAATTTTTCTCTTATCGTGAAGCCGCTCACTAATTTGCTTGTGAAGAATGTGCCCTTTAAGTTTGATGAGCCATGCCTTCAAGCATTTGATACTTTGAAGAAAGCTCTTGTCACAACTCCGATTATCTCTTCTCCGGATTAGAAGCTACCATTTGAGATGATGTGTGATGCAAGCGACATCGCATTGGGATATATGCTTGGTCAAAAGAAGGAGGGGAAGCTTCATGTCATCTACTATGCAAGTAGAGTGTTGGCGGGTGCCCAACTAAATTACACCACCACCGAGAAGGAGTTGCTTGTAGTCGTGTACGCATGTGACAAGTTATGACCGTATCTGCCTGGGTCGAAGGTGATAATCTACACAGATCATGCGGCTTTGAGGTACTTATTCTCCAAACAAGATGCTAAGCCGCGACTTATCCGGTGGATTTTATTGCTCCAAGAATTTGACTTGTCCATTAAGGATAAGAAGGGTTCGAAAAATGTTGTCGCGGACCATCTCTCTCGGCTAGAGAAAAGTGATGGAATGGAGACTCATGGAAATATCAAAGAAGAGTTTCCGGATGAGGATTTGATGCTCCTGAACAATGTGGAGGCCCCTTGGTATGCAGACTTTGCCAACTTCCTAGTTGGAGGCATTATTCCTATGGAATTGAGTTATCCCCAACGAAAAAAATTTCTAAGGGATGCTCAACTCTATGTGTGGGATGAGCCTTACCTCTTTAAGAGGTGTAGTGATGGGGTGCTTCGCCGGTGCATTGCGGACGAAGAAGTTATGAATGTTCTGGAGCAATGTCATAGTACCCCATATTCAGGTCACTATGGAGCGACAAGGACCGCATCAAGAGTCTTTGAATGTGCATTTTATTGGCCCAATATTTTTAAGGATGCTCGTTCTTTTGTTGCTCAGTGTGATCGATGCCAAAGGACCAGAAATATCTCAAAGAGGAATGAGATGCCACTCTCTGGAATTCTTGAAGTGGAGCTCTTCGATGTTTGGGGGTTGGACTTCATGGGACCTTTCCCAACCTCTTATGGCAACAAGTATATCTTGGTGGGAGTGGACTACATATCTAAGTGAGTAGAAGCTTGGGCATCACCGACCAATGATGCTAAGGTGGTCATTCGCTTTATCAAAAAGCTCTTTTCAAGATTTGGAGTGCCAAGGGCTATCATTAGCGATGGGAGTTCACACTTTTGCAACCGACCATTTGAGATTTTATTGAAGAGGTACGGCGTCACTCACAAGGTTGCTACACCTTATCACCCCCAAACAAGTGGGCAAGTCAAACTCTCAAACCGGGAACTTAAGAAGATCCTAGAAAAGATGGTTGGAGGAGCAAGAAGGATTGGGCAAACAAGCTTGACGATGCCTTATGGGCATACCGAACGGCATTCAAAATGCCTATCGGGATGTCACCATACAAACTTGTTTATGGCAAGGCGTGCCACCCCGTAGAGCTAGAGCATCGAGCATTTTGGGCCATCAAGACCCTAAATTATGATTATAAGAAAGTCGGTGAGCGAAGGTTGTTGCAACTTGAAGAGTTGGACGAAATCTGTGACATGGCGTTTGAGAGCTCTAAGCTTTACAAGGAGAAGATGAAAAGATCACATGATGCCCACATCGTGAAGAAAGAGTTCAAGGAGGGTCATCAAGTGCTACTCTACAATTCCCGATTGAGACTTTTTCCGGGAAAGCTTAAGTCAAAATGGAGTGGCCCATTCAAAGTTGTGAGGGTTTTTCCATTCAGAGCCCTTGAATTAGAAAGAAGTGATGGAGGAGTTTTCAAGGTGAATGGCCAAAGGTGCAAGATTTACCTTGGTGGCAATATTGAACGGCAATCAGAAGTGCAATCCGTGACTTCACCCTCGGATGCATGAAAAAGGGGAGTAAAGTCAAGCTAACGACTATAACTTAGCATATTTTTGAATTGTCTTAATAATGTCGTTGTCTATATGTATTTTTTCTTTTACGTTTGTTCTTATTCAGATATATTTTTGAAGCATTGGTTCATGCTTATGGGATATCTTTTAAATTTTGTAAGTCGTCTCAAGGATTCGTGGATACATCATGGACGATTGGAAGCTCATCAGGGAACGTGGACGAGATTAAAAAAAGTAAAAAAAGGGGAAAAAAAAGGGATCAAGCGTGGCTTTTTGGCCACGGCCGTGGCAATTCTCGGATTTTAATTTTCATCCCTTTTTTTTTCCGACCCCCCATATTTACACCATATATTCGCCCCCCTCTCCATTCCTTCCTCACAAACTAAAAAATCCCCAAAATTTTACTTAGAACTCTCACTCCAAATTCTCCCAAATCATCACAATCAACCAAATCTTTCATTCTCTACACCCATTACCCATTCCATCTCCATTTCCTCCTTCCCCAACATCTAAACAACTCACCAATTCCATTACCCACCACCAAAACCCCAAATTTTCACCCTTGTACCCAAATTTTGTCCCAAACTCAAAATTTCTTCATTCCATGGCATTAAGGACTACAAGGGCGAACAAGGGCAAGCAAGGGGCGACTCAAGGGGTCGAAGCTCAACATGCACCTCCGGTGGGCATCCACTTGCGTGGTATCAAGGATCTCCGTACACGTTACAAGGCACTGTTCTTCATTACTTCTCAACAAGAAGGTGAAAAGTTTCAATCCCTCTCTACTGTTCCATGGTCTTCGGGTTCTTATTTTGATCCACATTTCTTGATTGATATGAACATTAATGACACTATTCGTGAATTCTCTACATAACTTAGTTGGACCAAATTTATGTTCACACCTATGCCTGGAATTGAAAAGTTGGTGCGTGAATTTTACACCACTTTTGAATTTGTGAATAATGAAAGAACCAAGTTTAGGTCTCGTCTAAATAATTTTGAGTTTGTTGTTCATGAAGATGTTATGTGTCAAGCTTTTGGATTTGAGAAGGGTGGACTTTCTAAGCATGAGGCCTTTAACGAACATACTTTCTGGATTTCATCATTTTATTTCTAAGAATTCTCCAAATAATTTGCTTAGAGACGGTCCATTGCTAGTGTTTCACAAATTCATGTGCACTTCACTGTTTGGCAAAATGAAAGACAACAAGATGCAACTCCGTGAATTATTTGTCTTATATTGTTTGAAGATGAAATTGAAGTTTGACATCATTTCGCTAATCTTTGAAAATTTTCATCGAACAACAAGAAAGACGCCCAAAACTTTACCCCTTGGGCATGTGATTACTGCTCTGGCTTTGTTCTTTGGCAGGCTCAATGAAACTACCATTCGGTCTTTAGAACCAACGATCGCATACATTACTCTGGATGGAATGAAAAGATCCGAGGTAGTTGCCTTTGATAGAGGCTATCTAATTTTTCTACCGATAACGAAAAGAAAATGCTGGGCATTGCACAGAGGCAAAGCAGGAGATTCTTATGATGACGAAAGAGTAAAAAGGCAAGAAGCCAACCTGGGAGCTACTCCTGGCTGAAAGTAAGGAGCGGGCCCATCTAGGCCACCTATGGATCGATGGGCCGAGGTGTTAGGGACGATGAACATGATCAACCACGCGCTCATGGTCTGCATGGATACAATGGATTCTCGGTTCGTACATATGGACATGGAGCTACATCATCAAAGCTACTACATTCGGTAACTAGTGGAGCGATCCAGATACAACATCCCACCACCACCACCATCTCCAACTCAAGACTAAGGGAAGTTTCCTAGCACTTTGTTTTTCTGTAGTTATTTTCTTGTCTTCGTGATGTCTTGAGTTTGCTATATGTCTTTGTGATGTCTTGTTCTTCATGTTTGATTGATGTTCATGCTTGGTTGTTAATGCGTTTGTTAGTATAGCTTAATTGTTTAGAGGTTTATATGCTCCCTACACCTTGAGGACAATGTGTTTTTTAAGTGTGGGGGTGTGGTTCCACTTAGGAACTTTGTGTGTTTAGGTCTTTGTTGTCTTGTTTAGGCAATGATTTGGCATGATTTTTTTCAAAATCTGACCCCCTTCAAAATTCTTTAACTTTTGTTAGAAGCTTACCACACACCTAGTTAGGAAATGAACTCGAGCACAAGGCCTAAGAACTTGTAGAAACCTCACCCTCGGTTGTTTAGACTAGTGGTCTCACTATACAGATTTGACTAGAGGGTTGATAAGTGACCTTGTAAGGAACTTTGAGCCGAAGAAGGAGACAACCGTCTTCAGTTATTCATGAGGTGCCTACTTGAGTTCGGTTGATCGAGGTATCCTAGTAGTACTTGACATTGTCATGGTTGTGTGGCGTTAGTGAATGACGGGGGCTAATCCTTTGAAATTGAGCCTAGAGCTTTAGAGCCAAGAACCTTTATATCCATTGCTTTAACCCATTGAGCCTAGCCATTCTTTGATCATATTATATGTATACCAACTTTAAGCCTTATATCCACCATCCTTTCAACCTTTGGTCATCCGATTCGAGGACACATAAGTTTAATTTTTTGGGGGATATTTTGTATTGGGTTTAGTTGGTAGCGTAGTGTTCTTATGGGTTAATTTATTGGGAATTTGGGTAATTGAGAGGCCATACAAAGAAGCCGAGTTTTTGCCTAGAAAATGTCAAGTTTGAGTTTGTAAAAAAGTTGAAAAAAAGATGAAAAAAAAAACAAAAAAGAAAGAAATGGAAGTGAAGGTCGAATAAGGCATTAATTATTGGCATAACTCGTGCTACGCGGTCTTAGAAAATGGGTGAATTTTGGGAGTGTGCTTTAACTATTTATGGTGAAGATGTTTAGAATAGACAAGAGACTAAAAAGCTTTAGCAACAAGCCCTCGGATTGGGTGGTTTAACTACTATCCATATATATTATCTCACCAATACCTTAGCCCCATTACAACCCGATTGAAAGCCCCCGGTTCACGAGCAACCACACGACTTTGAGACACTGTTGAGTAGGATGTAGGATACTTTGAAAGACATCGATCATGTATGCAAGAGATAGGAAGTTGGCTACTTACAAATCGTGAGCTAAAAATTTCTGAACCTCGGAGTGGTTAACTTTCTAGTGTCTTTTACATAGTGATAACACTTGGTTAAACCACCGAGTGGTGAGGTGTCTACCAGTTCTTACTCTCTGTGTTTGGGTTGATGAACTAGCTAGGTTGTGGGGTGGTCTTTTGATGCAAGTTTGAGATTTTGAGAGGAGTTAATTTGTGAATTAATCATGCCTAGTCTTGTCATTGTCGTGTTTTTCTTTCTTATGTGACCGTGTTTGTGTTTGTAAACCTTGGTTGAGTTTTGCTTGAGGACAAGCAATGATTCAAGTGTGGGTGTGATGAGTGTGGAAATACTCTCTCATCTATGTATGTTTTAGTGTCGATTTTTCATTGTTTCTAGTGTTTTTGTGTGTTATGTATTGTTGTGTTAATATATTTCATGCTTTAAATATTTTAGTGTAGTTCTTATGATTTTCATTGCGTTTCGTTCATGTTTATTACTAGGAGACTTTGTGGTGATGCGAGGAGGATATTGGTGCACTTTGGAGCATGTCAAAGGCGATTGGATCAGCTGTGAAGAATGGTGCACGATCGGGACCGCGACGACACTGGTCAGACTAACCTCAAGAGACTCAAATAAAGATAACTTTTGTATATGAAGTCTGATGGAGACGGGTGAGGCAGTTCTAGAAAGAAGACATCCGTGGCTACAACTTTATCTCTAATGGTCTTCTTCAAATTCGAAGTCTAAGAGGGTGAAAAATGCGTACAAAGTTAAGCTTTAAATCTGAGAACTTGCCTAACCGAAATTGGCCGAAATTCATGGCCTATTTCGGGCCCATTCCGGGTTTGCCCATGACTTTTCATGGCTGGCACTCTACCACTTCATGGCTGGCATTTCATCACCTAACTCACCAACTCCACTCCACTACCTCCCCCTTTTCACTCCACTACCTTCCTCTTTCACTCCACTACCCATATTTTTAGGACCATTAACTCCATCAAATCCACTATCTCTCTTTAAAAAGGAAAAAGAAAAGAGAGCTTATAGTAGTAGCTTGTAGAAAAAACTTGGTTCATCATATTGTAGAGAGTTTGGAGAGTAAGTGTAGAGAGAAATTGAGAGAGCTTAGAGAGGAGGCTTGTAGCGAAGCTTGGAAGAAACTTGAAGAAGGAGCTAGGACGGAGCTCTTGAAGACTCATTGAGCTTTCTTAAACTCTATCTTAATGTTCATGATTTATTTACATTCTTCAATGGATAATTTATGTTATTTGATGAATATGTGTGAGTAGTTGATTTGTGGGTTAGGTGCCTTAATGGCATCTACTTAGCCTATGGTTTATTGGGGTTAAAATGTTAAGGTTTGTGAACTAGTTAATGAGTTTAATGCTTAATCTTCCTTGATTATGAACTCAATTAATTCTAATCACCGGGAGGGGTTAGGATTAATAGACCATTTAAGTAGTTAACTAGTTGTTTATTGATGAGGGATCTCATTAGGTAGTTAGTTGTCCATAGGGTGATTGTTATAATTGGTAATTAGTTGGATTAGGTGGCTAATTAGTCGCGGGAGTACGATTAGTTCAACTAAGTCTAATTAATGATCGATTTAGACTAATTAGTTGCGGGAGCGTTAATTAGTTGCTTTAGAAACACCCAGACCATAACACGAACTTAATGAACCCCATAAGCCATTTGGTTATCTAGGTGTCATTGGTACCAAGCCCACTCTTTCCTTTATTGTTTAAATCATCTTCTAGTTTAGTCGTTGTAGTAACCAACTCGTGTTTGGAATTGACAAACCCATTACTTGTAGTCCTAAACTAGTTGTCGAGTCGTATTTGTGGCCTAGAACTTAGTCCTCGTAGGACGACAATCCCGTACTAACTCTTTATTGTAAGAGGGGCATAAAAATCCCCTCCGTACAGAGACCTTCTCTCGTCCTTCCTTTTTCTTCTTGTGGCAGACTCATTAGCTCATTATATCCAATGGAATCAAGAAAATGGATCAATTCAGGGGCTTCAGATTAAGTGTACCAGTCCTATTTTTACTCATATTATGTTCGCTGACGATACGTTGATCCTAGGTCAGGCCAATATTAGAGAAGCCTCCGCTTATAGACGTATACTTGATAAGTTTGTGATCAAAATGGGGCAACAAATTAATATTAACAAATCAAGTATTAGATTCAATGCAGGTTTAGACCAGGGAATCAAAACTGCTATTCTACATACTCTTGGCATGAACCTTATGAATGATAATGACAAATATTCAGGCCTTCCTTCTTTTTGGGGTAGGTCTAAATGTTCTGTTGTTAACTATATTTATAATGCTATGTGGAACAGGTCTTCAAGCTGGAAAAACAAGATGCTCTCTCCTGCTGGTAGAGAGACTATGATCAAATCTGTTCTGAGCTCCATTCCAACTTACGCAATGCAATGCATCCTTTTCCCCAAAACTATGTGCAGTAAACTTGATAGTTTAATGGCTAGGTTCTTTTAGTCAGGGGATTTGGATACAGGAAAGGTGCATTGGCTCAGTTAGGATAAAATAGCAACTAGAAAGGCTGAAGGCGGCATGGGTTTTAGAAATATGGAAGCTTTTAACATTGCACTCCTCGGTAAACAGGCGTGGAAACTTTTAAACAATCAGGACTCTTTGTGTTTTAATTTGCTCAAAAGCATATATTTTCCGCAGTCTAACTTGTTGCAGGCACAAAGAAGAGATGGTGCTTCATGGACGTGGAATAGCATTGTTAAAGGACTAGAGATGTTAAAGCCCTCACAGTTATGAAGGATTTCTAATGGTTCCACCACTAGAATCTGGGATGATGCCTGGATTCTTGGCCTGCAAAATCATAAAATTACATCTGTTAGACCTGCTCTTACTGCAGAATTCTTTATTGTAGATCTGATGCTATTGGACCAGGACCATTGGAACGAGGAGACTTTACATAGGCTATTCTCCGAGGATGAGACACGAGCAATTAAGCAGATTAATCCCAGGAGAAATGTTGGTGCAGATAAGCTGATCTGATTGTCTGCAAAATTTGGGAAGTACACTGTTAAAGATGGATATCATAGTCTGCAATCTAATAGGTCTGCTACTGATACATCTGATCCTTCTTTATGGCGCATATTATGGAAGCTAGATGCCTTCCCTAAGATTAAAATTTTCCTCTGGAGAGCTGCCAGAAACTCCATACCTACTGTAGCCAACCTCCACAGATGGCAAATTATTACAGACCCTAGTTGCAGCCTGTGCAATGCTGTTGTAGAGGACATAATGCACGCCCTACTTCTATGCCCCCACGCCAAACTCACTTGGTTTTTATCCCCCTTGGGATATACTATGCAGGAAGACGTGCCCCCTGACTTTCATACGTGGCTGTTGTACCTTCTCAGCAGGCTTGCCCGGGGTGATCATCACTCTGTTATCCAACAGATCAGATTCATTTGCTGGCAGATTTGGCATGCCAGAAATGTTTTCTATTTCGAAGGCAAGAGACCTGAGCCTATGGATACCTAGAAGAGTGCTTCACACAAGGCTTTGGAGTTTGCTAACCTTCGAGGTCCATCACAAGCAACTCCAACTGCCTCTTCTGCAGAATGCTGGCGCCCTCCAGATGCTCACCATCTTAAACTCAACATCGACGCTTCATGGACATCCCCTTCTGATGTTGCAGGTATTGCATTTGTGTTGAGAGATCATCTTGGCTGTCTCCGAGAGGTCAGGGTTGCCTTGGTCAAGGCTGCTACGGCTATGGAAGCCAAATTATACGCCATCCAGGCTGCAACTAAGTTCGTTAAGCAACATCTACCCCTTAGTTGCATTTGGATGGAGTCCGATTGCAAGATGCTTGTCGACTTCATCAACTTCGCATCTTCCACTATTGATTGGAACGTGGAACTCCTTGCTTTGGAGGTGCAAAATCTTCTTTTGAGTTTACCGTTGTGTAAACTATCTTTCGTGCCTAGATCGGCCAATATGGCCGCTGATTGGTTAGCCAAATCCATTAGATTAGGCATTATTTTGGATGATGTTGTTACTCAACCACCTCAAGAACTTGAGGATATCCTTTTGTATGACTCCTATGCTAATGATTAATGAAAGTACTATCTTTTTCCTTAAAAAAAAAGACAGCAAAAGACATAGTAGGTCCATTCATGAATTCCTACATCTTTTTTTTTGAAACAAACATGAATTCCTACATTAGAGCAATCAAATTAGCATCTGAATCACCATGGAAATTGAATAAAGTAGGCATTCGGCTTCAAGAACAAGAATAAATTGTTGGATAGATAAAAGAGAACACTAAGTATAGGTAATGCTTCCAGAAATGCAATGTCTAAAACATCTCAATTTACAAAATAAATAAATAAAACTAATTTTTTTTATTAATTGAACATCGTAGGACTTTCCAAACTTGTTTCTTATGAGAGTTGCGAGCTCCCTACCAGAAAAGTTGGAATCTTGTCGGCCCACCATTCGTTCATGATTTTCTATTACCGATTCGCTACTAACCTGAAGAAAAAATCTACTGGCAAAGTAGTTAAGCATATTGAAAGAAAAAAGGAGTAGACAACAAGAGACTAAGATATTGATGAAATCTAACCGATTAGAGCACAAACATTTTTAACTAGGTTAGTAGCTCCATAAAGGAAATAAAACTATATAGACTTTGATTTTTTTGAGCTAGTAGGTAACTTAATGTATCATACATTAAGTGAAAACCTATCTTTTATTTATTTTTTTTCAAAATAATTGACAGAATCAATTAGGTAGTTCAACCGTACTCGATGGTTTGAAAACTATAATCGGAACCTTATTAAAATGTTTAGAATGCGGCTCATCAAAATCCCAATATGTCGAATTCACGGTTTGGGAAATGTTACGGCTATTTACTACTCACGTAAGAACTAGAAGAACCACAGATGCGCTTGTCTTCATTCTTTTGCCATATTTTTTTACTTTCTTATTGAACATGTCATTTCTAGAAAATCTGGGCTAGTCCGCGCGCGATGGCAAATTTGTAATATCAAAAATTACATGGGGACAATTTTCAAAATTTTTATTTAAAGCCTGTTGTACTAATGTTAATCATAGATGTGCCATTGTTAGTCGCGTGTGTGTACCATTATTTTTTTAGTGGAAGTGTGTGTACTATTGTTAGTCACACCTGTATCATTGTTAGTCGCGTGTTGTACCATTGTTCGATGCCAAATATCAGTGTTGCACCATTGTATAACGTAATTGTACCATTGTCATTCGCAACTGTACCATTCTTAGTTACAGCTGTACCATTGTTAATCGTGTGTTATACAATTATTAGTTGCGTGTCAAGTGAAGTCGAAAATGCCCCTGTATTGAGCCCAGTGAATCCCAACCATCAGATATTCCACATGCGTGTCCCCTATCATTTCCAACGGCTCACAATGCACCTCGAATAATCCTGCCCACCCTATTAGTGGTAGCACCTAATCCAACGCGTCATTTTCGGTTCAACCGTGTATCCAAACCATTTAGTCGGATCATAATACTCTCTTCAAAATTTAATTAAAGAAATAGTTGGATGTTTTATCATTGGGACCCGTTGGACTATAAATTTTAAAACATTGATCTTTTAAATTGTAGTACGTCGTAAGGTTTTAAAAAATGACCTGAAGGTTGACCCTAAATTTGGTCCGACCAGTTGGGTCGGACCTAACTTTTTTTTTGTTTTTTACTATTATAAAATACAGAATGGATTCAGAACGGACACTAACCAGAGCATCCTGTACCGTCCGGGATTCAATCTCTACCATTGATCTTGATGATTAGGTGCGCGTCAGAGATCTGACGGTATTAATTTCCCCCTTCTATTTCCATAAGCCCTCGCTCTCTCTCATCCCTCTCAATCTCCGCCCCTTTTCTCCCACATTTCCTTCTCTCCCCTCCTTCCATTTTCCAGACGTCACCAGATGGCAGGTGTTGCTTCGAGCGGCTCCGGCGAAGGAGTCGTGGAGGATGAAGGAGGACGCCGACGAACTGGCAAAGAGGATGACCTGAACGACGACCAGATGGCAGGTCTTGCTTCGAGCGGCTCTGGCGAGGGAGTCATGAGGAACGATGGAGGATGCCGATAAGTCGGCGAAGAGGATGACCTGAACGACGACCAGATGGCAAGTCTTGCTTCGAGCGGCTAGAAGACGGAGTCATGGGGAATGCCGACAATCTGGCAAAGAAGATGATCTGAACGACGACCAGATGGAAGGTCTTGCTTCGAGCGGCTCTGGCGAGGGAGTCGTGGGGGATGATGGAGGACGTCGACGAGCCGGCGAAGAGGATGACCTGAACGACGACCAAATGGTAGGTCTTGCTTCGAGCGGCTCTGGCAAGGGAGTCGTGGGAGACGACGGAGGACGCCGATGAGCTGGCAAAGAGGACGACCTGAACGACGAGGAACGACGCTGCATCGATGGAGATTTTTACTCGTGTCTATTCTCCTGGAAGACCACGTCTACAAAGATAATTTTTTAAATTTTAGGTTGGCCAAGTCTCTTTGACGACTGAAGGATTATCCACCCATGATTATCTTATTAAATTAAATAAAAGATATTGGATATCTTTTAGTTTTAATTTAAATTTGAAAGGGATTTGGATGAGGAGAGTTTGTTATACGTGATAACTCTCCCACCCCCTTTCTCCTCCCAGAATTCTCTATTAATACGGAATATGAGTTTTTACTGGGAGAGAGAGAGAGACAGACACACACCAGAGAAAAAGAGAGAGGCTTTTTCTCTAGGAGACTCTCAAGGCTTTTAGGCGGTGAAACCCGATCTCCGCTTCGTGTTTGTGAGCGAGGACGACCAGTGAGAAGACTCCCTCGACCCTGTGACATACCTCTCGAAGAACAAATTGCGCTACAAGAGGTAAATACTTTAATATGGCTATTTCGATTTAATGATGTGTTCATTAAATATTATGGTTTTGCATTAATTAAGTTTATGCATGAAAACCTTCATTGGTATCAGAGCCATGAGTAGGTTTGTTCTGGTTAAATTCATTTTTTGTTAATGAAAATCGATTGTGTAATTTTCTGTCAAAAATCAAATTTTTTGTTCATGAAAAACCCTACTGCCGTCCTTACGTGAATAAAAGAAAATAGTGTAGGGACTGAACTGTACTTACTGAACCTATGCATGATAACACATTTCTGTACCTATATGCACACGCGTTAGACTTGTCGTATTATTTTGAAATTGTTATACACTGCGCAAACAAAGGGCAACGTCCTTATGTGCAAAAGCGTGAAAATCTGTGGGATTAAATTGATATTTTCCCCAAAAATCCCCAAATCCAGATGAACCCTAAATTTTCAATTGGGTGTTCTTCCCCATATTCGACTCTGCTATCTTCGATAGCGAGCCACCGTCGATGTCAATCGATTCCCGTCATCCACCGGCGATGACCCTCGACTTCACGGTGACCGACGACCTCAGATGGTCGTCCCACCCCGTCGGACGAAAAACCCAAATCGAGACAAACCCGATCGTCGCAACTGTGACAGACAGACGAGTCGAGTTGACTCAATCAGATTTCTGTCAAATCGCTCAAGCTCCAGAAGCTAGCAACATCGTTCGTCCATGTCGAAAGTAATGTGTTCTTCAATCGTTCGATCCATCCAGAGAGGAAAAGATCTCGACTTCCAGGAAATTCAAAGTCGTCGACCAAAGATGGAGATCGATCGATGTTGGTCCTGGATAGAAGTTCGGATCGGCTATTCTTGGATGGGCGATTAAGCAACGATCTTGCCGGAATTCGTCGTCGGCGGTGCGGCTTCTGAATTTTTTTAAATAGAAAAACCCTGATTACGATTTTTGGGTAAATTCAAATCAGGGTAAAAAATGGGTTGGCGATTTTGGGTAAAAATGGGTCGGCGGATTTTTTTTTGGTTGGGCCGTGATCAATGTTTCCTGATGCCCGCGTTGACCATTAAGACTCGGTCAACGCAGGCCTTGTGCCTGCAGTTTGATTTTGGGCCGAACTTAGCCCACTCCAAGTCAGACCTAGAAAAGTCAATGCGGTCCGTGTTGACTATGTCTGATGGGCCCTTAATTTTAAAATTTTTTGGGCCTAATTGAATAGACTATTGGTTTATTCAAAATAATATTTTTTAAAAAAGGTTTTAAAGAAATTTTTTAACAAGGTGGTTTTAATAAAATTAATGCGGTAATTTTTTAAAGCCATAATATTTTTTGAATATGTTCATAAAATATTTTTCCGTAATTTTGAAGTCTGGACACTAAAAATTATGGAAAATAACAAGACTTATAAATCACGCAATAAAGCCCAAAAAGTGAATATTCTTTATGCACTATTGTCATCATTATGATTGAAAATTTATGTTTTTAAATCTTATTGGGACTACTTAAGAGTTAACCCGATTCGCTTGCATTATGATGCATGTTCAAGATGGCATATCGAACTCCACTCGTGCTAAATAGGCCCTAGTCAAAATCTTCTATTATCTGAGAATCTAGAAGCACAACGCGTGGATTTTATTTGTTTTCAGTCTTGTTGGAAGTTTTAGAATTATGTGTTTAAGAACTTCGAGTATTTCCGTGGTTATTTATTTTTGTTAAAATAATTCATGTTTACAATTGAATAAAATTCGTTTGTTTAATTGTTATTGTTACCACGTGAAATATCCACTTATTTTACTATGCAAAGAACTTTAACATTTAAAATTTGAAATTAATTCTTGGAAGGTGAGGAGAAACATGCCCGTGACCTACTTCCATCCGAGAGTAATTAAAAACTTTATATTGTTTAAAGTTATAACCGCGTAGTAAATTTAATTATATTGCTGAACAAATTCCTAACACGCAATAATTTCTTCATAATTTCCTATAGATATGTCGATTGCTTCCAAACCCATCATCGCCGAGCTCAACAAGGACTTGAAGGTCAACGGCGATAATTATGACAACTGGAGCATGAAAATTCAGCATGTCCTGGAAGAACAGGAAGTTCTTGAGACCACTAATGTTATTATGGTCCAGCCTGAAGATGGTCCAACTACTCAGCATAGGCGTGACAAGGACGCCTACTTGGCTTGGAAGAAGAAGAACTCTACTGCTCGTCTCATCTTATTGAGCGCTATGATGGATGACATCACTAGGCAATTTCGAGCTTTCAAAAATGTAAAGGACCTATGGGATGCGCTTAAGGAGAAATTTGGGAAGATCTCCACCTCAAAGCTGCGAGCTTTGACCATAAGGTTTGACACTTACAAGAAGCGTCCTGATCATACAATGAAGAAGCATCTTCGGGAAATGTCCAACATGATCAGTGAGCTGGTAGAAGCTGGCCATGTGCTTAGTGACGAGCAGAAGATCCAAGCTGTCATTCGTTCCCTGCCTGCAAATTGGGAACACATGAAGATGACCCTTACCCACGCTGATAATGTCAAGACATTTGATGACGTGGCCCGCCACCTTGAGCTGGAAGAGGATCGTCTGCTTGCGATCAAAGTCCATCCTGAGGCGCATATGGCTGCTTCAAACTTCAAAGGTGGAAAAAGGAAGACGGTCTTGAAGGGAAAAGGCAATAAAAACTGGGGAAACAAAAAGAGCAAAACTGAAAATTCTCCACCCGGGAAGAAGACTTCTGAGGGTAAGAAGAAAAGAATGGTTAACGTTTCTAAGGTGAAATGTTTTAACTATCAGAAGAAGGGTCACTTTGCAAAAGATTGCAAAGAAGAAAAGAAAGTACATCCCTTTAACTTATGTACGAGTAAATTGTATGTATCTAGTACTATCCTTCTAACTGAAAGTCAACCCTTGTGGGTGATTGATTCAGGAGCGACAGACCATGTGACGAAGGATCGTGATACCTTCGTCGAATTTCGACGTCTACCTGCTGGAGCAAAATCTATCTATGTAGGCAATAATGCACGAGTAGAAGTCAAGGGCATGGGCACATGCAGATTGAACCTACGTGGAGGACGTACCCTACTTCTACAGGATGTGCTATACGCTCCAGAGATTCGTCGGAATTTAATTTCAGTTTCATTTTTAATGTCTCTTGGTTTTCGTTGGATTTTTTAGAACAATTCTGTTCAGTTGTTTTTGGGACATATTTTTTATGGATCTGGTTATCAATCAAATAGTTTCTTAATTATGGATGTTGATCTGTGTGATTTACCTCGAACAAATTTTTCCATGGTCACTATCACGCCACCATCTCAGGATGATGTTGTGTTGTGGCATTCTAGATTAGGCCATATTGGTCAAGATCGCTTGAATCGTCTAGCTAAGGCAGGACTATTAGGTAACTTGGAAAAGGCTATCTTACCTACTTGCGAACGATGTCTAGAAAGAAAATCAACTAGAAAACTATTTGGTAAAGGAACTAGAGCCGACTATCCATTGCAATTAATTCATTCAGACATTTGTGATCCAATGAATGTGAGGGCTAGGCATGGAGCCTATTATTTCATCACATTTATAGATGACTATAACAGGTATGGTCTAATCTATTTGATTTCTCACAAGTCTGAAGCATGAAGTTGCTTCAAGACCTTCATGAATTATGCTGAGAATCAATTAGAACAGAAGATCAAGGCCTTACGAACAGATCGTGGTCGTGAGTATCTTTCCGATGAGTTTAAAACTCTATGTGATGAAAAAGGAATTGAACATTAGCTGTCCATTCCTCGCACACCTCAACAAAATGGGGTAGCGGAAAGAAGGAATAAGACCCTTCTAGACATGGTTAGATCTATGATGGCAGAAGCGAATTTACCTATATCATTTTATGGAGATGCACTCCATACTGCCACATATGTTCTAAACCATGTGCCCTCCAAGTCTGTCACTACCACCACTTACGAAATGTGGACAGGTCGGAAGCCCGATCTAAGCTACTTACGACCGTGGGGGTGTGCATCTTATGTCCATACTACCTCCAGTAAATTTGGTAAATTAGGACCGAGAGGTAAGAAGAGTATCTTCATTAGATACTCTGAAGTATCAAAGGGATATGTGTTCGTGGGCGAACACGAAAATGGACAAGTGACAGAATTTGAATCACGAGATGTCACTTTTTTGGAAAATAATTTTTTCAAATTGGCAGAGGTAAGTAAAGATCTTACCCTATATGAAACTGATGAGACAGAATCATCTGGATCGCTCCCTCCGAGTGGGAGAATAATGGAAGAGGAAGATCATGATTTACCACCTCCAACTGATCCGGAAGTTCGTGATCCATATGATTATCATCTTAGTGGGAGTACAATTCTAAATTCCAGTGGGAGTACGGAAATTTGTAGAACTAAAAGAACAAGTATTCCACGCAGACGATTTGAGGTCGAAGGTGCGGAAGATGCTCTCTTGACATTTACAGATAATGATACAAGTGAGATTCTTTTAGCTATCCTACAAGATGAGAATGAACCTGAGAATGTCTCAGCTGCTCTATCATCTCCCAAAAAAAAATGAATGGGCTAAAGCAATGGAGGAAGAGATGGCTTCCATGAAGAAAAACCATGTTTGGGAACTGGTTGACCTGCCTGAGGGGCGTAGGGCAATTGGGAATAAATGGATTCTCAAAATTAAGCAAAAAGCAGATGGTAGTATCGAAAGGTACAAAGCCCGCTTAGTTGCCCAAGGATTCACACAGAGGAAAGGGATTGACTATGATGAGACTTTCTCACCTGTTGTAAGATCCACGTCCATCAGGATTATTCTGGCTATGGTGGCAAATATGGACTTTGAGCTACATCAAATGGATGTTAAGACTGCTTTTTTATATGGAGAATTGGATGAAGAAATCTATAAAGTTCAACCAGAGGGTTACATCCGAAAAGGCAGCGAACGTAAGGTTTGCAAATTGATGAGATCAATTTATGGCCTAAAATAGTCTTCTAGACAGTGGTATATTCGTTTTCATAATACGATCATGTCGTATAATTTTAAAATGATAGACAAAGACCATTGTGTCTACATTAAACGCTCAGGTAAAAAGTTTGTCATAATTACATTGTATGTAGATGACATATTATTGGCTGGAAATGACTTGGGATATCTTAACGAGCTCAAAGCTTGGTTTTCGTCCAACTTTGAAATGAAAGATATGGGAGAAGCTGATTACGTGCTCGAAATTAAGATTTCGAGGAATCGTTCGAAGAGACTATTGTCTCTTTCTCAAGAGACATATATCCGTAAAGTAGTAGAACGGTTCAAGAGTAATGACAGTAATCCCAGATATGTCCCAATTGTTAAAGGTCATAATCTGAACAAAGAAATGTGTCCAAAAATAGCTCAACAAAAACATGATATGATGAATGTCCCTTATTCTAATGCGGTGGGTTGTCTCATGTACGCAATGTTATGTACAAGGCCAGATATCTGCTATGCTATTGAGATAGTAAGTAGATACCAATCTAATCCAAGAAGAACACATTGGAAAGTAGTCAATAGAATTATGAAGTACTTGAATACGACTGCAGAATACTCACTGTGTTATCAAGGTCAAGACCTAACGCTGAAAGGGTACACTGATGCCGATTGGGCAGGAGATGTGGATGAGAAGAAATTCACATCCGGATATGTCTTCTTGCTAGGCGGGGGTGCTATTTCATGGAGTAGCAAGAAACAGACATGCGTCTCCCTGTCAACTATGGAAGCTGAATATGTTGCTTCTGCAGCTGCTGTACAAGAAGCAGTATGGTTGAAGAGGTTCTTAAACCATTTGCCCCTAACCAGCGTAGAAGAACCAGTGAGCTTATTTTGCGACAATCAAGCAGCGATTGCTTATGCTAAGAATCCTAGATTTCATAGCAGAGCAAAGCATATTGATATCAACTATCACTTTGTTAGGGATATGGTTGCGTGTAAGGAAGTGAGCATAACACATATACCTACACAGGATATAATAGCAGATCCGATGACTAAGGGCCTATCTAGAGATGTTTTTGTGAAACATGCCAGGTCTCAGGGTTTGCGAAGATGTTAGTTTATGCTCATATTGTAATGAATTTGTTATTCAATTAAAGTAAAGTTGTTTCAGCAATACATATTGTGTGAATGTTATTTTTGTAACATTTACTTAAATGCATGTCGGACAGAAAAGTAGCCCACTCACACGGGTGTTTACCTCAGTGGGAGTCAATGGGTTGATTCTTGATTGAGATGAGGCAGTTTTAGGACATTATTCGAGTGCCTGTTCTAAAATATGAATGCCGTCTTGCTTAACTACAAGAAAGGGACTTGTTAAAGTGCAAGATTATTGATGGTGCATGCAATAGATGCTGCATTAAATAAGTTCTCAGAACTTATTAGGATTATATGGAATCCAATGATAAGAAATAAGTGGAACTTACCATAATTCTGTCTTGATAGCCTGGAGTAGTCTTTGGGTAGACTAAAGCCATTGTTCGTGAACATCGAGGCTGATACTCTATTATGGTATTTTTAGTGAGAGACATGCACTCCTTTTTGAAGGAAAGAACATCATAGCACATGGTTCGTGTCATGTGTATTTTTTTCGACCTTTTTGGATGGGAAATTAATTTATTAAAAAGTGATTTCAATTTCCATAGTGTGAGACTAACTCCGAAAACTATGGTTTCCGGAACTCTACCCTTAGGATCCTTAACGTATTTTGGAAGTATGATTCAGTGCCGATAACTTGGAAAGTCTTTAAAGGGTCATGGTTATAATTCGACCTGGCAAGGCTAACTGGAAAAGCTGGCTGGATCATGATGGAAGAAATATCGTTAAAGGAGAAGGTTCTCTATTAATCACATTCTAGAAGCTTCGTGGTTCACTAGCATGCCTATTGTGTTGAGAGCAATACAATAGTGAACACGAATAGATTGTTTCAGAAATCACATATAAAAAACAATGATTGTGAGATAAGACCTAGGGTAATGCATACTATATACGATGGAGGTGCTAATCGAGAAGCTATCATCTAAGTGGCCCCTATGTGCTGTTGGGTTTAGCTAAGTGCACTCGATGTATGCTGGTCGCACGACCTATCTGCCAAACGCGAAAATGAGAGAATAGATTGATTATGGTCAATCATGTGTCAGTGGGAGATGAAGGATTATCCACCCATAATTATCTTATTAAATTAAATAAAAGATATTGGATATCTTTTAGTTTTAATTTAAATTTGAAAGGGATTTGGATGAGGAGAATTTGTTATACGTGATAACTCTCCCACCCCCTTTCTCCTCCCAGAATTCTCTATTAATACGGAATAGGGATTTTTACTGGGAGAGAGAGACAGACAGACACACACCAGAGAAAAAGAGAGAAGCTTTTTCTTTAGGAGACTCTCAAGGCTTTTAGGCGGTGAAACCCGATCCCCGCTTCGTGTACATGATCGAGGACGACCAGTGACAAGCCTCCCTCGACCCTGTGACATACCTCTCGAAGAACGGACTGCGCTACAAGAGGTAAATACTTTAATATGTCTGTTTCTATTTAATGATGTGTTTATTAAATATTATAGTTTCATATTAATTAAGTTTATGCATGAAAACCTTCAACGACCACGTCTCCAGCGTTGATTTTTAGTTTTCTGGTCTCTGGCGGTGATTTTTAGATTTTTGGTCACCGTCGTGTTCGCCGCGCCTCTTTTCCAATGGACGGTGACTCCCCCTCCTTTCCAATGGACGACCATCTTTAAGCTCGGAGCTCGTCCGCTTGTTTATCTCAGATTTAGGAAAATGGAATTGAAAAAAGAACGAGTTGTTTCATGTTTTGTTTGATTTCCGTGTGGGGTGCAGTGTTTTTTGATTTGGTTTGGTTCAATTTTTTAAAGAGGTTTGGTTGTAATGGAGCTTATGATAAATAAAATAATTAATTAAATGACATACATGATTATATTAAAATGACATGTCCGGCTATAACTAATGACATTCTTGGTTATATCTAATGACATACCTTGTTAATATTTAAAAAAATTTATAATAAATTAAACAATTAGTTAAATGACATACCCAGTTATTTTAGAATGGCATGCCCGACTATATCTAATGTCATTCACGATTAATATTTAGTAAAACTTGTAAAAATTTAATAATTAATTAAATAATATATCTGATTATGACTAATGGCATGTCCGATTATGACTAATGATATATCTGATTAATGTTTAATAAAATTTATAATTAATTAATTAGTTAAATATCATACTCGATTATGTTAAAATGGCATGCCCGGCTATGTCTAATGGTATGTCCGTTAATATTTAATAAAATTTATAATAAATTAAATAACTAATAATTAATTAAATGACATATCCAGATTATGTTAAAATGACATGCTCGGCTATATCTAATATCATGTCCGGTTAATATTTAATAAAAATTATAATTAATTAATGAATTAAATGGCATGCCCGGTTATATCTAAATAGTATGTCTGAGCATATCTAAATGACATGCCTGCTTATGACAAAATGACATGACCTGTTATAATATACCATTTTAATTTTATTGAATGACACCCAACCACCCCAAATAATATATATTCTAAATAATCAAAATATCTGTTTCAAAATTCACATTTTTAAGTGTCGACTAATAATTTATTTCATTTATAGTTTACTTTTCTTTGTTGATTTGAAAAAATTGTGTTACAATTTTTTAATTTTATTTTGTGTTGATTTAAAAAAATCACCCAATTCGACTTTATTTTGGGCAGTTTACAAAACAGACACGTTAATTCTCAAACTCGGAATAGAAAAATTTCGGAATCACGGTCTGAAGGCGTTTTTTAAAACCTGAACCTCAAAAGTCATCAGCCAGCTCAGCAACTCCTAACAGTAACAAACAGTTGGATTCTGAATCTCCCACCTTCTTCTTCTTCTCCTCCCGACAATCAGTTCAGATCCGATCCCCAACGAGCGAGTCCAAGAGAAATAAAATGGCCGCCGCATTTGCCAATCTGGAAGATTCCCCCATGTTCCAAAATCAGGTGAACCAAATAAATATTTGTGCTTCTTTTGTATTTCCTTGTTTCTCTCCCCGAGGGAGATTCCGGCTTTTGATTTTTTCTTTTTTTGTGTGTGTGTGCCTGAGAAGGGGTTTTCCTTTGCTTTGCTTTGCTTTGTTTTGTTTGGCCTGCCCGGAGACCGTCAAGATTTGCTTGCGGTGGTGGTTTATAAGAGAGTAGGTCTAGTAGATGAATTGTTGGTTGCCCTGTGTGGCATTGGCATTGCTTGTAATCCGAATGGATTAGCCGTCAAGGCGACTGAAGCCCGTGCTAGGGTGTGCATAGGCGTCTTTCGATATCGAGGATGTGATGGTAGTAGACAGACTGCGTTTGAGAGGGAATTGTTCTGCTCTTCTAGGGTTGGAGTTTGGTAGTTATAGAGGATTGTGGTAATCATCAAGTGGTTCTTCGTGTAAACGTGATTCATTACATTTCACTGGTTATGATGCATAGATCACTGGTTATTGTTTGAACAAGGAAGTTGGTGTGTGCATTGTATCAGCGTTATTGTTACCAGCTGAAGCCTTGTGTAATCTTTTGATTAATTGATAATACTGTCATCTAATAGTAGACCCTGCTTAAATGAATGTATATTGGGGTATGCCTGTTGTTGATAATTGTCTGGATGTTAAACTTCATGTCGTATTTAGAGACCGTCTTTTAACCTTATCAACAGTTATTTGTTTAGCTGCTTAGGGTTGTTGAGACTACATTTTGTATCTGGTAAAACTTACCTTAGTAGCCCAAACATTGTAATTTTCTAATTTTGTATCTCATGCAATTGAATTGGCCTCTGGTTTCTAATTTTCTTTATTTTTTTTGTTGAATAAGAAATTCCTATAGAGTTCTTGTAATCTTTAGTGATGTTTATGCCTACCTTTTCTTTTGTTTGATTGGACAGATGTGCTCTATAGAACAGGTAGCTAATGAATTGAAAGACCGCTGCCAACTATTGTACAAGGGGTGCAACTCATTCATGTAAGTTTTCCAAAATGCAAATTCTTTCGAATACATTTTGTGAGTTCTATTGATTTTATGCCCTAAAAGGGTGTAGGTCCCTGAGAATTAAAAAGTAGATTCTCATAAAGGAAGTAAAACCTGGGACGGTCCTTATACCATTTTGCTTATAATGCAACTATTTGGCTTCTTTCTCTTTATCTTGCACGGAGACGAATGGATGTTCTCGAGCATTGTCTGATCATAGTCTTTTGATGCTCACTGGCTTACCCCAAACTGGTTTTTACCATTGAAACGAAGGGGGGCAACACAGAGATGACACATAGTTGAAGCTAATTTTGTTAATTAAACCAGAAAGTTATCATATCTTGCTTTGACATTTTTCAGGGCAACTCTTGGACAAGCTTGTAATGCAGACAATACTTTTGCCGATTCTTTAGAAGCATTCGGTGGTGGGCAAGATGACCCTGTTAGTGTCTCCATAGGAGGTATTTGACATGCTCATCTCCTTCAGATAAGATTAAAGTGAATAGGTTCTAAAAAAAGAACGATTAAACATAAGCATTTTTTAGCAAGTGAGGTTTTTAATTTCCTTTCCTCTGATTGAGTTGAGGTTGAAAGAGGGTTTATGGGAAATAAAAGAAAAACTACGATAAGATAGAGAGGGTAACAGATTCCTAACTACAAAATGCAAAAGAGTGGAAAAAAGAACAGGTAACAGAGAATAGATTCATCTTTCTTCTTCCTTTATTCCCTTTCCAATGTAGAATTTGTAGACAGCAACTTGTGGGATAAGTTACTCTTTATTGCAATGGACAAAACATGAAGTGCACATCCGTGCATTTTTTTAACATGTTCCGTTTTCTGTTCTTTTCTTATATATTCCTCAATCAAGTTGTTGCCTGTGTTGAAGGTGAAATTTGGAATGCTCGATTTCAGATTCTTTCCCTTTCCACTATATCCTGTAATTTTGTGTAAAGAAGTCGTAGTTTTGTTCATATAGATTTTTTTTTAAAAATAGAAAGCAAATCCAGATCTCATGGATCTCATGAAAGAAAAGAAAATATGTTTCAAATAATTCAGTGAAGAAATGCACAATGTTTTGTAATGTAGAACATAAAATGTATCAGAAAATATTTATTTTCGAGAAGCATGAGTACTAAAGTGTAAGAAACAAAGAAAAAAGAAGAAGTGGACTTTGAATTAGAAGCTAAATATTCCACGAAATATGCCTTCTCCCTTTTTAATTTTCTTTTCATGGGAGGTGACATGCTGTGAATTATTTTTTCAGCAAGTTATCCAAAGGGAACAATGGTGCTAGTGAGAAAAAAGTACTTTCCTTTCGAATGACGTTAACTTTTTTTTTTAACCATGTCCACTTTCTTGTAATTTAAATGGTAAAAGTGCATGGCTTGTATTTTTTGCGAGATAGCATGTGTGTTTCTATGATATAAGCTCTGGTTTTAGATGTCATGGGTAGGCCCAAACAAATGCGAGTCTAGAAGGGGCTTCTTTGCAGTGTCTATTGCTTTTGAATCTTATTCTGTTAGATTTATTTGTCTGAAGGGAAATTTTATTATCACCCTATTCTCTTTTCTTTGTGTCTTAAATGCATTGGGTCATTGGTTTTGTTTGCTCATTTATCATATGTTTTTCACTTTTTCCATTTTTCTTTAGAGTAATGGAACTTCATTAGGGTTGCCACCGTTGTGTCTCTTTCAAAATGCTTTATCCATCAGAGATGAAAAACTTGGATGTTATTTACATGCAACTTACACTTAGTTGGTTCATTGATCCAGGTCCTGTCATGTCAAAGTTCATCAATACGTTTCGAGAGCTTGCTACGTACAAGGAGTTTCTTCGTTCCCAAGTGAGTTCCTAATGTCAGAGGCTTTGGCCATTAGCTTGCTGTGGTTAACATAGCTGTATAATAAGAGTTTGTTAATAACTACAAGGCCAAAATTATGTCATTCGGTTGCGAGCATTTTGAGTTAGGCAATGTAAACAGCCATTCATTCACCACTAGCATATGAGTTACAGATGCATGCATCGTCAATTAGGGATGGCAATGGGTAGGGTATTGATAGGACCCTACCCATACCCTAGTTTTTTTTGGATGGACCCATACCCTACCCTCGACCCTACAAATTTTTTATTGTTAGATTCATACCCTACCCTCCTGGAGACCCAGGGTCTGCAGGGTCCGACCCTTTAACGTTCTGCATTTTGACAAATTTTAATCAAAACTTAATTTTTATATAAAATTTAAATAAATTCAAGACATCTACTACGTTACATATCAACATTCAATAAAAAATTGATGAAATATCAAATTTTGTAATTTAATTTCAATAGTCCAAGGTTTTTTTTAGAGTTTGAAGTACATAAACAATTCAACAAAAGAAAAATATAGCATGTCAGCTTCTAGTGATCCATCATTCACAACATCTTCTAAGCTAGTTGCGGAATAACATAATAAATATGTTAAAGTTAACCGTAAAGTATATTATATATATTATCAATACGGTCTAACAAGGGTCTAACTAGAGTCTAATTAGGGTATAGTCTAAAATAGGGTAAAAATGTAAGGGTAGGGTCCGACCCACAGGGTCTAGCTATAGATTTATACCCTACCCTAGACCCTACCTCTAAACATGGACCCATACCCATACCCTACCCTAGACCCAGTCAAAGTCAACATACCCTAGACCCGTAGGGTAAGGATAGAGTCCGACCCTCAGGGTATGGGTATTTCTGCCATCCCTATCGTCAATAGCAACCTTTTTTCTTGATGTTTTCCACTGATGAAGTGGAGCGCCCTGGAGGCTACAACAACAAAAAGATGGACCAGTAAAAGACCATACTGAATTTCCAACTTGGTTCAATTGTGATGACTAAAAAAGTAAATGACTTATGAACTTCCTGATCTGGATCATGAATCTAGAAATAAATATGGACCAATGTACTGTTCATAAACTGACACTTCATGGAAAATCGTGTGACCAAGGTGCTGACTTTAGACCTTATTTTGCCCAATTCCAAAAGCATAAAACCTGAAAGAGTTGTCCTCAATTGAATTGGTTACTGGTGCTAAGTGGCACAAAGCTTAATTTCAATGAGAATTCAAAATCGCAGTACTCCTTTCCCAGTAGTTGGTTCCTAAGCATAAATCTTAGAAGATATGTCTAGCAGGGATGAAAATATTGGGATTAATTTATTGTTGGATGAGGATAGATATGAAAAGGAGTAATCAAGATAGGTTGGGGCAGGACAAGTTAAGTAGAGGATTAAAGAAATCTTGCACATTACTACAGTTGATCAATGATCATGCAAGATGAAGGCCATAGATCTCAACAAGGCTAATCCACTTGAGGTGTTGGTCTTGTCAGATATGAAAAACTCATGCCTAAAGTCTAGAAATATTTCTACGCATGGAACCCATTAAGATGTAGTGGATGACCTTATTGGCCCATAGTCGACAAGGCTTTATTTGTATTCTAAATCTTTATAAAGTAACAGTAGTTTAGTGTTTGTACCTGGTATTGGGTCTGAAAGGTTCACTCTTAGCGCCCTCGAGGTCTATCTCAAGTGGCAAAGGCTGAGGTGGGGATTTGGAATTGGGGTCTATCAAACCTTGGAGTGACAGTTTTCTCATTTCAGGTAGAGCATTTGCTGATTGATCGTCTGACAAACTTTATGGAGGTGGACTTGCAAGATGCCAAGGTACTTTTGCGCTTTGTTTTATGTCATTCATATTTTGAAAGCACACAGTGAATGAGAATTACGATCAAATTCTTAGAAGAAGAAAGTTCTCAGATAATGACGACAAGGGGAACTGATTAAAGGGAAAATTTTAGTCTCGTTGATTTGGGGGGGAGGGGCTAACTCCAATAATTAAAATTTTTTTTTGACTTATAACTGTAGGTTGGTGTATCAACTCACTGAATGCCTAATAATTTCAGTTTACATGAAGAAACGGAAGCAGAAAAATATGCTCAAATAGATTTGTTACTTGGGCTCATATGCAAACACATGAGAGATAAGACTTAAGAGAAAGAAGCATAACAAAGAACATAGAAAAAAAAATACAAAGGGTGCATCTTCAAAACTTAAAAGACTGATGTAGCCAATGAATATGTTTGGGCAATTGGTAATAAATTGAAGGATAGTGCATAAAAATTTAAATTTCATCGTTGTGTTGCATAGCAGGGAAATTACATGAAGCATAGATTCCTGAAATCATAACAAAGCTCCCATTTACTAAATTACCGAACGGAATTATTGTGCTAATAACAACAGTTTCCTTTTCACTAGGAGTCTCGCAAACGCTTTGACAAAGCTAGTCACGTCTATGATCAGGTACACATCTAGTCACTCAGATATTTTGCTATGAAGTTTTGATGCTTAGATTTAAAATTTCCTAATTAGAACAACGGCAGAATGCTATACCAGTGCAAAAATTAACTCACATGTGTTAATTTACATTGTGTGGCTGTCAACTTTAGCATAGGTTCTTGAGGCTCCGTTTTTGTAGCATTTATTTCTGCCCTCCAAGTTTTTTCCATCTAAGATTATCAGATTGCTCCACATCGGGCATGTACCTAGACTCCTTAAAACAAGCAATCAGATGGGAGTCTTATATAATTCATTGCAAATGAACCTTTTGGATGCTATACTTATCTACAGAGAGGAACACTTATTTTCTTCTGAGATCTATATATTTTTTCAAATATTATATGTTTCTTCTCACTATTGTTGCTGCTCTATATTTTTGAAGTTGACTAAAACATTTACTACTGCATCCAGTCTCGCGAAAAGTTTGTATCTTTGAAGAAAAATGCACGCGAAGAGATTGTTGATGAGTTAGAAGAGGTACGATTTCCAAACTTCATGAGAAGCTAGACTACTTGCAATACGTGCTTCCTTTCCTTTTGGGCTTGTGTCTTCTCTCAGTTGCTGAGGCACTTCAGCATGTTGATACCTTATAGCGTTGCTACTTTTTAGTGTGATTGAAAAGTAACAATAACTTTGTCAACCTTCACTAATCACGTTTAGATCACAGGCTTTTATGTTATTCAATGTTCCATGTGTTAATTGCCACGGTCCTTACTAATTTGAATTTGATTTTCGATTTACAAATAAATTAAGTGAAAACAGCAAGTCGGTATGGGAGCCGAATGAAATGCTCGCCTACTCTAGCCAACCACCAAAGAGAGCAAGATAATTGTCATAGTTACGAGTTTGCGTATGCTAGTGCTTCCGCGTGCCTATTGTTTTCCTGCGATGGTCCAGATGCATCCTGCTACCAATTTGTGTTGTTTGTTCGAAAGATTGAAACCGTTGATGTTAATTTAACACCTTATCCTTAAGGTAGTGATTTCTTTTGCTTAAAGTGATGAATTGCAGTATTCATTTTGCTTATGGAATGGGAGTTCAGGGATTCATTGAACTGTTGTAGTTCACAAAGCAAGCATTCAGTTGCTTGTTCCCTTTCGATCCGGGAATGAAATTATATCTTACTAGCATTTAGATTCTTTTCGCTTACAGCCTATCCACTCTTTTATGAAATTTACATTTCTAGAGGTGTTCATTTCTGTCCAAATTCGGGAATATAAACTTACTTTCTTACATTTGGGTCACATATATAGTTAAAAAATGAGACAACAAGGCAGTAAAACGTCTGTATGTTTGGTTAAAATTTCCTTTTATACCTTTTCCTCACAAGATGGACAAATACGTAGCAGGCTGTCGGTCAGTATTGCTTGGGAAGGCCATGTGCCTGCTGGCCTGGCCTACTGTTCAGAACCTGGAGCAGACCACGAATTACAGTTGTCATACCAATCTGTCCCATAAGCAGTTCTGTAGGTTAAGGCTTTTTTGCTTACTTGGTATATAATTTCTGAGATGTGGTTACGTTTGGAACTTCACTTGTACGAGTGAGAAAGAGCGGAGAATTTATTATGTGATACTAACTATAACTGTTTCATATCTGAGATTTATCTTCATACTCTGTGACATATAAGATGCTTTTCCTCTTTCCTCGCTGATGATATTTATTTTGAAGTGTGTCCTTGTCAAGAATGTGATTACCATCTTTTTTCATTGTTTTCCCCAGGATCTGAAAAACTCGAAGTCGGCATTTGAGCGGAGCCGATTTAATTTAGTGAGTTTATATATGAATTTTCAGCTGTCGCAAAACACAGGATGGTCCTCCTAACCTTTCTTCTAGTAATGGCAATATCACTTTTTGTTTCAAGGGATTCAGGTTAGCGCACTCATGACTGTTGAAGCAAGGAAGAAGTACGAGTTCTTGGATTCTGTTAGTGCAGTCATGGATGCACATTTAAGATACTTTAAACTGGTGCGTTGTGAACCTATTTTTTGTGTGTCAGCTGTTTCTAGAAGATTCCGATACCTGAGAAGTTTATTTCTTTCTATGTTTCAGGGGTATGAGTTATTCAGCCAAATGGAACCATACATTCACCAGGTCAGACTTTTTCATTTTGTGACTACCAGTATGGAGGACATTTAGCTCACCTTGTTCATTTTCATTGATTTTTTGGTGTTTGTTATGACTTCTGATGCCTTTACTTAGTTGTGGGATTTGCTACTCCTGGTTACCTAGTTCCACTTATTTGGTGCACCTACCTACCAATTATCTGACAAAAACTCCCATCTCAAACCTGTAGATGTTCTGATCAGACCAGTTAACTGCTCATCAGATGTACCAGAACTTGCATTACAGTAATTTGATGTCTCTTATCTTGAGAATTTCTGCAGTGAATTACTTGTGATCCTTTGACATTCATTGACTCGTGAACGTTTTCTGTTTCTTTGGCCTCTTTAAATAGACAAGGCTTCTTGTATTAAAAAATCCCACATGGGATTGTACAAAAGTACATCGAAGGAAATGTTATGTGCTTTAACAAAATCTACCAAGTCCAAGATGGTCATAAAATTTTTACCTCAATCCAAAAGCCTAGAAGCCTATACCAATATTCAGAAAATCATGAATGGGATTTTCCATACCCATCAAAGACTCTTCTATCTCTGTGCCTCAATATTAACCAAAAGTAAAGAATGGGAATACGACTTTGTATACCCCTTTCTGGTGACTTTTTCTGTTCAATTTTAAAAAGTTTTAGTAAACAAAACATAATGCGAAAAATCAGCAACACGAAAGAGTATACAGAGTGTAAATAAATTTCTCCAATATTTTTTACTTTTGGAGTTACTCCATAATGTGCTTATGTAGATGACAGATGCACTATCATAAAAAACCATTATCGTGTGACTCTTCCAAATACGATCACTTTTGAGTGTAAATAGCTCATTGTCATTTTCGAAGTGGAATATTATGCTAATATCTGATATTTTTCAAATATAAAACTTCTTGGGAATGTTTAAGTTACTATCCTAAGCTAGTACATAATTTATATTGTAGAAACCCAATATTCGTGTTGCTGTTTATCTTGTTTTCCTTTGACTTAACAAGCAAATGTCTCTTGTTTGCCTGTCTGCTAACCATGATATGTATGTATCTCATGCATGCATGCATGACAATTTGTTTTGCTATTAGACTAAGCTTTCTGTTGCTATTTTTTGGTGCAATATGGGAAGAAAGGATTAGGAGGGTGTTTGAGAGGAAAGAAATACCTGTTTCTGACTTTGTCAATTGTTGGTATAAGCTTTTGTCTTTTTGGCACAAAGCAGATATTAAAGTACTCCAGACTTTTCTGATTTTATAGAGGATTGAAATAGAAGCTTCTTGATGTACATGGTTCAACCCTTGGTGCCTTTCAGTTATTATTATTTTTTATTTATCAAGAACAGCGACAAGCTAGCTAAAATCTTAAGCATGGTAGTATACAAAAATTTTAAATTGCCCTAATAGTCATTGTACACATCTAGCGGATCTTTACGCCTTAACTAATTCCTCTAGCCATTTGACTTTTGGTGGGTGGCAGTTGGTTTTACTTATTTTTGCCTTTGAACCAACAAATCATCAACTCTGGCATCTTCTATAGTGCTGGTGAACAGTGAAATCTGGTTTATTTTTGAGTTTTGTAGGGTTGCTCATAGTGTTTCTAGGAAATGGAGACCGTTTTCAAATATGAAAGAATACAAGCATCTGTCTCCTCTAACCAATTTGTTTTCCTTTGTCTATCAAACATATTTGAAATATTTGCTCCAGGGTTCCAGATTAATTATATTGGAATTCTTTTACTAGATTCTGGCAACTTCTATCTGGAAATTAATTTTATTGATGATGAATTTAATTGTTTTTCATTCTCTAGGTATTAGCTTATGCACAACAATCAAAAGAGCAGGCTCTTGTTGAACAAGATAAGCTTGCAAAACGGATTCAGGAATTCAGGACGCAGGTTGAGCTGGATAGTATGAAAGCTTCTTCTTTGCTGGGACCTTTAAAAATTGCTGATGGTAGTAATTGTTTTGGTATGAGCTCTTACAAAAGAACTGAATCATCTGTTCAGCCCTCAGCAAAAGGGGAGGTATGTAGGCATGTGATTTGCATTTTGATGAGTTTATTACTTCTAATGAAAACTTCGTCAATGAAACTTGTTTCTGTTTGATTCCTTCTGTGATCTACTATCTAAGGGTAATCGATAACTGGTATTGGTGCATCCTGTGCTCGATTTTTACCTTCAAACACACTAGTCTTTCCCTAAAACTTTTCTTCCTGTAAATGCTCAAGGACATCTTTTCTTCTGATTTTGAGTTTTATTTTGTCCCACCACAAAGTGCTCCTTGGAACATTGTTGTGCGTGCACTCACTCACATGCACAGACATACATGCATGCACACACACACACACACACACTCAAATCCACATTTATACGCACACATATGCATGATAATTTTGGCGCAAACGTGTTAAGCATTGCTGTCAGAATATGAGCACTAAACTTGACTCCTTTATGCTCTGATATCTGCGCTATTAAGCAGCCTGGCATGTGAAAATTGATTGTAACTAGGGTTGTTCAGTGGAATATGTTTTTTTTTGCGGTAGCACTTTCCGAAGCTACTTCGTTTTGAATGATTTTTAACATGTAGGTTCAGACCGTGAAACAAGGATATCTATTAAAGCGTTCTTCTAGATTGAGAGGGGATTGGAAAAGAAGATTCTTTGTGCTTAACAGCCAAGGGAGCTTTTTTTATTATAGAAGCAAAGCTACTAAATCTATGGTACGACAGAATCTTTTTTTGTTCTCCATCTTTCTTTAACTAATGCGCATAAAGGATGAATTCCATTTTTTGCCCTTCTTGACTTGTCTTTACTTCATACAGGCTCTTGTTTGTGATGTTCAAAACTACAACTTGACAGATGCCATGTTCCATAATTTATTGCATTGTACTATTACATACACATTTTTTTACTTGAATCTATATGATCAGATTTGGGTCGAACCAGTGAGACAAATTTCTGTGCGTAATAACAGCAAATGATTGTGTGGAAGTTATTGAGTCTTGAAAGGTGGAAATGCTTCTGAACATCATCAGGAAGATGATACACACAATTTAAATTTTTCCCAAAGCACTACAAAATCCAGTTTTCACGCGAGTGATGATGTAGTAGCATTTATGATCTTCGTAATGTTTAATCTTGCTTGGCTTATAGTCTGGAAACACAGGATTATCCTCTGGAGAAACTGTAGAACGTCCTTGGCATGTTGTCACCTGCAAGTTCTCTCAATTCAAGTTGTATCATACTATCATACCTGTTTGAGGTGGATGCAAAGTAGTTGGGTTGAACTAGGAAATTAAACAACCCAGAAGAAGATTGCGTTAACCAAGTGGTTGCAGTAGCTTCTAAACCAGGAGTTTTATTCACTCCGTTTGAAATCGAATGCGCTTTGAGCTTCTAGTGGTATATTGGAAAAGAGAGATTATGTATAAAAGGATTACTTTGAGAAACATTATTGGTAAGCCACTGCTTGAGTCAAACTTATCCATATTTGATCTCATGGTTTCCTGCAGGGCGTCCAGTATCAGTCAACGGCTGAGAACAGCAATGGTGTCTTTTCCAGATTTCGTTCAAAGCATAACAGATCACTATCTCTTGGTGAAACCAGTCTGGATTGCCTGGTTGTGGATCTTCGAACATCAAAATTGAAGATCGATGCAGAAGACACAAATCTACGGCTTTGTTTTAGACTAATTACGCCATCAAAAACATACACATTACAGGTGATTTTAGCTTGGACTGTTTTTATTTCTGTCACGCATCCTTTGCGCATCATCAATGATCAGGCATTAAAGCTGATTCCTGCTAGTCATCTTGACTTTTTCTATTGTGGATGGTAGTGGCTTATAAGGTTCAAGTCCTGCATTTTCTAAGAAAGCTGCTTTGCTCTGTCTGACAGGCAGAAGATGCCGCAGATAGAATGGATTGGGTGAACAAGATCACAGGAGCTATTGCATCACTTTTAAATTCACATGTAGAAGATTACATCAAAGACAACTCACTTCATGGTGCTTTGACGATTGTCAGAGAAATTCCTGGAAATGATCTTTGTGCTGAGTGCAGCACTCCTGAACCTGAATGGGCGTCTCTTAATTTGGGCATATTACTTTGCATCGAGTGCTCTGGCGTTCACCGCAATCTTGGGGTTCATGTTTCAAAGGTAATGATATTTAACTGCAGACTAGATTTCTCTTGGATGGCAACGTCCTTGTCCTCTGACTACTTTACAAACAAAGAAAAAGAAGAAGAAATAGCTCATTCTTCTGGTTGTGTAATATTGTCTTGTCCTACCAAGAAAGTTAGTCATAAATACTTGGCAGGAAAAATACTCGCAAAAATAACATTAAGTACCATTTTAGACTTTATGGAGTTTGTTTTTTATACTGTAGGACATGGATGGGCTAGACGGATTGTATTCTTCTCTCGGTTGTCTGTCTGAATTTTCTTTGAGCTGCAACTTCTACCGTGCAACTACTTTTGTGGCATCACTGCAGGCTTAGCTCTAAGAACTAGTAGTCTCAAAATGATGTGCTGGAAAGAGTCGCAGTTGGGTGGTTGTAGTGTCACATGATAAACCCAGGGAAAGCCTTTCTTATCTGAATTTCGGGAACCGGTATTGTAGGCACACGACTTGCAAGTTGAAAGTCGAGAGAAATTTTTTCAAGTTGAAAGAGTTCCCTATACATCATGTAGTGCCTTTTCTTGCCAAAATTCAACAGTTGGTTTAGCTTTTTCATGATCTGTTTTGTGATTTCGGTCAGACCTAAACTTGATTGAAACGATCCGTGTGCTTCATGGCAGAAAAGTCATTGTTGACTAAGTCTTAAATCAAGGTGCTTGCCTTTTAAGTAATTATATGCCATAAAGCTCTTATGCCTTTCCATAACCAAAAAGAACTTTTGAAGTCTCCGATATCAGACCCTTAGTTGTTGTTTTTCCTGACATTGGTCTGCAAAATCGTTTAGACATATCAAGTTCAGGGAATGAGATATGGGAATGGGCTCCATTGGACATTTCTAGTGATGGCATTGCTACATGATGAATCTTAATTGCTCGATTAATTACACTTTGCTGTAATTGCAGGTGAGATCTTTGACGTTGGATGTCAAGGTTTGGGAACCTACAATATTGGATTTGTTCCGTGCTCTTGGTAACGCTTATTGCAACTCCATCTGGGAGGGCTTGCTTCTAATGACAAATGAAAGGTAGTCTTCATGCATGTACCAACCAGATGGAATATTTTATGATTCTAAGTTAGAAACTCAAACGTATGAAATGAAATTGAGTTTGGCATACTTTATGTTGTCCTCTTAATCACTTATTTGACTGTACCCCAAACGTATGAAATGAAATTGAGTTTGGCGTACTTTACGTTGTCCTCTTAATCACTTATTTGACTGTACCCCAAACGTATGAAATGAAATTGAGCCTTGACCTAACAATCATATTGCTTGTGTTGTATTTTCTTTTGGGATACCTCAAACTTCCCTTGTTATTTCGCCTGTATATAGTTTTTTTTGGTGGAACTGATACAGTTATGCATGTCAAATTAGTTGCTTGATATATTTTTCTTGCATCTATGCACTTTGAGATTAAAATAACTGATACAGAGCGGCTGAGTCAAATGTTAAAGTCCCTTCAATCACGAAACCATGTCCTAGAGATGCTATCCAGGAGAAGGAGAAGTACATTCAAGCAAAGGTACACCAATAACTGTGGATTGATCTCTTGATATTATTCTTTCTAATATGATCATCAGTTTATTTTTTTTATAAGTAGAATTTGTGACAGCTAACTCTACCCCCAGCCCCTTATCTCCATCAATTTACAGTTTTGAGAAACTTTGTTGAAATGACTACTGATGTTAAGCTAGTCATAGATTTTATCCCCCTCCAACTAACGTTGGTTATTTCCTAGAAGCAATTTGCCTGTCAATTAAAACATCCAGAAATTAAATTTGACACTGTTTTCTTTACATCCATCCATGGATAAAATTTTCTTCACTTGTTCAATGTTATGTATATTTCTATATTATCTGCATTTGATATATTGTTTTCTATGTTGTCAATAGCAGATAGCGTCGCGTAGCGGCTACCCCTCTAAAATGCTATAGCGGTATAGCGGTAGCGGGATGACCGCTATTGAGACGACTAAAAATCAGTGTACAAAGTAAACATAAATACTAAAAAATAGACATATTAACTTACTGGGCAACAAAAAAACACAGAACAACCACCAAATTACAAACAAAGCAACTAAAAGTAAGCCAAAAAAGAGAAAAATCACTTACCCAATACCCAAAACTTACACAGCAACTAAAAAATCACTTACCCAAAATTTATTAACTTACTCGACAACTGAAAAAAAGGGGAAAAATCACTTACCCAGTACCCAAAACTTACACAGCAACTAAAAAAATAACTTACCCAATACCCAAAACTTATTAACTTACTCGGCAACTGGAAAAAAGGGAAAAAATCACTTGCCCAATACCCAAAACTACCTATATGCCCTCTATAAATAAGTAAACAGTTAAAAAATCAGGGGTATTTAAGGAATTCTTGCCAAAATCTAAAATAGCAACCAAATAGTGGCCAAATAGCGGCCGCTATAGCCGCTACTGTCTATAGCGTTTAACAGCAGCATAGCGTAGCGGTGGGTGCCCAAAACGCTACATAGCGCCGCTATAGCGCGCTATTGACAACATAGATTGTTTTTAAACCCGTTAAATCACTATCTTTGCCACTTGTGTTGGACCTGCGTGTGGAACCACCGTAGACTCCTTTGGCGTGTGTAGATAGTAATTCCATTGAAAAATTGTAAAAGCATTCTCCGAAAATATAGTGCTAGAAAATATTGGTTTATCTCCTTTACTGAGTTGTGTTTGACTGCTTTAGACAACTGATATCTCTTGATTTATTACCAGTATGTGGAGAAATTGTTGGTCACTAAAGAACCAAGCATGTCTGATGCTTCTCTAGTGTCAACTATCTGGCAAGCTGTCAAGGAAGGAAATTTGAGAGAAGTTTATCGCCTCATAGTGATTTCGGATGCAAATGTTGTTAATAGCACCTTCAATGAAGCAACTAATAATGACTTGCATAACCACACCGAGTATCAAAATGACTCCGAGCTTAACTCATCTAAAGCAGAACAGAACCCTGTTGATCCAGCAAACTGTCAGAGAACAATGAATTCCAGCAATCCAGAAAATTGTCTTGATGGATGTTCATTGTTGCATCTGGCATGCCATATTGGGAATGCGGCGATGGTTGAACTGTTGCTGCAGTTTGGGGCATACGTAAATCATTGCGATTTTCATCAAAGAACACCTTTGCATCATTGCATTTCCAAAAGGAACTATACAATGGCTAAGTTCTTGCTTCGAAGGTAATATTTATATTCATGTTACATATCTATGTATCATACATGTACCAGTTTACGCCTGTTTAGTTTCATCACCATCTTGCATATTTTGCAGAGGTGCATCAGCATCAGTAAGAGATGGCGGCGGCTTAAGTGTGCTCGAAAGAGCCATGGACATGGGAGCAATAACCGATGAAGAATTGTTTTTACTGCTAACTGAACGGCAGTGAACAGGCCGACCAGAGTAGCGTGCGTAAGTTTATCGTGAGATTCTTGAACCTTCTCTTCATATCCGTTGTAATGTAATTTATCTTGTCAACCACTCGGAGCGCCTTTTACAAATCAACGACCGTTCTGGTTGAGGCTAACTCCTCTGGTTCTTTATTGGACCTTGAGACAATCAACAGAATGCTATTAATTCTTGATAGTTGAGGCTAACTCCTCTGGTTCTTTATTTTCCTATCATATCTGTAACTGCAGCTCTGAGTAGTTCTTCCTTGTTTGAAAACGTATGGATGATTCGACATTTCTATGAATATTGATCTATATTTTGTCCTCTTTTTTAAAATAAAAAAGAGATGTATTTTGTTTGGAGGGAATTAGAAGAAAAGTTCCCGCGGGCCGGAGAATATATATTGTTCTAATTTTGTAGTTTTTTTTAGGAACTTTGTTGTACTTTGTGGTTTGGCTCGGAAGAATTGTGAAAGTAGTACAGTTTTTTTTTTCTTTTCATAAGTTTTGAAAGTAGTACAATAAAACCTCTATAAATTTTTTTTATGAAGTGACAACTTCTTTAAACTGATAAAAATTTGGGTTAAAATTTAATAATATTTTTTATTGATAAATTTTGGTCTTAACTTTCGCATAAAATAATATTTTTAAATAAATGCGTACATTTTTATATATTTTCCGAAAGTTTCATTATAAGAAAAAGATTGACTAATTTTTGTGTGAAAGTTTCATCTTAAATAGATGTTAATAAATTATTAATAATTTTCTATGAGTTATTAAGTATGATCGTTAGTAATATATTTTTGGTGACTCAACATAGATTAAAAAATGGTGTAAATTATTCTAAAGTCCTTGGGGTATAGATGATTGGGTTCCTGTATTTATGAAATAGATGCAGCTGTTCCTATATTTTAGTTTTATTATACCATGGGCTTACTTGCTGACGTCATCGATAAAAAAATAATACTCCATCCTGTTCAAGCTTCCGTTCACCGGCCCTCCAAACTACCTCCACCCCCTTTTTTCATCCTCCTCGCCGGTAACGTCTTCGAGCTCACACAGCTTCAAATCACCCCATGGCTGTCGTCAGTCCGGTGACGTTGGTTCTCAGCCTGCTCAAGGTTCTTTTTTCTAATTGCCCTTGGCGGCACGCACATGCTCATCCTCGTGTAAGAACGACTGTTGCTCCACGTTCTCCTTCGTCTTCCCTTCACTAATTTATTTGGGTAATTTTTTTTTAAAATTTCTTCTTGCTGTGTTACCTGCATCGGCCTATTCGATTTTTCGTGGGTAATGATGGGTAATGAGTCCCTTTTGATTACAACAGAGGCAGCCAAGATACTCGATTTCTTCCTTGGAAATGGGACAACCGATGCTCCCCTATCCTCCCTTCATCGCTTTCTTTGTGGGTAATGTTGATTGTCGGAGGTGGTGTACTTGATTAGGATTTGGTATAGTCGAGGCAAGAGTTGGACTCTTTCTCTGTAAGACGAGATTGCCCCGTATTCTGTACTTACAGGCTGCGGCAATCGTTCCCAAGATACAACGACTAGGCTGCTTTCGAGTTCGTAGAACAACGACCCTCGAAGCTTCAGGCGAACCGTCCGAATATCAGAACTTTCTTGAAAGAAGGAGAGAAGAACAACTATTGCTAACGAATGTTTATGCAATGAGTCCCTTCAATTTCCTTCTTTCATCGCTTTCTTTGTGGGTAATGGGTCCCTTCAATTTCCTCTTTGTCACATTGCAGTAATGGGTCCCTTTCGAGCTTTACTCATTTTTCGGATTCCAGTGGTAATCTGTTGTGATATTGGGTGTAATCTCTCTGGGATTTTGAGGTTTAGAAATCTTTGGCAGAATTTGTTGCTAATTTTGGTAGAGGTGAAAGGGGAGGGGGAGAGGGAGAGGTGAGGTGGCGAAGGGGAAAGAGAGGGAGGGGTGAGGTGGCAGAGGAGAGAGGGTGAGGGATTTTTTGAAGGGTATTTTTGTCATTTCAATGATAAAAATAAAAAAAAATTGCTAACGTCAACAAGAGTTCCGAGAATATAATAAAATTAAAACACGAAGGACATGAGAATAATTTTTAAAATACTGGAGACAAAATCATCGATTTAATCAAATACGATGGACACTACATTAATTTGCCCAAGATATTATTAAAAAGAAGATTTTCTTAAGTAAATTTAATCTCTTAAAAAGAATTCAAGTCTAAGAAGATGTTAAATTTAAACTCATGGATAAAAGATATTATTAAAACATAAATTTTTAAATAGAGTCTACTAAAAATAAAAAAACTTGAATTCTTTTAAAAATATATTAAATTTACTTAAAAAATTTTAAATTTAAACTTATACATTGAAAAGATATATTTTGAAAGATAAGTTATAAAATAGAGTCTATTAAAAAATTAACAAAAATTAAAATCGGATGTAAATTAAGGATTTGTCAAATGGCATTTGGTCTAGCAGCGTACGAAATAGTACGATTTGACAAAGGTTCAAGGTTGAAACATCGGCAAGGTGAAAGGTGCAACGGAAAGCTCGTCTCCTGATGTCAATCTTTTTGTTTGATAATTAATATAATATCTAATAGAGTGGCGTGATTAAAGAAACATTAATAGAGAAATCAGCTGAGATGAAATATAGTTTTGAGGGAAAAATTATTCACGATTACATTTTAGTAAGTTTCTTGTTTTTTTAATAATTAACTTATGTTGAGAGAGAGAGAAATAGTATTGAACACGAAAAAAAAATGAATTTCTGATAAGAGCCGAGATTAAGCATCTAATGTAAAAGGATGTGTTAATGGACCTCGATACATCGTTCTTTATTTTTTTTAAAGGTAAAATTTTATTAATAGTATATGGCGAAAGGGGAATTCGCAATCTCGCAGCCGCCGGCCTCATCAAACCCGACACGGAAAGAAAACCGTACCAGAAAAAGAGTACCGTCGATAACACCACGAGTACAAAGTTCCTTTTTGCCCCTATAATTATACGATCCACGATAATACAAATTACAACAAAAAATTGTGAACTTAGAATTCCTATAACAATTGGACCTAAAGCCAATTGCAATTAAAATCGCTAAGACTAATATGAAAACCCCCCATGCCTATAATAGATCCCTGGCAATCAAGCAAGCACCTCGGCTTGACAACAGACGTAGCCCAAATCAGGTAACCTTCACTGTATAAGATTACTCATGTAGAAGTATTTGTAGAACCAGTGTTGCATCTTGACGACAATAGACTTTAGCAATTCCAAACCAGTTTATCCATTCCGTGAAAAGAATAAGAATCGAAATACATCGTTCTTTATAGTTAATGTTCACTCGAAGTTGTTGAGGGAAATATATGGAAGAACGTCACAAACAACTAACACGAATTTAGAGTGGTTGTCCCAAGTCATCTAACAAAAATTGGGAAAAAGACTATGTAAGAAAGGAATTTAGCGAAAGGAAAGCAAAAAATGATAAAAAGCATAAGCTTGGAGTTTCGTGTGTATATTTTGTGACGGTCCTCGCCTATGCCCCAAGTTGAAAATTGGTATACCGTTAATTTTTTCTGATGTGTTGTCGCATTTGAAGGGCATATCAAGAAAGATCAACAGTACATAAATTTCTAAAGTAAAAAATACAAAGATACATCAATTTTAAAGACAAAAATATTAAACATCAATTTTCAAAAGTAAATTAGATTAACACTATTATCGTAAGTGTTTTCTTCTGTTCCACCACCAAACAATTCCGATGATGACTTGTTGCTTCTCCATTTCTCCTCACGTCTTCATTTTCGTGCCCATTAGCCGCATCCTTCTTTTCCTCCTCTCGGGCCCACCTCTTTCCCGAGCACGGGCTTGTTGGTCGAAACCGGAACGACGTGGATGAGTCGCCAGTTTAAGCCATTAGATGTGCACACGCGTGGTCTCTCTCGAAATCAACGGTCCAGATTTCAAAACAGCATGTAATATCAAGTTCATACAGTTGTCCCCGCTCAATCCAACGCGCCCGAATCTATTATTATATATTTAGATAATTTAGCAAGAAATTGTAATCAACTGAAAAGCACCCGCGCAATCCAAAGTGAAGTTTTAAACTTCCTTCAACCAACTACACACACTGAACAAAGCTTGAGAGACCCAATTTTGATGAGGAGACAGAGCAGAGGAATTGGGAGGGAGTGGATCGCGGGAGATGAAACCGCCATGGAGATGCTAAGCAGGTTAGAGAGGGAGAGGCCCAACCTCCTCCTCCCTCCTCCCCTCCACACCCTTCCCTTCTCCCCTGGCAACGTCCTCGAGCTTGTGGGCCCCTCCCCTTCCGCCAAAACCCACATCCTCATGCAGGTACCCCCGAAACTCTCCGTTGGTTTGTCCGAAAAATGGTTTAATTAATCGAGTTCGGGTTGTGTGTGTAGGCTGCCATACATTGCATCGTTCCCAAGGAGTACGGAGGATCAGGGAGTACGGTGTTGTACATTGACTTGGATTGCCGTTTCGATGTTTCCCGCTTTGCCCACATGCTCAGGGCCCGTCTTTCCGGTTAGAATGGTAATTTTTCGGGTATGCTCTCGGAATCGTTTGCTGAATTATGACTTTGAACATTGCACAAATCAGGTTTGGAGCAGAAGGATACTACTAATAATAATAATGGTGGCTATCCGCGGAATGGGGGAAGCAAAACAGCGGAGAGTTGTGACAATCCTCTGTTTGGTGAATGCATGAGACGCTTCGTCTACACTCGATGCTACAATACCCTTGAATTTCTTGCCACTCTTAAGGTGAAGAAGGTCTTGAGAATTCTGCTTTTGATTTTAACTTTTGAAGCTTTCTGTGAAGTTGTAAGAAGAATGCAAAATGTTCGAGGTGTCCAAACTGCCTATTAAGCAAACCTAAGTAAAAAGTCTGCAAAATCTGAATGTTCTGTGTTTGCTAAGAATCACTCGGAGAATCCTCGACGAGCTTCTGAGCATAAAATCACCCTGAAAAAGGGTCAAAGTCCACTTCGTGAAGACATAAATTGGATTATTCTTGAAGGGATAGGAGAGGGAGATTCAATAGCAGCATGATGTTGCCTAAGCAATATATTCCACCTCCTGGTTCAAAAACAACTTGTCAAAACTCGTTTCTTTTTCGAGGGGTTTCTGCCTAAAAATTAATATTACAATTTGGATGGATATCGCGATTCTGATCTGAAAACTGCTATCCATTTCTTTGAAGAAGCATCATTCGTTACCTAGATACTTTACTAACAGAAGTATCTCTTTTTCTATTGACAGAAGAGAAGTGGTATATTATAAGAAAAGATGTTGCTGTTCAAACAAATCCTATTTATGCCTGACCGGGGTCTATTGGACTTTCATTAGTTTTTGACTTCATCAAAGCCGCAATGGCATAGGTCAAATTTAAAAAGTAACTTGAGTTGACTGTATTCCAGGATTTTGCTAGTGCCTTTTGCCTTGGACTTAGTTCTTCTTGCTTTTCAAGCTCTTTGTATCATTTGGCTTTTCAAGCTCGACTTTGCCAATGCCCTTTCCTAATAGAGTCCTTGAAGGTTTACTTTGAAAATATAGCTACTCAAACAGCCTTTATGAAGTTCTTCTCTCATTATCTAACAGCATAACGGAGAAGGAACACCAAGGTCTTTCTTTCCTTTTCTTTGAATATATATCTGCACGCTGAAGTTGGAGATAGATTAGCCTTTTGACTAGCTAATATCCATTCTCATTTTCGTGTGATACAGACATTGCACGATCAACTTCAGGAAGCAAAGGAAGCTCAAGGAGTCGGTGTGCGTGCCCTAATGATCGACAGGTTATTCCCTGAAAGTCCACCGTCATAATCTTGCATTACTTCTTATTAGCTTGCTCCCTGTTTCATAGACTTCATATTTTGTGGCACCTATTTATTGTATTCACGGGGGAGCCCAAACCTTCGGCACAGCAGTAGGTTGCTCCACTGGTGACTTTTTGGTCTCACCGTTAAAGTGACATGCCTCTTTGCAAAAACTGCAAGGGTAAGCCTGCCTTGAAATGTGCAGACTCTTCCCCTCACCTTGCACTAATCAGGGAGTTCTTGAGCACTAGTTGACACTTTTTTTATTCATGTGCTCTCATTACTTAACCTGAATTATACTCCCATCTAAAAAAGTTTAGGCTTCGAAATGACTCTTTTTGGGACAGATGATTTAACGGATTAGTTATTGTTTAAGCTAGAAGTTTCTTTCTCGTTTGGTGCTTGGTTTTGGCACCGAATCATTAAACAACTTACTGGCAGGTCAGTATGAGGAATTCTGGCTTTTCCATTTGTGATTTCAAGATTTCTGTGATGATCCTGGATTTACTCATCGCGCCAGAATCTTGTTTTCCTTTTTACCTGGAAGGTCTGAAAATTCGTAAGACAGGACATCTATTGGGATCAAGGAATAAGTAGAATAATTGAAGCCTTGAACATAAATTTTGTGGTGTTTCAGTTTCTCTAACCCAAATACCAATGTGGGAGACTTTGATGAGACCCGCATTATCTTTGTAGAGTTAATTGCAGTAGATTTCATCGTTCATCGGTACTCATTTATCTCTGCTGGTATCTGTTATATGACATTCTAATAAGACCATATTTACTGCCATCTAGTAGTTACTGAATGTGCAATTAATTGTCCTTCAGTATTGGTGCTCATTATTGGTTAGATCGGGCTTCTTCGTCATTTCATCACGGGGGAGATTACAGGTGAGCTAATCTTATGGTGTATAAACTGTGTACTCCAACTTTACAATATCCAAAGGTTATAACCTTTGTGTCGAGTTTGCATTTGCGTTTTGTTATGACAGAAGCTTTTAGTGTTGTCATTCAATCAGTTCTCTTGGGTCTTTTGGTTCTAAATCTCATTATGCAGCATTCTGTCTTTTGCTTGTAGTTGTAAAGGCCATAATACATGTGCTATCAACTTGCCACTTCTTCTACACATGCTCTAAACTGTCTTCAAAAGATATGAAATGAATCCAAACTGCTATTGAGTAATTAGAAGAGACCAATCACTTAATCAAACCTATCAGATATTCATTAATCAAAAGTCCATCTTGAATTACCATGCTTTGTTGTCGTTGTCACTATCTTGTAAAAGTTTTTTGTTGTATGTGATAAACATATGTAGATTTCCTGTAGCTGTTGGCGGATAATTTTGGAAATCAACTGTCTGATGAGTCGTGTTCGTATACCCTGAAGTTTCATTTGATTCATGTTTAACAACCTAATTTCTGGGCAGGAAATGCTTCTCTCTTCAAAACGTGTTAGAAGTTGTAGTTCAGGAAATCAAAAAGCTTCTGCAAGTGCATCCTCTGCTTGTTATCGTGACAAAATCAGCCGTATTTGCTGACAGACATTCTGGGAATGAGACCAAATGGTTAGTACCTGGAGGTTGCAGATACTTAATGTATTGTATCTTCCCAAGGAATTGCCTTGTGTATTGTGAAAATTGTTTCTCTTGTAAGACCAAAGAAGTGAAAAACACTAATTAAAAACAGAGCTGGAGTTTTTAGATATAATCTTTTGGATGTATTCTCTGGCCTGTTAAATTGCAATACCTGTGTTTCTAGTTCCCTTCCTTGGACCACTTGCTTGCTATATGATTGGCCCATTTACCTTTTGCTACTGGTATCTTCATATTTAGCCGTATCTTTTTGTCCAACGAGATGGTTTATCTAAACTTATGTCTAGCCATGCCAGGCCATTGTTCATTCACTTTAGTTTTTCTTGGTGAAAACCTTGACTCCTTTTGTTTCATGCTAAGTCTGATGCAAGCATCAGAGTGCACCCTATGTACAGATAGGGTACTTGAATGAGCTGATGTTATCACGTTACAAATGTTCAAATAATATTGATATTCTTCGTGATCAGTTCCATCAAATCATCCACGTCATGACATTGTACTCCTTCTTTTGAATGACATTGTACTCCTTCTTTTGAATGACATTGTACTCTACTTCGGAGCTTTTACTTTCTTTTGGCTGCAGGGATAGCAAAGGACCAGCTTCATCAATTAGCACAGTTCCGTCCCGTGACTACATGCCATCTGTCTGGCAGGTAAGTGGTCAATGATAGGACTGTCAGACAGGTTTTCCTTTCCCATATGACTTGCATGTCATGCTCCACTAACAGCACTCTGCATGAAAAGTGCACCCAAGTCAGTAGCACAAATGACAGGGGCAGTGGCAGAGCCAGGAATTTTGGTTAGTGGGGTCAATCTAATAATATTGTTTTAGTTATAGTAGTAAATTTTGTTGTCTAGCTTTTTAATGGGGTCAATGCCATAGAAATTAATCTAATTACTCAAAAAAATGAAAAAAAACTAAATATTTTGGTGTAAAAAGATAAAGTGTTTCCTAGCATCACCAATTTGAAATGTTCACTCTCTGTCACGATCTGAATAAGTTTTATGTTGTTATATCTCATCACCCAAATCATTACTACATAAAACCTGACAAAAAGAAGAAAGAAGGATCCAAACCTGTCTTATTTTTAGGATCTCCTGGACCTGGAAATGAGTTGATGATAGCGAGACGGCGATTGAAACTTGACCGAGTTGTACTGAAATTGATATGCATTGCTTTTGTCTTGGAATTGCTTCATGTTATATTTCCAGCTGAAAGCTTTCATCTTTGCTCTTGTTTACTCTGTTGCAGAAGCTTGTTACCCACAGGATACTGTTGCATGCATCAGGTTAAGTTGTTTTATTTACTTGCGATGAATCTTGTACCCTTCTTCAGTAAAATTTGACTTAATTTAACTGTGTTCTAACATAACTCTCTTGCATTTCAGGTGATCAGATGTCAAATAGCCGGTGCCAAGGTCAGTCGTTTTACATGCTGGAATGGTCACTGCCACCACTTGATTTTGCAGACAATTACATAGTGAACGATGTGAGCAGTTCAAACCTCTGAAGGTATCATTTTACTCAGAATTTCAAAATGGTAAGATATTTATCATTGTCATCTGCAATGAGCAGGCTGGTGTCTTTTGCATTTGATGTACTGGCGGTCGCAACTGTAAACATTCTTGGATCCAGAGTCAGGATTCTCCAGCAAATGTGAGGTGAGGATCATTTTTAACCAATGGGACCTAACAACATTTCGATTAGTCTAGGTTAGTCTCCGATGTGGGACAAGCCACGACAAGTTTTGGATCATTCGGGTTCTCGCATTTTTCAGGCCAAGGAGAAAATATCATGTGTCAAGCAAATGGGGGAGTATTCTGGTTGAAACATGCAACAGAAAAGAGCCGGCTGTGGCAATGTAGGTAAAATCATCACCAACAGGAGAGAAATGTGGAAGAACAATGGGGCAAGGGGAGGCTGTTGGTGTACCAATTATTAGCAAAGTAATAGATTATCAAGTGCCCATGATTGTCTTCGAAATAGAGGATCATTTTTGTTGTTGTCGAGAGTGATATTTCTAGCAATTTTTAGAGAGAGTGATCCACGCAGATGGCTCACTATAAATTGGAAAAACGATAAAATGTTAACTACTAGTTTTATGAAGTCATACACGTCCTCTTGCAAAATTTTCCGTCCTCTGAGCCACCTTTCATCTTATTTTTCGTTAACTAACCAACAAAATTGTCTCTTAAACGACTTGAAATTGCAATGTGACCAGAGTTGACCAAAATCAATCTAGCCATGCAATGGTGCCTAAGATGCACCGGTAGTAGCAAGTTAAACTACAGTGCCATCTCCTCATTTATTGAAAAGATAACAAAGATTGTAATCTAAGATTTTGCTATCAGGTTCACTTTTGGTTTAATTCTTAATAGCGGAAAAATATGTAATGTATTTGTGTTGGAGCGGAAAATTAATTCTCGGATTTGTTTGATCATGTCTCAGTAAAATAGCCGTATCTTCTTACTCGTATATCCGATTGATGCGATTCCAAAAACTACAAAAATGGTAAAACACAGATCTAGAACTTTCTAGTTTGTGACTTCTCCAAATTCGGCGCAGAAGGAGGTCAGACTTGGGCCGGAAGTTTTGGGAGTAAGTTTTTTCCTTATTAGGCCGCGGATATGCTGAACCTATTTTGGTAAAAATACCGTAACTTTCTTCTCAAGTATTGGATTGATACGATTCTAAAAGTCACAGAAGGAGAAGACAGAGATCTATAACTTTGTTGTTTATGCTTTTTCCAAATTCAGCATGGAAGTTTCGGGCAGTTTAAGTTTTCCTTATTAGGCCGAGGCTATGTTAAGTTTTCCTGTTTGAAAATGGCCTAGGGTATTTCTATGGGGCTGGGGCGAGCTTATTCTATATAAGGAGAGCTAGATACATGCATGAAGGACACCCACAAACCAATGAAGGACACCCACAAACCAAACACCAAATTCTTAGCTTCATAGCTTTTATCGTAGCTTTTATCTTATGTAGGTTCGTAGCTTTTATCTTTCATGTTTTACATATTTTTCTCCTTTCCCTATCAATAAACATCTTTCCTCCCCACTACCTTTCTTCTCCTCTCTTACCCCATATTTCTTCCATCTTTACCTATTCGTTTGAATCGCTCTTTGGACGACCACTCCGGACCCGTTCTAAAGATCGTTTCCGACGTTCTACCACAATTTATTTGCAACATATTTTTTGGCACGCCCAGTGGGACTAAGGAGGGCGTCTGAGAAGAGTGATTGTTGCATCAAAACACACGAGTTTCCACATACAGTTTTGAGTGTTGGTAAAATATTAGTAAATAGTGGTTTAACACGAGTATATAAATCGTAAGCAATATGAAAGTATAGAGTAAGAATATGCTCACGATCACACTTCGAGCTAAGTGTGTGAGACGTCGTCTTCTAAATTACGAACTTCGGATGCAATCCTGGACGAGGCCACAGTTTAACCGTGTGCCCTTAAACTCTTATTACCCGCCTATGTGCTTCAGGCCTCCGTGGGTAAGAGAGTTCCCAAGGTACAACGCCCAACCTCGTGTACAAGAAGGAAGCACTTCCGTACACCTTTCGAACCTTTCGTAGCCTTAGAACTCCGACACAAATGAAAGTGAGAAATGCTATGCTATGGAGGGAGAAGTAGAGAGCTCAAGGAAGAGTGTGAGCTGGGATGATTTGGAATGAAGGAGGTGGGCTCCTTTTATAGGCAGCCTTGGACCTCCAACAGCCAAATCCGGATTTAATAGGGCCATTAACCCACCCATTAAATGGGCTGTTACAAGACCCATAAGAATTTAAAATTCGAATTTAAATTCAAATGGCAGCTGGCAAGAGAAGGTTCCAGAACGTGGGCTTGTCCAAACGGAAGTCCAAGAAGCCCAGAGGACTTTTTGGGCCTAGGATCGCTACAACAAGTCCGGCCCAGTTCTAAAAAGATAAGGCCCTGGAACCTGGAACAATTCCCACAAACCCACAATCCCGCAACCCGCAACCCGCCCGGCCCGGCCCGGTCTGGGACGGGGCGGGGCGCGCGCGCGCGCGTGCGTGCGTGCCGAGCCGAGCCGGACGGACGGACGGACGGCGCGAGGAGCCTCTCCCTTCTCCACCAGTTTACCCATGCTAGACTTCTAGTCCCTTATAAACTTGTCTCAGCATGGTGCGCTAACCAATGTGGGATTGTGCTTATTTTAATAACAACCATACCACTTTAAAGCCAATTTTTATTCACCCCGAGAATTGGATTTTCGCAAGTGTTATATATCGTTACGAAGCTCTATCAACAAGCTTCGTATTGATCTCATAAACACCCAAAACCAATTGGTGTGACCTTCAAATAAATTAGCTCAAAGTTGCCCACTAATTACTTAGTTATTATATTTAATTTGGATTCTCCCTCTAATTAAATATTTGGGCCAGAGCCCAATACACTCACTTGTATTGGGCCATCTCTTCCTTGGTTAATAAACCAATTCTCCAACAATCCCCCACATGAATGCAAATTGGCTTATATATGATATGAGCCTACCAATGCTACATGCAACTTGGAGTTCTGCGAGAATTTGTTGCATCAGGAAAGGTGGTTGAAAGCCTTGAACCTTCCTTAGTGAAATACCTTCGGATATACTTGCCAACCAGTGGACGCGATGCCTTGAACTGTTCGGCATTTCATGTATACCAAGACAAAGGTACTCACACAACTCCTTCTCAAACCACTACTTGGTTCTTTCGTTGTTGTCCATTTTGGCCCTGGACTGCCTTGGAAACTTCATCGAATGCTCTAGAGATTTAGCCCTTAACTCATCTCATAGAAGCGGCCCCTTCACATTCGATATAGGTGATCTCTTATAAGGAGTATCCTGCCATACCCCACTTATATATATACTCGAAGTATAAGGATCATTAAAAGCTTAAAGCTTAACCTTCACATGTACAGGTCTATCACTCTTCCATCATAGGAATAGGCAAGGAACTCAATTTTCCGAGTGCTTTGTTCGACCCTAGCCTCACAATTCGGTTATCCCTTTGAACCTGCAGATCGGGATTTACGATCCAGGTTGGGTTGCCATCATGGGTTTAGGTCATTTCGTGGGCTTTAATCCCATTCCCCTCGACAATACCTCAACTTGGTCTCTCGTTAGACCCTTAGTTAATGGATCCGCGATGTTCTCTTTTGACTTTACATAGTCTAAAGATATCACACCCGTTCTCAACAACGTTCTCACGGATTTATGTCTACGACGTATGTGTCTAGACTTTCCATTATACACATTATTTTGTGCTCTTCCAATAGCTGATTGACTATCACAGTGCACGCTAATGGGAGGCACTGGTTTCGACCACATCGGGATGTCCTCCAAGAAACTTCGGAGCCAATCCGCCTCTTCAGCTGCTAGATCCAACGCTATGAATTCTGATTCCATAGTTGATCTAGCAATGCAAGTTTGTTTGCATGATCTCCACGAGACCGCTGCTCCTCCAAAAGTAAATATGTATCCACTGGTGGATTTTATATTCTTGGAGTCCGAGATCCAGTTCGCGTCTGAATACCCTTCCAGAACGGCTGGATGTCTCGTATAGTGTAATCCATAGTTAGCAGTGTACCTTAGGTATCTAAGGACTCTAACTATCACTTTCCAATGTTCATAATTGGGATTACTCGTATATCTCGATAATCTGTTAACCGAGTTTGCAATATCTGGTCTAGTACAGTCCATGAGGTACATTAGACTGCCTATAACTCTAGAATATTCTAGTTGTCTCACACTCTCTCCGCGATTCTTGCAGAGACTCGACACCACTTCCATAGGAGTTCTTGCAATTACATTGCTATCCTTATCGAATTTGTCAAGTATCTTTTCGACATAGTGACCTTGGGAAAGCGCGTAACCTTCTGAAGTCTTGGTGATTTTCATCCCAAGTATTACATCCGCTTGTCCCAAGTCTTTCATGTCGAAATTTTGTGACAACATTTTCTTGGTAATTTTGATATTATCATTATTACCCACGATCAACATGTCATCTACGTAGAGACAAACTATCACATAGTCGTTATCATCTCCTTTCACGTAGACACATTTATCACATTGGTTTATCTGAAATCCGTTAGATAGCATTACACTATCAAACTTTTCGTGCCATTGTTTAGGTGCTTGTTTTAGTCCATACAAGGATTTTACAAGTTTACACACCTTATGTTCTTTACCTGGTACCACAAACCCTTCGGGTTGTTCCATGTAAATCTCCTCTTCCAAATCTCCATTAAGGAAGGCCGTCTTCACATCCATTTGATGGATCTCTAGGTTAAACAAAGCCGCCAAGGCTATGACTAACCTAATAGACGTTTTCCTGGAGACAGGAGCATATGTGTCAAAATAATCAACACCCTCAGTTTGCTTGTAGCCTTTAACAACAAGTCTCGCCTTGTACTTATCCACTGTACCATCAGGCTTCATCTTCTTTTTGAAGATCCACTTATGGCCTAGTGGTTTACTACCCGGAGGTAGATCTACTAGTTCCCAAGTGTGATTATGTAAGATAGACTCTATCTCACTATTCACCGCTTCCTTCCAAAGAGCAGAGTCTGTAGAAGACATTGCTTCTTTGTAGGTTACTGGATCCTTTTCTAACAGATATGTTAGGAAATTTGATCCGAAAGACTTTTCTTTTCTAGCCCTTTTCCCACGCCTAGGCTCTTCAACTTCATCTTGAGGTTCCTCTCCCCCCACATTGCTTCCACTTTGGTCAACTTGACGATCAACACCAGTTCGAGCTTTGTGAGGAAAGGTTTCCTCAAAGAATGAAGCATCCCTAGCTTCTATGATAGTATTTACGTGGATATCAGAGTTATCTGACTTGTGTACCAAGAATCGATATGCAGCACTATCTTGTGCATAACCGATAAACACACAATCCACCGTCTTGGGTCCTATCCTTGTCCTTTTAGGAGGCGGGATCGAAACCTTAGCAAGACATCCCCAAACTCTTAGGAACTTATAGCTAGGCGCATGACCTTTCCATAATTCGTAAGGTGTTTTAGCCAACTTTTTATGTGGTACCCTGTTGAGCACATAGTTGGCCGAAAGCACCGCTTCCCCCCACAAATTCCTTGGTAATCTGGAACTAATAAGCATCGCATTCATCATTTCCTTAAGCGTCCTATTCTTCCTTTCCGCAATTCCATTTTGCTCGGGAGAATAAGGCGCCGTGGTTTGATGAACGATTCCATTCTCGGCACAAACTTGTGCAAATGGAGATTCATATTCACCACCTCGGTCACTTCGAAGATTTTTGATCTTCTTGCCAAGTTGGTTCTCAACTTCATTCTTATAGTGAATGAACATGTCTATTGCTTCGTCTTTACTTCTCATCAAGTAGACATAGCAATACCTCGTACAATCGTCGATAAAAGTTATAAAATAATTGTTACCGCCACGCGTTTGTACGTATTTTAAATCACATACATCAGTGTGGATCAAATCCAACGGTTCCGTGCTTCGCTCAATCGAGTGGGAAGATGCTTTGGCGTACTTGGCCTCAACACAAGTCTCGCACTTATGTTTGTGATCGATGTTAAACTTTGGTAGTAGGTCAAGTGATATTAGCCTTTGCAAAGACTTATAGTTCACATGACCTAGTCTACCATGCCATAAATATAACGAATCCCGAGAATAAGCAACCTTCACTTTCTCATTGGCCTTATCGGCAACATTCATTACATTATTGCTCGTGCTAGCCTTATTGGCGGCACCCACATCAATCTTATCACTAGACTTTGCCTTTGGAGCTAAAGTCATTACACTCATCTTAAAAAGATTGTTGGTCAAGTAGCCCTTGCCAACGAACATCCCTCCCTTGGACATGATGACCTTGTCAGACTCAAACACGAGCCGAAAGCCCCTCTTATTGAGCACCACTCCGGAGATGAGATTCTTCCGTATCTCAGGCACATGCAGCACATCGGTCAAGGTGAGCTCCTTGCCCGAGGTCATCTTCAGCATGACCGTCCCTTTGCCTTCAACCTTCGAGACTGCGGAATTTCCCATGTAGCAGTTCTCATCATCGACAGGTTGATAGGTCTTGAACATCCATTTGTTGGCACAAATGTGGCGGGTAGCCCCCGTGTCCACCCACCATTCCTTCGAGTTCCCACCCACGAGGTTCACCTCGGACACAACGGCCGTGAGGTGCATCTCATCGAGGTCGGAGCTCAAGCTAGCCTCCGCAATGTTAGCATTGGCGGGCTTCTTCTTCTTGCCCTTGCTTGGTCCTGCCGTCTTCTTACCCTCCGCGGCTAGACGTTTGTAGCAATCTTTGGCACGATGGCCGGTCTTATTGCAAACAAAGCAGGCACCAGTAAAGCTCTTGTTCTGAGCATCTCCCTTGGAGTCATTTGAGCGTTTCCGCTTGTTCCCACGGGAGCTCCCCCCGGTCTCGACCACATTGGCCTTAGCAACCATGCCACTTGGTTTCTTATCAACCTTTCGGTTGTCTTGCTCGATGCGTAACCTTCGGATGAGGTCCTCGAGAGTCATCTTCTTCCTCTTGTGCTTGAGGTACATCTTGAAGTCCTTCCAAGATGGCGGTAATTTCTCAATCACCATCGCCACTTGGAGGGCATCATTGATGGCCATTTCCTCGGTTGCAAGATCATGAAAGATCAATTGCAACTCTTCGCATTGTTCCACAACGCTCTTTCCATCGACCATCCGATAGTCGTGGAAGCGCCCGGCCACAAATTTCTTTGCACCGGCGTCGTCAACTTTATATTTGTGCTCCAACGATTCCCAAAGATCCTTAGACGTTTCTTTGGTATAGTAGACGCCGTAAAGCGAATCGTCGAGAGAACCCAAAATATAGTTGCGACATAGGTAATCTTCATGTACCCATGCGCTGTGGATCGCGGTTTGATGCGGATCACTCACATTCTCTTTGGGTTTCTCTTCCTTGACATACCGGCTGAAGTTCAAGGCGGTCAAGTAGAACAACATTTTTTGTTGCCATCTCTTGAAATTTCCACTTTTGAACTTTTCCGGTTTCTCAAGATGAGAATACGGCAGTGGCATTGGGTGTCTATGACCCGGCATAACGGCCTCAGCGCCGCTAGCCCTCACAACAGGAACCTCCTCGTTCAAGTTGTCATCAGCGGTGTTCATCGCACCGGAGTTGTTATGTGGGGGAGAGTTGTTAATTCCAGCCATGATGATCTATATCACCAAAAGATAAACTAAGTCACGGATTAAAATCCAACACTTTTAACAGTTACTTGCAATGGTATAAAAGCAAGCCAACTTTATTATAATGATAATTGTGTAGCAGTGAGCTCTTGAAATTATAAATTAAAAACCCCGTAAGCACTAATTGCTTGTAACGATGTATGAGTAATTAATTATTAAATTATTGGAGCAATAACTGAACAACGTTTTAATGATAAGGGTTAATCAATACTCTACTATTTAATATATTTAAAATATTGCGGAAACATGCTAAGCTGTAGGAAAATAGTTAATTAGTATATTAACTCTATTATTTAAGTCACCAAATGAACACAACGAAATCAAAGGCTTGTAACGAAAACAGATTAAAACTTTTCCAACTGTTTAAACCGATTAGGAACGACGGTGAAATGTTCTAAGCAACAGTTGATCACAATAGGAATATATGAAACTGATTATAATCAAACAGGACAGAACGGTGGACCAATGTAACAACACTTCCAACTTAGTTACGACTATATATACACAGTAACCATAATTTACCAATAATAATAAGAGTTTAAGATTGTTGGTAAAATATTAGTAAATAGTGGTTTAACACGAGTATATAAATCGTAAGCAATATGAAAGTATAGAGTAAGAATATGCTCACGATCACACTTCGAGCTAAGTGTGTGAGACGTCGTCTTCTAAATTACGAACTTCGGATGCAATCCTGGACGAGGCCACAATTTAACCGTGTGCCCTTAAACTCTTATTACCCGCCTATGTGCTTCAGGCCTCCGTGGGTAAGAGAGTTCCCAAGGTACAACGCCCAACCTCGTGTACAAGAAGGAAGCACTTCCGTACACCTTTCGAACCTTTCGTAGCCTTAGAACTCCGACACAAATGAAAGTGAGAAATGCTATGCTATGGAGGGAGAAGTAGAGAGCTCAAGGAAGAGTGTGAGCTGGGATGATTTGGAATGAAGGAGGTGGGCTCCTTTTATAGGCAGCCTTGGACCTCCAACAGCCAAATCCGGATTTAATAGGGCCATTAACCCACCCATTAAATGGGCTGTTACAAGACCCATAAACCCCCAACATAAATAGGCTGTTACTCTCATGAATTTAAAATTCGAATTTAAATTCAAATGGCAGCTGGCAAGAGAAGGTTCCAGAACGTGGGCTTGTCCAAACGGAAGTCCAAGAAGCCCAGAGGACTTTTTGGGCCTAGGATCGCTACAACAAGTCCGGCCCAGTTCTAAAAAGATAAAGCCCTGGAACCTGGAACAATTCCCACAATCCCTCAACCCGCAACCCGCACCCGCACCCGAGCCCGAGCCTGGCCGGGCCCGGTCCGGGACGGGGCAGGGCGCGCGCGCGCGTGCGTGCGTTCGTGCGTGCGTGCCGAGCCGAGCCGGACGGACGGACGGACGGCGCGAGGAGCCTCTCCCTTCTCCACCAGTTTACCCATGCTAGACTTCTAGTCCCTTATAAACTTGTCTCAGCATGGTGCGCTAACCAATGTGGGATTGTGCTTATTTTAATAACAACCATACCACTTTAAAGCCAATTTTTATTCACCCCGAGAATTGGATTTTCGCAAGTGTTATATATCGTTACGAAGCTCTATCAACAAGCTTCGTATTGATCTCATAAACACCCAAAACCAATTGGTGTGACCTTCAAATAAATTAGCTCAAAGTTGCCCACTAATTACTTAGTTATTATATTTAATTAGGATTCTCCCTCTAATTAAATATTTGGGCCAGAGCCCAATACACTCACTTGTATTGGGCCATCTCTTCCTTGGTTAATAAACCAATTCTCCAACATTGAGTCCTTCCTCAAAAGGGACAAAACCGGTCAAAGGTTGTGCTGAAAGAAGACGTCCAGTGAGGTCAGTTGACTTTGGAGAGTATTTCGGCCCTTTTTAGAGCCGAATCTAAAGAAGTTTTCTTCAGAAAAAGTGAAGATAATTGTTTCCTCTTTCTGTGGATACTAAGAACGCCGAAATCGGAGTTTGTACCAGGAAGATACGACCAAAATACTAAAGATTGATCGATCTGTATGATTGAGAAGTCTAATCGAGTTTGGAAGGCATTTTGGTCTTTTTCTTAGCCGAATTAGGAGACTGCTATTTCATGAAAAATTGTATATCTATCTGTCATATTTCCAGGGACACTAAGTTCGCTTCAATCGGAGTTTGGACGAAAAATTTACGTCCATAATACCGAAGGTTAGTCAATCTGAAAAGATGACATTTCTGATGACCATGAAGGAAAGGTTGTGGTATATTTACGGTCTTGCCTTAGCCGGTTATTTTTTGAGTGAAGTTAATTTTCCGCGTGTTTAAGGACGGATACACATCAACGCTTTTCCTAGTGTCAAACCATTGACGTGTGGGGGGCATTGTTGGAGCAGAAAATTAATTTTTAAATTTATTTGACCATGTCTCAGTAAAATAGCCGTATCTTCCTACTCGTATATCCGATTAATGTGATTCTAAAAGCTACAAAAAAGATAAAACACAGATCTAGAACTTTTTAGTTTGTGACTTCTCCAAATTCGGTGTAGAAGGAGGTCAGAATTGGGCCAAATTTCAGGAGTAAGTTTTTTCCTTATTAGGCCACGGATCTGTTGAACCTATTTTGGTAAAAATATTGTAAATTTCTCCTCATGTATTGGATTGATACGATTCTAAAAGTCACAAAGGAAGAAGACAGATATCTATAACTTTATTGTTTATACTTTTTCCAAATGCAGCATAGAAAATGGTCAAATATGGGTTGGAAGTTTCGGGCAGTTTAAGTTTTCTTTATTAGGCCGAGGCTATGTTAAGTTTTCTTGTTCGAAAACGGCCTAGGGTTTTTCCATGGGGCAGGGGCGAACTTATTCTATATAAGGAGAGCTAGGTACAGGCATGAAGGACACCCACAAACCAAACACCAAATTCTTAGCTTCATAACTTTTATCGTAGCTTTTATCTTATGTAGGTTCGTAGCTTTTATCTTTCATGTTTTACATATTTTTCTCCTTTCCCTATCAATAAACATCTTTCCTCCCCACTATCTTTCTTCTCCTCTCTTACCCCGTATTTCTTCCATCTTTACCTATTCGTTTGAATCACTCTTGGGACGACCACTCCGGACCTGTTCTAAAGATCATTTCCGACGTTCTACCACAATTTATTTGCAACATATTTTTTGGCACGCCCAGTGGGACTGAGGAGGGTGTCTGAGAAGAGTGATTGTTACATCAAAACACTCGAGTTTCTACATACGATTTCGAGTCCTTCCTCAAAAGGGACAAAACCGAAAAAAGGTTGTGCTAAAAGAAGACGTCCAGCGAGGCCAGTCAACTTTGGAGAGTGTTCCGGCCCTTTTTAGAGCCGAATCTAAAGAAGTTTTCTTCATCAAAAGTAAAGATAATTGTTTCCTCTTTTTTTGGATACTAAAAACGCTGAAACTAGAGTTCGTACCAGGAAGATACGACCAAAACACTAAAGATTGATCGATCTGTATGATTGAGAAGTCTAATCGAGTTTGGAAGGCATTTTGGTCATTTTCTTTGCCGAATTAGGAGACGGCTATTTCATAAAAAATTATATATCTATCTGTCATATTTCCAAGGATACTAAGTTCGCTTCAATCGGAGTTTGGACGAGAAATTTACATCCATAATACCGAAGGTTAGTCAATCTGAAAATATGACATCTCTGATGACCATGAAGGAAAGGTTGTGACATATTTACGGTCTTGCCTTAGCCGGTTATTTTTTGAGTGGAGTTAATTTTCCGCATGTTCAAGGATGGATACACGTCAACACTTTTCCTAGCGTCAAAATATTGACGTGTGGGGGGGCATTGTTGTAGCGGAAAATTAATTTTCGAATTTGTTTGACCATGTCTCAGTAAAATAGCCGTATCTTCCTACTCGTATATCTGATTGATGCAATTCCAAAAGCTACAAAAAAGATAAAATACAGATCTAGAACTTTTTAGTTTGTGATTTCTCCAAATTTTGTGCAGACGGAGGTCAAACGTGGGCCGGAATTTTTGGGAGTAAGTTTTTTCCTTATTAGACCGCGGATCTACTGAACCTATTTTGGTAAAAATGCCGTAACTTTCTCCTCAAGTATTGGATTGATACGATTCTAAAAGTCACAGAAGGAGAAGACAGAGATCTATAACTCTGTTATTTATGTTTTTTCCAAATGCAGCATAGAAAATGGTCAAATATGGGTTGGAAGTTTCGGGCAGTTTAAGTTTTCCTTATTAGGCCGAGGCTATGTTAAGTTTTCCTGTTTGAAAATGGCCTAAGGTATTTCTATGGGGCTGGGGCGAGCTTATTCTATATAAGGAGAGCTAGGTACAGGCATGAAGGACACCCACAAACCAAACACCAAATTCTTAGCTTCATAGCTTTTATCGTAGCTTTTATCTTATGTAGGTTCGTAGCTTTTATCTTTCATGTTTTACATATTTTTCTCCTTTCCCTATCAATAAACATCTTTCCTCCCCACTACCTTTCTTCTCCTCTCTTACCCCATATTTCTTCCATCTTTACCTATTCGTTTGAATCGCTCTTTGGACGACCACTCCGGACCCGTTCTAAAGATTATTTCTGACGTTCTACCACAATTTATTTGCAACATATTTTTTGGCACGCCCAGTGGGACTAAGGAGGGCGTCTGAAAAGAGTGATTGTTGCATCAAAACACACGAGTTGAGGACCAAATAGTTTCTGAATTCTCATTCTTAAAGGACTTGTATCTCATTGCTTGGAGTTCAGCACTAAATTCCTCTGTTAATTTTGCAAAGTCCTCCGCAATTTTCCTAATTTGCATGGAAATATACCATCTCTCATAATTACCATTGTTCCCCATAAATCCCTCATAACTGATTATGATTTGACAAGATAAATCGAAAATTCATAATCAACCTACAGAATGATCAATCTTTGGTATTTTGGTTGTATCTTTTCCGTCCAAACTCTGATTAAAGCGATCTTGATGTTCTTGGAAAGCTGAGAGATAGATCTTCAATTTTTCTTGAAATAGCCATCTCCTAATTTGGCCAAAAAAAGACCAAAATGTCCTCCAAAACCGACTGGACTTCTCAATCATACAGATCAATCAGTCTTCAGTGTTTTGGTCGTATCGTCCTGGTAGAAACTCCGATTTTGGTATTTTTAATATCCACAGAATGAGGAAACAACGATCTTCACTTTTGATGAAGAAAACTTCTTCAGATTCTGCACCAAAAAGTGCCCGAACACCCTCCAAAGTCAACTAACCTCGCTGGATGTCTTCTTTCAGCACAACCTTTGACCGGTTTCATCCCTTTTGAGGAAGGACTCGAAACTGTATGTGGAAACTCGTGTGTTTTGATGCAATAATCACTCTTCTCAGACACCTCCTTAGTCCCACCGAGCGTGCCAAAAAATATATTGCAAATAAATTATGGTAGAACGTCGGAAACGATCTTTAGAACGGGTCCAGAGTGGTCGTCCCAAGAGCGATTCAAACGAATAGGTAAAGATGGAAGAAATACGGGGTAAGAGAGGAGAAGAAGGATAGTTGGGAGGAAAGATGTTTATTGATAGGGAAAGGAGAAAAATATTTAAAACATAAATGATAAAAGCTACAAACCTACATAAGATAAAATCTACGATAAAAGCTATGAAGCTAAGAATTTGGTGTTTGGTTTGTGGGTGTCCTTTATGCCTGTACCTATCTCTCCTTATATAGAATAAGCTCGCCCCAGCCCCATAGAAAAACCCTAGGCCATTTTCAAACAGGAAAACTTAACATAGCCTCGGCCTAATAAGAAAATCTTAAACTCCCTGAAACTTCCAACTCATATTTGACCATTTTCTATGCCGAATTTGGAAAACGTATAAATAACAAAGTTATAGATCTCTGTCTTATCCTTCTGTGACTTTTAGAATCGTATCAATCTAATACTTATGGAGAAAGTTACGGTATTTTTACCAAAATAGGTTTAGCAGATCCGCGGCCTAATAAGGAAAAAACTTACTCCCGAAACTTCCGGCCCAAGTCTGACCTCCTTCTGCACTGAATTTGGAGAAGTCACATACTATAAAGTTCTAGATCTGTGTTTTATCTTTTTTATAGCTTTTGGAATCACATCAATCGGATATACGAGGAGGAAGATACGGCTATTTTACTGAGATATGGTCAAACAAATCCGAGAATTAATTTTTCGCTCCAACAATGCCCCCGACACGTCAATGTTTTGACGCTAGGAAAAGCGTTGACGTGTATCCATCCTTGAACATGCAGAAAATTAACTCCACTCAAAAAATAACCGGCTAAGACAAGACCATAAATATGTGGAGAATGTACCATCAAACCTGTCGAGACCTAGCTGTTGTAGGCGTGCAGTTGATCACTCATCTCGAGATATCCGTGTGCTCACGGATTTCTCTCAAAAACTTGATTTAGGCCTACATGGTTGAGTGGGAGCTCTACGTCCTTCGTCAAAATGACTACACAATTGTTGTTGAAGGTCTCTAAGCTTTTTTATTTACTTTTTAATTTTTTGCTCCAACCTTCTTCGTTGAGTCTTCATGAGAGTCGACCGATGAGACTCCAGACACTTGCCCAGTGTGGGTTTGGCTTTCTTGGCATCTTCTTTCGCATAGGCTTGGTATGATAACTTGGAAACCTTGTAGGCCGATCACTCCTTGTGGGTCGTGTCTCACATGGTTGTTTCTCGGACCGCGAAAGTTCTTCCTTAGGCACCCAAACCTTGAAGGGTTTCTTTCTTTGGAGAACTCATTGCTCGGTTGCCAATTGAGTGACCACGTCTCTCTTAACCCACGCGTACTGTAATATCCTAGTCCTTTAATCATATTTGTCTGACTTAAGTGAAGTATACTTAGTCGTAATGATATATTGGATTCATATTTGGAGTAAGATTGCTATGTAAATAGAGTGCCAATGATAGTTGAAAGAAATGCATTTGATATCTCGGACTACCTCAGATATGCTATGATAAATTGAATATAACTTCTTCATCATGGTTCAAAAGAAGATGATTCAAAATGGTATTTAAAGGTAAGACATAGATTTATAAGCTTTGAAAGACATTGACTTTGTCATGCTAGCAATTTGGATCAAGCCTAGCAAGTGGATAAACGAATATATCGAATTTAGATTTCTACATGAGATGTGTGATTTGAAGTGTTCAATGATGTCAATTGGTGTCCTTAGGATCCCATTTCAACCACAACAATCCTTAGTGAATTTATTTCCTTGAGAAGCTACTTGGACAAATTTGGACAGATTGACCTTTGCTTAGTAAATTGGGCATAACATTCTCAATATTGCTTCAAATGGTACAAATGAACTTGATCCAGAAACTAGAAACATAGAGGAACAAATAAGTTGACTATCAAATTGGATAAAAACCAGAGGAAGACCGCCATTCTTGAGCTGCTTGCTTGTGAATGAATCTGATTGGACCCTAGTTTCTTTGTTTGTTTCTTAGAATTAAAGGAAGAGGTGAGTTGATTGCTATTGGACCTCACCCACCTCTTCATATATCTCAGAGGTTTTTTTTGAAGAGGCAGAACACTTATCTCCTTAGTTATAAAACGAAAATTTAAGAGAAAGAAGAGAGAAGGCTGAGAAGGCTGAAAGAGGAAGAAACAAGCTTCTCAATAAAGAATCAAGCGGTAAGCCTACTTCCGTTCCGATTTGGACTTTGAACCTTTGAAAAAAGTTGTAGAGGACTTCAATACCTTTCGTTTGGTATATCATATGTGGAATTTGGATCAGGGAATCGCTGGGAAATTCGTTTTGAATCACACTGTCATTGAAGAAGCACACAGCTAAGGTTGTTGAGGAAAACGTGATCGGTAAGCATACTTAGGCTTCGAATTGGGACATGAAATTTTCACAGCTTATAGAGGACTCTATAAGCTTTCTAACCGTATATCATATGCCTTGTTTGGATGAAGAAATCTTGTTCAAGACTTGGTTGAAGTTCAGACTTATCTGCTGTGTTCAGATTGAAGGGGGTCAAGAATAGAGACTTGGTAAGTGGTTTGTTTGGAAATTTCAGTGAATATGTGGATTCTGAGATATCAAGGACATACAGGGGAAGTCATGTAAAGTGTTATTTGAAGTGGTTATGATCTGAAATTGAGTTACATGTGGTAATTGTTGAAGATGAAGTGGTTGAGCTTCTCTTGTGTTTGGTTTGTGTTGTGATTGCCAAAACAGATTGTTGGATGACATTTATGACCATGAGTAGGCTCTAAACAGATTATACATGTGTGGTATATTTGTCAAGAAAGTAAGGATTGAAAGAGATTGAGATATTTGGACATGTTTGATGCTTGGTTAGACGATGTGTTGTGATTATGTCGTTATCCGTTGTTCTGAAGCGTTGACAGCGATTTGGTTTAGGAATTCAGAGGTTAACCTCGTTATTGTGATTTGGGATTGTGAACAGAATATCCGCAAGGTGTGTGGGTAAAGGAGAATCATTTCGAAAGCTTTAAGTGAAAGGCATTAGATTCAGAAATCAGTGTGATCGGTGGATCTTCATTGTGTAAGCGGATAGACCATGATATGTTGGTTATGTTTGTTATATGCATGTTTCAGATCTTGATTGATGTGCGTCTCATGCATACGTTGTTGATTATGAGATGAGATTGTGCATATGTGATACGTTTGGTATATTGTGATCAGTTTGTGATGAATGTGAGATTTGTGAATGGCCGGCTAGATTGCTAGCTCTGGCTGATTTGGTACATTTGGCATATGTGTGAGGGATATAATTCTGGACCGTTGGGTCATATGTTTGTTAAGATATGTGTTTTGTGAGAGAGATGAACAGGTTTTCCCGTACTAACCGGGGATGTTAGTCTATGAGCTCATAGTTTGGGGATATCACTAGTTTACGTATGTAAGCTAGCTTTGTGTTTGTATGGACGGAGATTCGTTTGGCCATTTGGATATCCCTTGGCAGTCAGAGGAAGGGGCTTTTCAAAACCTGTTCATGGCTCTATGTGTCTGTGTGTTTATATTTATGTTTTCGGTAATTTGTGCATCATATGGTCATCATGCCTTTCAAGTTCAGTTACGTCGAACATGGTTGAGTTCTGTGGCACGTATATCTCAGACATAACTAATATGTTATGTTCTATCTTCTTACTAAGTGTTCCCAAACACTTACCCCCCCTACCAATCTATCTCAGGTTCCGAGGTGCCATAGTAGCGTTGATTCTGGAGTCTATATTTCGAGCCCATCTTATTCGTTCGAGGGCCACACTTTGAGGTCTCCAGACTTGTGCTTCCTTGTACATCTATATAGATGCTCCGTAGTGGTTAGATCCTGGTTTATGTCCGATTTTGAATTTGTCATTTGGAGATGGATTTTTTTCAGATTTTCGTTGATGGTTGTGTACCATCTTTGCATGTGTTGTATCTTTCTCAGGTTTGTATGATGTGAGTATTGTTGAATTTGTGTGAGGCTTGCTAGATTGCACATTTGCAGATGTTTGTCGTGGAGTCTAGCGCCGGTCAGAGCTTGATTGTGTTTGTTTGGTTTGTCGTTGAATGTGTTTTGTTTGTACCCTACGGAGCATAGGATTTGTCGTGTCTTTGTCCTCTATTGGATAATCTTTTCATTTGGCCTCTTAAATGTTGACTTGTTCTAGTAGGGAGGATATGCCTATGACACGTAGAGGTTCTAACACTACGATGAGGGAGCATGGTGAGAGCTCTGATAGAGCTAGAAATGATGCTACATTAGAGCCTACACATTTAGTTGAGCATACTACTACCGCTACTACCACGCCAGCTGAGACTGGTCAACCTGTTAGTGGCACTTCTGGACGTAGAAAGTGGAGTGGTGATGCTGTAGATAGAGTGATGATGGCGATGGAGAAGTTTATCGCTACTCAACAAAGTCAGGCGGAGAAGAAAGCCGCTATGACACTTAGAGATGATACATTGGCAGAGTTTCTGAGGCTAGACCCACCCACATTATCTGGTGTGCAAGATGATCCTCAGTTGTTCCTTGATGAGATGGAGAAGAGGTGGAAGATTCTGAATTGTGATAGTAAAAGAATAGCATTTAAATTGACAGGTGAGGCGGGAGTATGGTTACAAATTGTGGAATCAACTGGATGGACTTGGGATCAGTTTAGCAATTCACTGTTGGATCGCTTCTTGCCTGAAAGTCTGAGAGATGCTCGTGCATTCGAGTTCGAAAGATTGTTGAAGACGCCAGAGATGATGGTGACGGCGTATGAACAGAGGTTTGATTATTTTTCTCGCTATGCAAAGCATCTGATTCCCACTCAGGAGAAGAAGGTGAAGAGATTTGTTCGAGGACTCGATGATGCGATGTTTAAAGTGATGTACCCACGTGGATTCCAATCTTATTCAGCGGCCATGGATTGTGCGAGGACATTGGAGATGCGTGATAATGAGCGGCTTACAGCACAGAAGCAAGCTAAGGTGCAGCAATTTGATAGGCCACCGTAGTATGGTTCAAACTAGAGTTTCGGACAATAGCAGCAAAGGCCAAACTTTCAACCTAATTTCTCGAGAGGTGGAGGAGCATTTGGAAGAATTGGTAGAGGATTTGGGAGAGGAAATGGCCCTCGCGGTCAAGCAGGAGGTCGAGGCCAATCCGGAGGCCCAGTGAATTATTCTAGTTACGGGAAGCAACATCCTGGAAGACCTTGCTACAGACAATCGGGAGCTTGTTTTGGATGCGGTAAGTTTGGACATCATCTTAAAGATTGTCGTGTGGCTAAGGCAAGAGAATATGCGTAGCTTACTAGCTTATCGGGACGACCTCAAGAACAATATAGGAGTCCAGTTAGTCAGAGCCATCAGGGAGAGACTTCGGTTCTTTGAGGAAAGGAGCCGATGGAGCAGAGTGAAGGTGGTCCTGCTTGTGTATATGCTCTCACCAGGAAAGATGCTACGGTGTCTAATAATGTGGTTTCAGGTATACTCCCTATAGGCTTGTCTAATGCTCGAGTCTTGTTTGATTCAGGGTCGACACATTCATTTTTTTTACCCCAGTGTGCTAGATCCTCTGATAGTCGACTTGTGTCATTGAGGGAGCCGTTAGATGTTTGTACTCCTTCAGGTCATATCATTCATGTGCATTTAGTTCTTACATCGTGTGTGATAGTTGGGGATGGTCATGAGATGTTGACTGGCTTACATGTGTTAGACATGGATGATATTGATGTGATTTTGGGGATGGACTGGTTATCGTGCTATCATGCTACAGTGGATTGCTTTAATAAGATTATGAAGTTCAAGCCTGAGGGTGAACCAGAATTTATGTTTCGAGGTGATGGGATGTTGACTCCACCAAGGCTTATTTCATGTTTGAAGGCTTCGAGATTGTTACAGAGGGGTTGTGTAAGTTACCTTGCTATTGTTAAAGAGGCTAATATGGAAAAGGTGACTGTTGATGATATTCCCGTTGTGGAAGAATTTTCTCATGTTTTTTCCAGATGAGTTACCGGGTTTACCACCAGAGAGAGAGATTGAGTTTTGTATTGAGTTGATGCCAGGAACAGAGCCGATTTCGATACCACCATATCGTATGGCACCTGCTGAGTTAAAAGAGTTGAAGATTCAGTTGCAGGATTTGTTGGATAAGGAATATATTCGGCCTAGTGTTTCACCATGGGGTGCTCAGGTGTTGTTTTTATGGAAAAAGGATGAGAGTTTGATGTTGTGCATCAGTTATCATAAGCTGAATAAGGAATAGAGGATATCACTTGGTAATTACTCAATATTTTGGTGGAGGCTCTTATTCTAATTGGTATATATTATACCTTTAAAGGCCCATTTGAGTATATATATAAATAATCTTTCTTCGGGCAGATTTTGATTATGTGACTGGCCAGCACATTATCAGAACACCCTTATATAATTGATATATTCTTATGAATTTATAACTTGGGCTATATCATTTGATTTGATAGAACCTCACCATATGCATGAGTGTATGCCATTGTGAGTCCAACAAATATCAAAAATTTTAATAGATTATGGTTATGGTTTAGCTCGAAGTGAGACTCGGATATATACTATAAAAAGAAAGGATGCATATGGTAAGACTTTGATGTGTCAGAATTTGGTATTAAGTGAATACATGGATTTGATATATGCTGATACATAATGGTTGATATGGATACTTGGATTAGGAGAAGGAAGTAAGGGAAAGGAAGTTGAATATGAAGTTGATTCTTTTGGTGAAGTATCTGAATATTTTGGAAGAACATCATAAACATCTCAGATTGGTATTGTTAATAATGTGAAAATACCAAGTACGTGCCAAGTTTTCTATGATTTAGTTTTGGATGCAAAATGTATTGGTTCTCAGACATGTTCTGCTCAAGAGTGGGTTTGAGGTGTGACATTACACAACAAGAGAATGTCCCTATGTTTGTGGGTCAAATAAAGAAGAATGAGAAAAATTATCCAGAGATAAAAACCATGGTCTTTGCTCTTAAGGCACGAAGACATATTTCATATGAAGAGAAGTTGGAGATCATTTTGTGAAGTAAAAGTTAAGTTAGAATTTGAGACTATTAAGGAATTGCCTAAGCTTATGACATAAGTTCACAAATGACCTATCTTTTGAGATTGAATTATGGAATCTCAATGTAAGAACCTAAGGACTAGTGAGCTTGTGATACAAGTTGAAAATGATGGATTGCCAAGCTTGGAACTTGGAAAAATAGCGTATCGTATTTTGGTGGTATGGATATAAGAGATGTAGCATGGTAGTATGAGATGATCAAGATGAATGTATTTGGAGAGCTTCCAATTACTCTGAGGAGTTATGGTTCTACGTGGGTGGTAATGGACAAATTGACTAAGTCACCTGATTTCTTTGGGCAAAAGGAACTTATGATGCTGATAAGTTCCCTCAGTGACTCAAATATTTAAAGATATGATCTGAGCTATTGGGATCAACATTCGGAGAAGTTGGGACCATTATGATTATGATGGACATTTCAAGATTAGGTGATGGACATTAGAGATAAGTATGGAGCACTCAACTTGCAAAGGGCATATGAGACATTTTGAAATAGTCACACCTATTACATAGCAATGTGAGTGAACTTTCAAATGGAAGTAAATTCGGGGACGAATTTTTATAAGGAGGGGAGAATGTAATACCCTAGTCCTTTAATCATATTTGTCTGACTTAAGTGAAGTATACTTAGTCGTAATGATATATTGGATTCATATTTGGAGTAAGATTGCTATGTAAATAGAGTGCCAATGATAGTTAAAAGAAATGCATTTGATATCTCGGACTACCTCAGATATGCTATGATAAATTGAATATAACTTCTTCATCATGGTTCAAAAGAAGATGATTCAAAATGGTATTTAAAGGTAAGACATAGATTTATAAGCTTTGAAAGACATTGACTTTGTCATGCTAGCAATTTGGATCAAGCCTAGCAAGTGGATAAACGAATATATCGAATTTAGATTTCTACATGAGATGTGTGATTTGAAGTGTTCAATGATGTCAATTGGTGTCCTTAGGATCCCATTTCAACCACAACAATCCTTAGTGAATTTATTTCCTTGAGAAGCTACTTGGACAAATTTGGACAGATTGACCTTTGCTTAGTAAATTGGGCATAACATTCTCAATATTGCTTCAAATGGTACAAATGAACTTGATCCAGAAACTAGAAACATAGAGGAACAAATAAATTGACTATCAAATTGGATAAAAATCAGAGGAAGACAGCCATTCTTGAGCTGCTTGCTTGTGAATGAATCTGATTGGACCCTAGTTTCTTTGTTTGTTTCTTAGAATTAAAGGAAGAGGTGAGTTGATTGCTATTGGACCTCACCCACCTCTTCATATATCTCAGAGGTTTTTTTTGAAGAGGCAGAACACTTATCTCCTTAGTTATAAAACGAAAATTTAAGAGAAAGAAGAGAGAAGGCTGAGAAGGCTGAAAGAGGAAGAAACAAGCTGCTCAATAAAGAATCAAGCGGTAAGCCTACTTCCGTTCCGATTTGGACTTTGAACCTTTGACGAAAGTTGTAGAGGACTTCAATACCTTTCTTTTGGTATATCATATGTGGAATTTGGATCAGGGAATCGCCGGGAAATTCGTTTTGAATCAGACTGTCATTGAAGAAGCACACAGCTAAGGTTGTTGAGGAAAACGTGATCGGTAAGCATACTTAGGCTTTGAATTGGGAAATGAAATTTTGACAGCTTACAGAGGACTCTATAAGCTTTCTAACCGTATATCATATGCCTTGTTTGGATGAAGAAATCTTGTTCAAGACTTCGTTGAATTCGGACTTGTCTGCTGTGTTCAGATTGAAGGGGGTCAAGAATAGAGACTTGGTAAGTGGTTTGTTTGGAAATTTCAGTGAATATGTGGATTCTGAGATATCAAGGACATACAGGGGAAGTCATGTAAAGTGTTATTTGAAGTGGTTATGATCTGAAATTGAGTTACATGTGGTAATTGTCGAAGATGAAGTGGTTGAGCTTCTCTTGTGTTTGGTTTGTGTTGTGATTGCCAAAACAGATTGTTGGATGACATTTATGACCATGAGTAGGCTCTAAACAGATTATACATGTGTGGTATATTTTTCAAGAAAGTAAGGATTGAAAGAGATTGAGATATTTGGACATGTTTGATTCTTGGTTAGACGATGTGTTGTGATTATGTCGTTATCCGTTGTTCTGAAGCGTTGACAGCGATTTGGTTTAGGAATTCAGAGGTTAACCTTGTTATTGTGATTTGGGATTGTGAACAGAATATTCCCAAGGTGTGTGGGTAAAGGAGAATTATTTTGAAAGCTTTAAGTGAAAGGCATTGGATTCAGAAATCAGTGTGATCGGTGGATCTTCATTGTGTAAGCGGATAGACCATGATATGTTGGTTATGTTTGTTATATGCATGTTTCAGATCTTGATTGATGTGCATCTCATGCATACGTTGTTGGTTATGAAATGAGATTGTGCATATGTGATACGTTTGGTATATTGTGATCAGTTTGTGATGAATGTGAGATTTGTGAATGGCCGGCTAGATTGCTAGCTCTGGCTGATTTGGTACATTTGGCATATGTGTGAGGGATATAATTCTGGACCGTTGGGTCATATGTTTGTTAAGATATGTATTTTGTGAGAGAGATGAACAGATTTTCCCGTACTAACCGGGGATGTTATTCTATGAGCTCATAGTTTGGGGATATCACTAGTTTACGTATGTAAGCTAGCTTTGTGTTTGTATGGACGGAGATTCGTTTGGCCATTTGGATATCCCTTGGCAGTCAGAGGAAGGGGCTTTTCAAAACCTGTTCATGGCTCTATGTGTCTGTGTGTTTATATTTATGTTTTCGGTAATTTGTGCATCATATGGTCATCATGCATTTCAAGTTTAGTTACGTCGAACATGGTTGAGTTCTGTGGCACGTATATCTCAGACATAACTAATATGTTATATTCTATCTTCTTACTAAGTGTTCCCAAACACTTACCCCCCCTACCAATCTATCTCAGGTTCCGAGGTGCCATAGTAGCGTTGATTCTGGAGTCTATATTTCGAGCCCATCTTATTCGTTCGAGGGCCACACTTTGAGGTCTCCAGACTTGTGCTTCCTTGTACATCTGTATAGATGCTCCATAGTGGTTAGATCCTGGTTTATGTCCGATTTTGGATTTGTCATTTGGAGATGAATTTTTTTCAGATTTTCGTTGATGGTTGTGTACCATCTTTGCATGTGTTGTACCTTTCTCAGGTTTGTATGATGTGAGTATTGTTGAATTTGTGTGAGGCTTGCTAGATTGCACATTTGCAGATGTTTGTCGTGGAGTCTAGCGCCGGTCACCGACCCGAGAGCGGGTCGTGACACGTACTTAGGCGGCCTTTTTCTATTGCTGGCCAATTTTGACCATGTGACTTGAGGACATTCCAGTAATTTGAAATCTTTGATGGCCGAGGTTGAGCTGGCCCATTAGGTTACTGCTTCACCGTACTCTTGCTTGGTTGAGGAGGAGTTGAACACTTGACTTTATCATCCTTCACCTTCTTTGTCATGAGCACGTCTTGCCTTTTGGCCGGAATAATTTCGGCCGATGTAGGAGCTTCGACTACAATGTTGCATCACTCTTCATGCCCCCCGGGTGAGATTGAATTTTGACTGTAGACTTGGCCCCCTGTATCTTTCCGTTGAGTTGGGAAAAAATTGGGCAAGCGAAGGTGGCTCACTACTCGTGGAACAAAGGGTAACTCGGATCTCCGCAATAGGTGATTCGAATCCCTTAGCCGGCGGAGGCCTAAGAATGTCTTTTGTATTTGATACAACACTTAGGGTTGTCTCAGTTGCCAATGAGACTTGTGTCGGGCATGACTCTTTATTTTCCTCAAATGTGGGCCCTGTAGGCTCGATGGCCGTGGTGTCGGCCAACTGTGGACTAGTCGTCTGTTCGACTTCTTCAATAAGGAAAGAAGATTATGTATATTCGGCCGATTCATGTTCGACCATCTCAATACTTGTCTCAAAATCGCGAGATTCAGAAACTATTTGGTCCTCAACTTTGCGTACGCCACTTGATGCTTCCTCAGTTGCTGATGTAGTCCCTGAATTCTCATTCTTAAAGGACTTGTATCTCATTCCAAAAGTCACAGAAGGAAAAGGCAGAGATCTATAACTTTGTTGTTTATGACTTTTTCAAATTCAGCATGAAAAAGGGCCAAATACGAGTTGGAAGTTTTGGCAGTTTAAGTTTTCCTTAATAGGCCGAGGCTATGTTAAGTTTTCTTGTTTGAAAATGGCCTAGGATTTTTCTGTGGGGCTGGTGCGAGCTTATCTATATAAGGAGAGCTAGGTACAGGCATGAACACCCACAAACCAAACACCAAATTCTTAGCTTCATAGCTTTTATCGTAGCTTTTATCTTATGTAGCTTCGTAGCTTTTATCTTTCATATTTTTCCTTTCCCCCTCTTCCCCATATTTTCAATAAAGTTCTTTCTCTTCTATCAATTCTTTTCTCTTCTATCTATTCTAATTTTTATCTTCTCTTCTCTTTCCCCGTATTTCTTCCATCTTTACCTATTCGTTTGAATCGCTCTTGGGACGACCACTCCGGACCCGTTCTAAAGATCGTTTCTGAAGTTCTACCACAATTTATTTGCAACAATTTGAAAGTTCACCACTAAGTTGTTTAATCCATAAAGTTTGAGAAATTAAACATTGATCCCTAAATCCATTTTTTGTCAAAATTTCATAACAAATGACAAGGGTACCCCTAATCAAAATTATTTTGGTATAAACAAGGGGGCAGGGTGCCCCCTTATTTATCAATAAACAGGTACAACTTTCTAGGTATATTTGGGTAAGCTAACTTCTTCGGCCCTTTCAGATCATCCAAGTAAGCATCCATACATAACATGAAAGAAATATCAAATACCACATAATCAAAAGAAATCGCTAGGGCGTGCTTGGATGACGATATTGTCCACCGTAACCATCCAATATCATAGACATTCTCCAGGTCGAGCTTCATAACCATCTAGCCACTCTGGCTCACCTTCCGAGTCATCGAGTGGACAGTCTCTCACAGAATGACGATATTGTCTGCTATATATCTACCCAAGATAAAGCTCGACTGCATATGGGCTGACCGTGGTATCTAGGAAGAGCTTCAGCCTTGCCACCGGTATCATTGTAATGGTCTTATATAGAAGAACACTACAACGGCTGATAGGTCAGAATTGTGTCAGTATCTCCGGGTCGAAACCTTTGGAATAAGCGTGATCAGGGTTGTATTGGTGTGTGTGTTGGGGGGGGGGAGGTGGAATTGATATGTGGAGAAGAACTCCTGGACATGGGCACATGTGGATGCATCCACCACCGCCGAAAGAAGATGGCCTCGTAGCCATCCATGTCAGAAACTTGTAGAGTTCCATCTGAAATATGATATCACGCATGTCCATCCCTGTAACAGATTCACATGGCCCCTCCGTATGGTGTGCAGGTTAAGTTACGAAACCAATTTGGTAGGAAAAAGATGGTCGACACTCTACCTCTTCAGAATAGAAGAGCCTAAAGTGAGCCACAGCTAAGGAACTCAAGGTGTCTTGGTCCCATATCTTATCTCCCTCAGAGGAGAGGAGGCTCCAGACTTGATTATCGTGCCTGTAAACAATGGTCGAGGCATAGAAAAATCTAGATCACCTCCTTATCTAGTATATTCTTTAGCCCTCGCTAGACGGAGCAAGCCTTTATTTATCCAAAAGTCTAACGCCCGCTAAACCCCCCAAAGGTGCTCCATGTACTTATCATTCCTGCATATGATATGTTCAAACACCTCTCATTTCTACTGGCGCAAGGCTGGTGTGAGTTAGCTCAATACTGTGTTGGCCAGCTCCCCTCGTGGCCATTATACATCAACGAATCACATAGAGATCGTGTGAGCATCCATGCAGCCTAAAATTTGAAAGATCTCTCTCCCTGTGGCTCCTATCCTAGTCCATTCGATACTGTCGAGTATGGCCACTGGACATGCCAGTCACTACTACACAGAACATGGTCTAGTTGCTTGGGTATTCGAGTGGAAACCTTATGGCCCCACCCCTAGGTAAACCCTTAACTAATAAAACCTGCATCAATGAGGCTGAGCGCGTTAATATGCTAAAAAATAGGAGGCTCTGATGAGATAGGGTATTCGAACTTCCCTGACACTCATCCAGACCCTGCCTAGTACCCAGGGAAAAATGATGGATGAGTGGATCGTGGAGAGGTAGATTCTGAGTACACTACGTTCCTAGGCGCATGTGCTAGCGTATATGGCGGTGAGGTAAAAGGTCTCTCAGACAATACGCACATCTGCGTGGATGTACTATTTGAGGTGGTGCATTAATTACACGCTCGTTATAGCCGCCTCTCAGAAGAGTCAGACATCATTGCTTCGTCCCACAGTGATGGAGATAAAGAATGATATTAGTTTAGTCATTATCTGTATTCTTTTAGTCATTATCTATAGTTTTTAGATTCTTATTATTAGGAGTTTAATTTTTAGTTAGATTTTATGTAATAGGTCTCTTTAGGTTCTTTATAATGATACTATTCTGTATTATTTTAATGGATTTAATTGATTTTAGTAATAAAAACTAGGGTTTCTCATATTCGTCTTGTTGCTTCGGTTATTCATCGGATCAAGACTCTATCGCTCATGTTCAACACGTCTTCTTCTACATCAGTTGGCATCAATGACCCGTCAACGCTCTTTTACAATGCCTCCAAAATATGACGCACAAAGGGAGGCGGCTGCCCTCGACCATCTTGAGCATTTCATCGATGTTTTGACACAACAAATTGGCAAGGTTCTGACCTTGCTTCGCGCCCGGGGTACCACCCTACTGGGTCCCGCACAATACGTGCCTCACAATGTGCCACCAACCATTGAGGGGGACGAGGTTGATGAAAATACTGATGACTTATTTGATGGACCAATTTATGACTCCTATCCTAGTGAGAAAGATGAGATCGAAGAAGTTATTCCTAGTGAGTTGGTGAATGTGCCTTTAGCCCAGGTTACCCAGTATTATGAGGTTGAGTATGTCGAGTATATTGACTTTTTCGGAGTTGATAAGTTCGCATATGTTGAGAGTTCTTCATTACTGGATATGCAGAATGACTTCAAGGATGCTGAAAGATCCATCCATAGAGATGAATTCGTGGTCTTTCATGATAATATTGTTGGTTCATAATTTCTAAATATTTATTCTATTGAGATGAAAGATACCAGGTATCAATGCGTTGCTCGAAGGTGTTAAAAAGTGTATCTACGACAATCTCAAGCTGGCAGATGACTTCAAATTTAGAGAAGAATTTTTCCAACTGGGGGAGAATGATGGAGATAAAAAATGATATTAGTTTAGTCATTATCTATATTCTTTTAGTAATTATCTATAATTTTTAGATTATTACTAGGAGTTTGATTTCTAGTTGGATTTTATGTAATAGGTCTCTTTAGGTTCTTTATAATAGGACATCTTCTATATTATTTTAATAGATTGATTAATTTTGATAATAAAAACTAGAGGTTTCTCCTATTCGTCTTGTTGCTTTAGTTATTCATCGGATCAAAACTCTTTCATTCTTGTTCAACACGTCTTTTGCTGCATCAAATAGCTTTGACCCGTTCCACGTAGGAGAATCCTAGTCTTCGACACAAGCGATCCGCTGCACGCTGTTAGGAGAGATTTTTACGCCCCTCTTGCAATAAAGAGTAAGTACGGGATTGTCGTCCCACGAGAACTAAGTTCTAGGCCACAAATACGACTCAACCATTAGTTTAGGACTATAAGTAAATGATATGTCAATTCTAAACACGAGTTCGTTACTACAACGACTAAATTATAAGAAGATTTAAACAATAATAGAAAGAGTGGGCTTGGTACCAATGACACCTAGATAACCAAATGGCTTATGGGGTTCATTAAGTTCGTATTATGGTCAGAGTATTTCTAAAGCAACTAATTAACGCTCCCACGACTAATTAGTCTAAATCGATCATTAATTAGGTTTAGTTGAACTTATTACACTCCTATGACTAATTAGCCACATAATCTAACTAATTACTAATTATAACAATCACCCTATAGACAACTAACTACCTAATGAGATCCATCATCAATAGGCAACTAGTTAACTAGTTAAATAGTCCATTAATCCTAACCCCTCCCAGCAATTAGAATTAATTGAGTTCATAATCAAGGTGATCAAGCAAGATTAAGCATTAAACTCATTAACTAGTTCACAAACCTTAATATTTTAACCCCACTAAACCATAGGCTAAGTAGATGCCATCAAGGTACCTAACCCACAAATCAACTACTCACACATATTCATCAAATAACACAAATTATCCATTGAACAATGTAAATAAAACATGAGCATAAAGATAGAGTTTAAGAAAGCTCAATGAGTCTTCAAGAGCTCCCTCCTAGCTCCTTTTTCAAGTTCCTTCCAAGCTTCTCTACAAGCCTCCTCTCTAAGCTCTCTCAATTTCTCTCTATATTTACTCTCCAAACTCTCTACAATGGTGAACCAAGTTTTCTCTACAAGCTCCTACAATGATGAGCCAACCTCCTTTTCTAAAAGAGAAGGGAGTTAATGGAGTGAATGAGTAAAAAAATGGGTAGTGGAGTGCATGAGTGAGGGTGGTGGAGTAGGTAATGGAGTAGTGGAGTGGAGTTGGTGAGTTAAGTGATGGAATGCCAGCCATGAAGTGGTGGAGTGCCAGCCATGAAAAGTCATGGGAAAACCCGGAATGGGCCCAAAATAGGCCATGAATTTCGGCCCATTTTGTCTAGGCAAGTTCTCAATTTTAACACTTGACTTTGGACATATTTTTCACCCTCTTGGACTCCGAATCTGAAGAATACCATTAGAGACAAAGTTGTAGCCACGGATGTCTTCTTTCTAGAATAGCCTCATTGTCTCTATTAAACTTTGTATGCGAAAGTTATCTTCATTTGAGTCGCTCAAGGTCAGTCTACCCAATGTCATCGCGGTTGCCATCGTGCACCATTCTTCACAGCTGATCTAATCGCCTAAGACACGCTCCAAGGTGCACCAAAATCCTCCTCGAATCTTCGCAAAGTCTCCTAGCAATAAAATGAATAAAATGCAATGAAAATCACAAGAACTACACTAAAATATTCAAAGCACGATATATAACAATACAACAATACATAACACACAAAAACACTAGAAACAATGGAAAATCGACACTAAAACATACATAGATGATAGAGTGTTTCCACACTCATCACACCCCCACACTTGAATCATTGCTTATCCTCAAGCAAGACTCATACAAACACAATCACAATCACATAAGAAAGAAAACATGATAAGGACAAGACTAGGCATGATTAATTCACAATTTAACTCCCCTAAAAATCTCAAACTCACATCAAAAGACCACCCCACAACCTAGCTAGTTCATCAACCCAAACACAAAGAGTAAGACCCGGTAGATACCTCACCACTCGGTGATTTAATCAAGTGTTATCACTATGTAAAAGACACTAAAAGGTTAACCACTTAGAGGTTCAGAAATTTTTAGCTCATGATTTGTAAGTAGCCAACTTCCTATCTCTCGCGTACATGACCGATGTCTTTCAAAGTATCCTACTTCCTACTCAACAGTGTCTCAAAGTCGTGTGGTAATTTGTGAACAAAGGGACTCAATCAGGTTATAGTGGGGCTAAGGTAATGGTGAGGTAATATATATGGATAGTAGTTAAATCACCCAATCCGAGGACTTATTGCTAAAGTACTCTAGTCTCTCGTTTATTTTAAACATCCTCACCATAAATAATTAAAGCACACTCTCAAAATTCACCCATTTCCTAAGACTGCGTAGCACGAGTTATGCCAATAATTAATGCCTTATTCAACCTTCACTTCCCTTTCTTTCTTTTTTTTCTTTTTCCTTTTCTTTTTCATTTTTTTCTTTTCTTTTTCATCATTTTTTTCTTTCTTTTACAAACACAAACTTGGCATTTTATAGGCAAAAACTCGGCTTCTTTGTATGGTCTCTCAATTACCCAAATTTATAATAAATTAACCCATAAGAATACTAAGCTACCAACTAAACCCAATGCATATCATCCCCCAAAAGGTGTAAATCTATGCGTCCTCGGACCAGATGACCAAATAAGGAGGATGGTGGATATGAAGCTTAGAGTTGGTTTACATATAATATGATCAAAGAATGGCAAGGCTCAATGGGTTAAAAATAATGGATATAAGAGTTCTTGGCTCTAACGCTCTAGGCTCAATTTCAAAGGACTTGCCCCGACATTCACTAACGCCACACAACCAAGACCATGTCAAGTACTAGTAGGATACCTCGATCAACCGAACTCACGTAGGCACCTCATGAATAAATGAAGACAGTTGTCTCCTCCTTCGGCTCAAAGTTCCTTACAAGGTCACTCATCAACCCTCTAGTCTAATCTACATAGTGACTACTAGTCCAAACAACCGAGGGTGAGGTTTCTACAAGTTCTTAGGCCTTGTGCTCGAGTTCATTTCCTAACTAGATGTGTGGTAAGCTTCTAACACAAGTTAAAGAATTTTGAAGGGGGTCAAATTTTGAAAATTCATGCCAAATCAATGCCTAACAAAACAACCTAGACCTAAACACACAAAGGATTCCTAAGTGGAACCACACCCCCACACTTGGAAGACACATTATCCTCAAGGTGTAGGGAGCACATAGATATTTAAACAATTAAGTTATACTAATAAATACATTAAGAACCAAGAATAAACATCAATCAAATATAAAGAACAAGACATCACAAAATATAGAAAACTCAAGACATCACGAAGACAAGAAAATAACGAAAGAAAAACAAAGTGCTAGGAAACTTCCATTAGTCTTGAGTTGGAGATGGTGGTGGTGGTGATATGTTATATCAGGATCGTTCCATCATTTGCTGGATGTAGTAGCCTTGATGCCAAAGTTCCCATTCCATTCATTTGTTCTGGGCATTTATGGTGTGCATTACCTCTAGGACCTTGCTCCATCGATCAGTTGGGTGGATTGGGAGGATTTAGGAGCTAGGGTTCTAATAGGTTTAGTTGGAAAATATTTGAGACCCCTTACACCCCGAACTAGAAAAAGTCATTAACTACAAAGTTGTCGGCCTATCTCTTAGCTTTCCATGGCAATAAAAATGACCTCAATCTGAGTCTCGAACACTAAGATATGGCCTATTTACTAATGATAGGTGACGTGACCTTGTGCCTTCGAAATGCCCCCGACTTCCAGAGAAATGCCACGATCGTGGCAGGGGCTGGGCCACGACCATAGCTTTTGATGATGAGCCACGACCGTGGCCTTCAAATTTTTTCAAGTTGTGGACTTACAGAGATTTTGCCACGACCGTGGCCCTTATTTTCCATATTCCTTCGATTTGAGACCCCCTCTACCCCAAACTAGAAGAAATCATCAACTAAAAAGTTGTAGGCCTACCTCTTAGCTTTCCATAGTAATAAGAATCACCTTAATCCAAGCCTCAAGCACTAAGATATGGCTTATTTACTAATGATAGGTAAGGCTGCCTTGTGCCTTCAAAATGTCCCCGTCATTCCAGAGATTTGCCACGACCGTGGTGGGTTGGGCCACGACCTTGGCCCTTGTTTTTCACCATCCTTCAATTTTTGACTCCCCCGACATGTCTTGTGACCCTCATTGACCATCCAGAAGTCTAAGACAAGTCCAAAATTCTTGAGATCACCTTCAAAATGCAAGAGAACCCATAGGCATGAACCAATGCTTCAAAATCATATCCGAATAAGAACAAGCGTAATAAGAAAAATACATATAAACTATGACAATATAAAGACAATACAAAAACATGCTAAGTTATAGTCGTTAGCTTGACTTTACTCCCCTTTTTCATGCATCGGAGGGTGAAGTCACGGATTGCACTTCCGCTTGTCGTTCAATATTGCCACCAAGGTAAATCTTGCACCTTTGGCCATTCACCTTGAAAACTCCTCCATCACTTCTTTCTAATTTGAGGGCTCCGAATGGGAAAACCTTCACAATTTTGAACGGTCCACTCCACTTTGACTTGAGCTTTCCCAGAAACAGTCTTAACCGAGAGTTATAGAGTAGCACTTGATAACCCTCCTTGAATTCCTTCTTCACGATGTGGGCATCATGTGATCTTTTCGTCTTCTCCTTGTAAAGCCTAGAGCTCTCAAATGCCATGTCGTGGATTTCATCCAACTCTTCAAGTTGCAAAACCCTTCGCTCAAGGGCTTTCTTGTAATCATAATTTAGGGTCTTGATAGCCCAAAATGCTCGATGCTCTAGCTCTACGGGGAGGTGGCATGTGAAAGGAGGGATTTTAACCCCTCTTGCAATAATGAGTAAGTAAGGGATTGTCGTCCCACAAGGACTAAGCTAGGCTGCAAACTTGACTTTACCACTAGTTTAGGACTATAAGAAATGGAGTTGTCAATTCCAAACACAATATGCTACTTGAAATAAAACCGCAACTAAACAAGGTGATGGTTTAAACACTTAAAACAAGAGTGAGCTTGGTACCAATGACAACCTAAATAACCAAATGGCTTATGGGGTTTATTAAGTTCATGATATGGTTCGGATGTTTCGAAGGCAACTAATCAATGCTCTCGCAACAAACTAGTCTAAATCAATTTTTAACTAGACTTAGATGAACTAACCACGCTCTCGCGACAAATTAGCCATCTAATCTAACTAATCACCAACTATAATCACCATCCTTTGGACAACTAGTCACCTAAGGTGATCTCTCATCAATAGATTTCTACTCAACTAGTTAAATGATCAGTTAATCCTAACCCCTCTCGGCGATTAACATTAACTAAGTTCATAATCAAGGTGGTCAATCGAGATTAAGCATTAAGCTCATTAACTAGTAGACATACCTAGGCATATTAACTCCCTAAACTATTGGCTAAGTAGGTGCCATCAAGATACCAAACTCACTAATCAACTACTCACACATATTCACCAAATAACTCAACACATCCATTGAACAAAGCAAGCAAAGCAAGAACATTAAAAGAGAGAGTAAGAGAAAGCTCAAGATGGTCTTCAAGCATCCAATATTCTTCCTTCAAGTTCCCTACACAAGCTTCAACAATGGCTTCTTCAAACTCTCTACAATGGTAGGCCACATTTTTCTCTCTAATTCTATAATTGTTGAGCCAAGTCTTTTCTCTACTCTCTTTTTTTATGATGAGCCCCGTTTTTCCCCAAGAAAAGAGAGAGTTAATGGAGTGATGGAGTGTAAAGGTGGAAGTAGTGGAGGAAAAGGAGGAGGTAGTGGAGGAAAATGGGTTGGAAAGGAGGAGATAGTGGAGTGGAGTAGGTGAGTTAGGTGATGGAATGCCAGCCATGAAACATGATGGACAATTCCAGAATGGTCCCGAAATGGGCCATGAATTTTGGCCAATTTCGGTTAGGTGAGTTCCCAGATTTGAAGCTTGATTTGATATGCGTTTTTCACCCTCTTACACTTCGAATTTGAAGAAGACCATAAAGATAAAGTTGTAGCCACGGATGTCTTCTTTCTAGAACCGCCTCACTCGTCTCTATTGGACTTTTTATGCAAAAGTTATCTTCATTTGAGTCGCTCAAGGTCAGTCTGCCCAATGTCATCGCCGTCCCGATCGTGCACCATTCTTCAAGGCTGATCTAATCGCCTTTGACACGCTCCAAAGTGCACCAATATCCTCCTCGCATCACCACAAAGCCTCCTAGTAATAAACATAAACGAAACAAAATAAAAATCACAAGAACTACACTAAAATATTCAAAGCACGATATATAATAATACAACGATACATAACACACAAAAATACTAGAAACAATAGAAAATCGACACTAAAACATACATAGATGATAGAGTGTTTCCACACTCATGACACCCCCACACTTGAATCGTTGCTTGTCCTCAAGCAAGACTCATACAAACACAATCACATAAGAAAGAAAACATGAGGACAAGACTAGGCATGATCAATTCACAATTTAACTCCCCTCAAAATCTTAAACTCGCATCAAAATGACCATCACAGAACCTAGTTAGTACATCAACCCAAACACAAAGAGTAAGAACCGGTAGACATCTCACCACTCGATGGTTTAACCAAGTGTTATCACTATGTAAAAGACACTAGAAAGTTAACCACTCAGAGGTTCAGAAATTTTAGCTCACGATTTGTAAGTAGCCAACTTCCTATCTCACGCATACATGATCGATGTCTTTCAAAGTATCCTACGTCCTACTCAACTGTGTCTCAAAGTCGTGTGGTTGCTCATGAACCTAAGGCTTTCAATTAGGTTGTAATGGGGCTAAGGTATTGGTGAGATAATATATATGGATAGTAGTTAAACCACCCAATCCGAGGACTTGTTGCTAAAGCTTTCTAGTCTCTCGTCTATTCTAAACATCTTCACCGTAAATAGTTAAAGCACACTCCCAAAATTCACCCATTTTGTAAGACTGCGTAGCACGAGTTATGCCAATTATTAATGCCTTATTCAACCTTCACTTTCCTTTCTTTCTTTTTTTTTCTTTCTACCAACACAAACTTGGCATTTTCTAGGCAAGAACTCGGCATCTTTGTATGGCCTCTCAATTACCCAAATTCCCAATAAATTAACCCATAAGAACACTAAGCTACCAACTAAACCCAATACATATCATTTCCCAAAAAAAATGTAAACTTATGTGTCCTCGGATCGGATGACCAAAGGTAGGGAGGATGATGGATATAAGGCTTAAAGTTGGTATACATATAATATGATCAATGAATGGCTAGGCTCAGTGGGTTAAAGCAATAGATATAAAGGTTCTTGGCTCTAAAGCTCTAGGCTCAAATTCAAAGGCTTAGCTCCCGTCATTCACTAACGCCACACAACTAAGACCATGTCAAGTACTAGTAGGATACCTCGATCAACCAAACTCATGTAGCCACCTCATGAATAAATGAAGACGGTTGTCTCCTCCTTTGGCTCAAAATTCCTCACAAGGTCACTCATCAGCCCTCTAGTCTAATCTACATAGTGAGACCACTAGTCTAAACAACCGAGAGTGAGGTTTCTACAAGTTCTTAGGCCTTGTGCTCGAGTTCATTTCCTAACTAGGTGTGTAATAGGCTTCTAACAAATGTTAAAGAATTTTGAAGGGAGTCAAATTTTGAAAATTCATGCCAAATCAATGCCTAACAAAACAACCTAGTCCTAAACATACAAAGGATTCCTAAGTGGAACCACACCCCCACACTTGAAGAACACATTGCCCTCAAGGTGTAGGGAGCACATAGACATCTAAACAATTAAGCTATACTAACAAACGCATGACTAACCAAGCATGAGAATCAATCAAACATGAAGAACAAGACATTACAAAGACATATAGCAAACTTAAGACATCACGAAGACAAGAAAATAACTAAAGAAAAACAAAGTGCTAGGAAACTCCCTTTAGTCTTGAGTTGGAGATGGTGGTGGTGGGATGTTGTATCCGGATTGCTCCACCATTTGCTGGATGTAGTAGCCTTGATGTCGAAGTTCCCGCTCCATTCGTTTGGTTCGGGCATTCATGGTGTGCATTACCGCAAGGACCTCGCTCCATCGGTCAGGTGCGAAACCGGGCACACGAGATGGTTCTGCATCTTCGCCTCCTTCCTCTTGATCTGCCTCGCCTTTGTTGTTACCTCCCCCCACAGATTTTGGCCTTTCATCTTGGTGTAACTTCCAACATTGTCTCTCCGCTGGGCGGAGGAAATGAGAGTACTTGTTCACCACCTTTTTTAATATAAGAACTGTCGGGCTTGAGGACTTGCGATTGCAAGTTAACTTGCGATCGCAAGTCGGGTCATTTTGATTCCCGTCTGTGACTATGAAGGACCTGCGATCGCAAGTTGGGTCGATTTGGGGACTTTCTGTAACTCTTGAGGACTTGCGATCGCAAGTTGGTCCCTTTCGAAAACAGGTCGATCCCAGTTTTGGATGGGGGCTACGCCCCCGTATGTCCCTTATCGATCATCCAACCGTCTAGATCACCTTCAAAATGTAAGAGATCCCATAAGCATGAACTAACACTTCAAAATCATACCCGGATAAGAACAAACGTAATGAGAAAAACACAAATAGACTAAGACAATACAAAGACAAATACAAAAACATGCTAAGTTATAGTCGTTAGCTTGACTTTACTCCCCTTTTTCATTCATTGGAGGGTGGAGTCACAGGTTGCACCTCCGAACTTCGTTCAATATCTCCACCAAGGTAAATCTTGCACCTTTGGCCATTCACCTTAAAAATTCCTCCATCTTTTCCTTCTAACTCGAGGGCTCCGAATAGAAAAATCCTCACAACTTTGAACGGGCCACTCCATTTTGACTTGAGCTTTCCCGAAAAAAGTATCAATCGGGAGTTGTAGAGTAGCACTTGATCACCCTCCTTGAACTCTTTCTTCACGATGTGGGCATCATGTGATCTTTTCGTCTTCTCCTTGTAAAGCCTAGAGCTCTCAAATGCCATGTCGCGGATTTCATCCAGCTCTTCAAGTTGCAATACCCTTCGCTCACCGGCTTTCTTGTAGTCATAATTTAGGGTCTTGATGGCCCAAAATGCTTGATGCTCTAGCTCTACGGGGAGGTGGCACGCCTTGCCATAAATAAGTTTGTATGGGGACATCCCGATAGGCATTTTGAATGCCATTCGGTATGCCCATAAGGCATCGTCAAGCTTGTTTGCCCAATCCTTTCTTGCTCCTCCAACCGTCTTTTCTAGGATCTTCTTCAGTTCTCGGTTGGAGAGTTTGACTTGCCCACTTGTTTGGGGGTGATAAGGTGTAGCAACCTTGTGAGTGACCCCATACCTCTTCAATAAAATATCAAATGGTCGGTTGCAAAAGTGTGAACCGCCATCGCTTATGATAGCCCTTGGCACTCCAAATCTTGAGAAGAGCTTTTTGATAAAGCGAACGACCACCTTAGCATCATTAGTTGGTGATGCCCAAGCTTCCACCCACTTAGATACGTAGTCCACTCCCACCAATATATACTTGTTTCCATAAGAGGTTGGGAAATGTCCCATGAAGTCCAACCCCCAAACATCGAAGAGCTCCACTTCAAGAATTCCAGAGAGCGGCATCTCATTCCTCTTTGAGATATTTCCGGTCCTTTGGCATCGATCGCACTGAGCAACAAAAGTACGAGCATCCTTAAAAATATTGGGCCAATAAAACCCACATTCAAAGACTCTTGATGGGGTCCTGGTTGCTCCATAATGACCGGCATACGGGGTACTATGACATTGCTCCAGAATAGTCATCACTTCATCATCCGCAATGCACCGTCGAAGCACTCCATCGCTACACCTCTTAAAGAGATAAGGCTCATCCCACAGAAATAGCTGAGAATCCCTTAGAAATTTCTTTCGTTGGGGATAACTCAAAACGGATGGAATAATGTCGCCAACAAGGAAGTTGGCAAAATCAGCATACCATGGTACCACCACATGATTCACCATCATCAAAGCTTCATTTGGAAACTCTTCTTGAATCTCACCATGAGTCTCCATTCCTTCGCTATGTTCTAGCCTAGAGAGATGATCCGCGACAACATTTTCACAGCCATTCTTATCCTTGATGGATAAGTCAAATTCTTAGAGCAATAAAATCCAGCGCATGAGTCTAGGCTTGGCATCATTTTTGGAGAATAAGTACCTCAAAGCCGCATGATCTGTGTAGATTATCACCTTCGACCCAAGTAAATATGGTCAGAACTTGTCACATGCATACACGACCGCAAGCAACTCCTTCTCGGTGGTGGTGTAATTTAGTTGGGCGCCCGCCAACACTCTACTTGCATAGGAGATGACATGAAGCTTCCCCTCCTTCTTTTGACCAAACACACATCCCAATGCGATGTCGCTCGCATCACACATCATCTCGAATGGTAGCGTCCAATCCGGAGAAGAGATAATCGGAGCTATGATAAGAGCTTTCTTCAAAGTATCAAATGCTTGAAGGCATGGCTCATCAAAATCAAAGGGTACATCCTTCACAAGCAAATTAGTGAGCGGCTTCGCAATAAGAGAAAAATCCTTGATAAATCTTCAGTAGAAACCGGCATGGTCAAGAAAAGCTCTTACTCCTTTAACTGAAGTCGGTGCTTCCATCTTCTCTATTGCTTCCGTCTTGGCTCTGTCCACCTCAATGCCCGCTCGGGAGATCTTATGCCCAAGAACTATCCCTTCATCTACCATGAAATGACATTTCTCCCAATTGAGAACGAGGTTCTTCTCTTCACATATTTCCAAGACCTTGTCCAAATTGGCCAGGCAACTATCAAAGAAGTCTCCAAATACCGAGAAATCATCCATAAAGATCTCCTTAATTTTCTCATTCATCTCCCAAAAGATAGCCTCCATGCATCATTGGAATGTTGCGGGAGCACAACTCAAACCAAAAGGCATTCGTCGATGGGCAAAAATACCAAAAGGATAAGTGAAAGAGGTCTTCTCTTGATCTATTGGGTATATTGCAATTTGGTTATAGCCTGAGTACCCATCCAAAAAGCAATAGTGAGAATACCCGAAAATTCTCTCCAACATTTGATCAATGAATGGCAGAGGAAAATGATCCTTACGTGTGGCATCATTCAACTTCCGATAGTCAACGCACACTCACCATCCTGTCACCGTCCTTGTGGAGATGAACTCGCCCTCATCATTGATCACAACAGTCATTCCTCCCTTTTTCAGGACACAGTGCATCGGGCTTACGCATTCAATATCGGAGATGTGGTAAATAATTCCAGCCTCTAGCAGCTTGATCACCTCCTTCTTTACCACATCTTTCATGTTGGGATTCAATCTTCTTTGTCGATCCACCCTCGATTTTGCTCCCTCTTCCATGTGAATATGATGCATCACAATTTCAGGACTTATCCCCTTGATATCGGATATTTGCCAAGCCATGGCCTTAATCCGGTTGTTCATAATTTTCAGCACTTTCTCCTCTTGCTCCTTGGAGAGCTTGTTGGAGATGATAATAGGGAGTCTCCCTCCATCCTTCAAGAATGCATACCTCAAATGAGAGGGTAATTCTTTTAACTCCAACTTTGGAGCCTTAACAACAGATGGTGGAGTGCGATACTTTAAGTTAACCTCCAAATCCTCATGGAGACTTTTCTTCCCATCTTCATCCTCAAAATCTTCACAGTTGTCCACTTCTTGCTCTTCAAGAATCTTATCCTCAATACTTGCCATGATCTCCTTGCCAAAATCATGGATGCATTCCTCCACCAGATCAATCTTCATGCACGTGCCCTCATCAAGAGGGTGACGTATTGCATCAGACATCTTAACCACCACCTCTTCTTCTCCTACTCGAAGGATCAATCTTCCACCATGCACATCAACATAAGTACGGGCTGTGTTAAGGAAAGGTCGTCCAAGAAATAATGGACAACTTTTATCCTCGACAAAGTCTAGCACCACAAAGTCCACTGGGAAGATAAATTTATCAACCTTTACCAGGACATCCTCCACGATCCCAAATGGCTTCTTTATGGTTTGGTCCGCCAATTGGAGTAGCATCGATGTTGCTTTCACCTCACTTAAGCCTAGTTTCCGAAAGATGGACAAAGGCATCAAGTTGATACTTGCGCCTAAGTCACACAAACACATTGAAAACTCCACATCACCAACAAGACAGGGGATAGTGAAACTCCCAGGATCTTTTAACTTCGTTGGAAGATTCTGGGAGACAAGAGAACTACAGTTAGCCGTTAGAGCCACCGTCTGCCCATCCTCCCACTTCCTCTTCTTAGTGATGAGTTCCTTGAGAAACTTTGATTATTGCGGTAATTGATCCAACATCTCAAGAAAAGAAACACTGATGTGGATGTTCTTCATCTTCTCCATAAAGCCAATAAACTTGTCATCCATCACATTCTTCTTCTTCACTCTTTGAGGGAATGGTAGTCTAGGAGCTTTAGGTGGTGGTGGCACGTAGACTTCTTCTTCAGCACTCTCAACCGGTGGACTTCTCTCTCTCTCTGCCTCTACTTCTTTCTCCTCCTCAATGGCTTCCATAAGATCGTCATTGTTCTTCCGAGTTGCCTCTTGAGAAGCTATTTCCTAATCACTCCTAAAAGAAATTGCATTCACATTTTCTCGAGGATTTGTTTCTGTGGAGCTTGGCAGGGAGCCGGAAGCTCTATGGGAACTCGCCTTTGCAATTTCTCTAAGTTGAGTCTCCATATTATGCATCGCGGTAGCTTGTCCCTTGAGAATTTGCTCCAAGTTGTTCTGCCGTGCCCCTTATTGTTATATGGCTGCCAAAATTTGGCTTTGTTGGCTAACCACACCTCCAACTTCGTGCATAAACTTATCCATCTTCTCAAACTTCTCCTCCATAGCGCCCATTCTATCTGTCAAGAACGCACGTGGTTGGAAACCCGGAGGGGGCCCTTGAGGTTGATACCGAAGAGGAGGTCCTTTATCAGGGACCATCGCCATATTTTTGCCACTATTCCCTCCCTTCCAAGAGAAGTTTGGGTAATTTCTCCACCCGAATTGTAGGTGGAGGAATATGGGTTATTTCCCATCCTATTTGCCCCTTGACCTTGGCCTTGTCCTTGTCCACCAACAAAGTGTGCTTGCTCTACTTCCGTGTTCATCATAGCACATTCTTGCATCTCGTGGCCAACATTTCCACATGCTTCACAAGTCATCCTTATGGCTGCCACATTGGTTTTGTTCAAGCTAAGATCGTTCACTTTTCTTGCCAATAATGCTAATTGGGCTTGAATAGAGGAGACAACATCAACATCAATCACTCCCTTTTGCTGGCTAATAGGTTGTCGTCCTCTCTCATTTGCCATAAGGATGTTTGTAGCTGCTAATTCTTCCACGATGTGGTAGGCATCATCCCTCTCTCTTCTAAAAAAGGATCCATTAGAGGAAGCATCAACCGTCCCCCTTGTAGAGGGTCCAAGACCAAAGTAAAAAGTTTGGAGTAAAGACTCCTCTGATATATTGTGGTGTGGACAACTCCTTTGTAATCCCTTGAATCTCTCACAAGCTTCACTCAACGACTCATTCTCGAATTATTAGAAGTTGTTAATCTCCTTCACGAGTCTATTTGTCTTGGAGAAGGGAAAATACTTGTCAAGGAAGGCATTAGCTAGCTCTTCCCATGTCGTAATTATTGTCCCAACCAGATCCTTATATCATATCTTTGCCTTGTCCTTCAAGGTAAATGGGAACAACCTAAGCTTCACAGCATCGTCGGTAGCTCCATTGTACTTGAAGGTGTCGGCTATCTCCAGAAAATTAGCAATATGTTCGTTGGGATCTTCATTCGGTAATCCATAGAATTGGACCGAAGCTTGGAGCATGTGAATCACCGCTGGCTTGATCTCGAAGGTGTTAGCTTGAATAGCAGGCCTAGGAACTCCAGACATTGCCCCTCTCAAGGTGGGCCTAGCATAGTCCATGAGAGACCTTCGAGGAACTCCAACTCCTTGCGCATCACCTTGCGGAGCTCCTTGTGGAGCTTCTTGCACATGAGGTTGTTGATTCATCCTTGCTTGTGTCCTTCTCTCTTGTCGCATTACCCTTTCCAAGTATCCAATGTCAAGGTCTACTCCGATCGGAATGTTGTTTGTTGAGCGAGTTGAGCGCATGAGACAAATAAGTACCTTGTAAGACAAACAACAAAGACACTAAGTAACAGTAACCAAGTAAACAAAAAATAAATATCCCAATCCAAGTTTGTAAGCCAAATTAAGCGTCTAGTACTTAATCCCCGGCAACGGCGCCAATTGAAAGGAGGGATTTTCACCCCTCTTGCAATAATGAGTAAGTAAGGGATTGTCGTCCCACAAGGACTAAGCTAGGCCGCAAACTCGACTTTACCACTAGTTTAGGACTATAAGAAATGGAGTTGTCAATTCCAAACACAATATGCTACTTGAAATAAAATCGCAACTAAACAAGGTGATGGTTTAAACACTTAAAACAAGAGTGAGCTCGGTACCAATGACAACCTAAATAACCAAATGGCTTATGGGGTTTATTAAGTTCATGATATGTTCCGGATGTTTCGAAGGCAACTAATCAACGCTCTCGCGACAAACTAGTCTAAATCAATTCTTAACTAGACTTAGATGAACTAACCACGCTCTCGCGACAAATTAACCATCTAATCTAACTAATCACTAACTATAATCACCATCCTTTGGACAACTAGTCACCTGAGGTGATCTCTCATCAATAGGTTTCTACTCAACTAGTTAAATGGTCCGTTAATCCTAACCCCTCTCGGGAATTAACATTAACCAAGTTCATAATCAAGGTGATCAATCGAGATTAAGCATTAAGCTCATTAACTAGTACACATACCTAGGCATATTAACCCCCTAAACTATTGGCTAAGTAGGTGCCATCAAGGCACCAAACTCACTAATCAACTACTCACACATATTCATCAAACAACTCAACACATCCATTGAACAAAGCAAGCAAAGCAAGAACATTAAAAGAGAGAGTAAGAGAAAGCTCAAGATGGTCTTCAAGCATCCAATATTCTTCCTTCAATTTCCCTCCACAAGCTTCAACAATGGCTTCTTCAAACTCTCTACAATGGTAGGCCACATTTTTCTCTCTAATTCTACAATTGTTGAGCCAAGTCTTTTCTCTACTCTCTTTTTTTATGATGAGCCCTGTTTTTCCCCAAGAAAAGAGAGAGTTAATGGAGTGATGGAGTGATGGAGTGTAAAGGTGGAAGTAGTGGAGGAAAAGGAGGAGGTAGTGGAGGAAAATGGGTTGGAAAGGAGGAGGTAGTGGAGTGGACTTGGTGAGTTAGGTGATGGAATGCCAGCCATGAAGCGGTGAAGTGGCAGCCATGAAACGTCATGGACAATTCTGGAATGGTCCCAAAATGGGCCATGAATTTCGGCCAATTTCGGTTAGGCGAGTTCTCAGATTTGAAGCTTGACTTGATACGCATTTTTCACCCTCTTAGACTTCGAATTTGAAAACGACCATAAAGATAAAGTTGTAGCCATGGATGTCTTCTTTCTAGAACCACCTCACTCGTCTCTATTGGACTTTGTATGCAAAAGTTATCTTCATTTGAGTTGCTCAAGGTCAGTCTGCCCAATGTCGTTGCCGTCCCGATCGTGCACCATTCTTCAAGGCTGATCCAATCGCCTTTGACACGCTCCAAAGTGCACCAATATTCTCCTCGCATCACCACAAAGCCTCATAGTAATAAACACAAACGAAACACAATAAAAATTACAAGAACTATACTAAAATGTTCAAAGCACGATATATAACAATACAACGATACATAACACACAAAAACACTAGAAACAATAGAAAATCGACACTAAAACATACATAGATGATAGAGCATACCTCTTCAATAAAATCTCAAATGGTCGGTTGCAAAAGTGTGAACCCCCATCGCTAATGATAGCCCTTGGCACTCCAAATCTTGAAAAGAGCTTTTTGATAAAGCGAATGACCACCTTAGCATCATTGGTCGGTGATGCCCAAGCTTCCACCCACTTAGATATGTAGTCCACTCCCACCAAGATATACTTGTTTCCATAAGAGGTTGGAAAAGGTCCCAAGAAATCCAACCCCCAAACATCGAAGAGCTCTACTTCAAGAATTCCAGAGAGCGGCATCTCATTCCTCTTTGAGTTATTTCTGGTCCTTTGGCATCGATCGCCCTGAGCAAAAAAAGTACGAGCATCCTTAAAAATATTGGGCCAATAAAACCCACATTTAAAGACTCTTGATGCGGTCCTTGTCGCTCTATAGTGACCTTGACGTAGCGCGCGGAAGCTCAGCTGACTCGAACGGGTAAAACCTCTTCAAGCACAACTTCCGTTGTGTTAAAGAGTTGGTCCAAGAGTGTTGGACAGCCAGCAAGGGCGAAATAAGGAAAAGGGGCGCACCCTTGGCTCGGATTTGGAAAGAAAGTCTTTCTCTCTTCAAAATGGATTCAAAACTTATTGCTTTATTGCTCACCATGATAGCCCTTTAATAGGGGCGTGACTTAAGGCTACTTAAGGCTTATTGTAAGCCAAAAGTCACAGAGGTTACAGGCTGATTAAGACAGCCATTTATTTCCCTTTTTACATAGATGGTACTTAGACCTTATTAACTACCACGTGGGCTTAATATCCAAATCAGTACATGAACAACGAAAATAATAATAAGGACGTCCCTACGTCATCCTCCTCTCCTTAGGACAAAGCTAGTCCCGAGCGGCCAATCTTGTAGGTGCTGGGAGTGGATCGAAGTAAGGCATCAAATCAGCAACGTTGAAGGTCTTTGAAACACCAAACTCTTCAGGAAGATCGACCACGTAGGCATTGTCGTTGACTCGCCTCTGAATTTTGTAAGGCCCGTATTTCTTAGGCTGTAACTTGCCACCTAAGTTTGCGGGCATCCTTTCCTTCCTGAAATAAACCATTACTTCTTCACCAGGCTGAAAGATTTGCACACGCCGATGATGATCTACATGCGCCTTCTCCTTTTGATATGTAGCTTCCAGCCTTTTCTTGACCGCTTCCAGGACAGATTGCACGTGCTCAGCATAAGTCACCACGGAGGCATTGGCACGTAAAGGTCTTGCGACTGATGAGACATCCACCAAGTGATTTGGCACCTTGGTATACACTAGAGAGAATGGAGATTGTCCTGTGGACCTGTGGACAGCTCCATTGTATGCAAACTTGACGTACGCAAATTGACAAGCAATTTAACGCGCAACCAAATAGTATAGTGAATAAGTAGGGTTTCGAACTGAGGGTTGAACACAAAATCAAGGCAAGTGATTATGCGAAGCGAGAGAATTTAAGGATTTATGAGGTTGTAAAAGGTTGCAAGTAAATAAACAAAATTGAAAATTCAAATAGAAGAGTTGTAAATTCAATAGGAGACAAGCGAGCACGATACCCTATGGATTAACTACCTATGTCAAGATTATGGTTCTATGAAGCTCTTATAGTACCCAGAGTGTTCTAATGCATTCCCCTAACACTTTCGCTCATTAGAGAGATAAAACTAAGATAGCAAAGGCCTAAATTACTAATCAACGCTTTCGCTCATCAATTAGACCTAGAACTAAACTAATCTTAATTATGAAGATTTCTCCTAGCGGGTTATTCTTACGATATCAAGACGTCTCATTAATACCTAAGAACATGCTAATTGGTTCTTTCCATCAATTTTAGTACCTTTCGGTCCACTATCATCAACTCGAATCATAATCTAAGTGGCCAATTTAGATTATGCATTAAGCACACCAATTAACAACTATTATAAAGATAATCGAACCACAATCTAACATAAATAATCAATCACATATTAAGATATCGCACTCACAAGAGAACTACTCACGAAACATATTCATAACACGAGAAAGTTTATACAAGAACATGATAGAAAATAACATTAAAGAGAGAGATAGAAAAAACTCAAGATGTGGTCAAGAGCTTCCTCAAGCATCCTTCTTCAAGCTTCCTTCAAGCATTCCTCCAATGGTGCTCCTCCTTGGTATTCCTCACAACTCTCAATCTCCAACTCTAGTCTTCAAAAACTAGATATATGTCTATTATATCCATGTCTCTATATCCATCCTCTATTTATAGAAGTTGAGATGAGAGCTTTCCTTCCTCTTTTGAGTTGGAAAGCTCTCTTTTGAGTTGGAAAGCTCATCTTTCCACCTAAGGATACCAATGGAGAACATGCCACACATGCCACACATGCCAAGGGAAATCATTACACAAAATATGCCACACATGCCACACATCTCATGTGCAGTTCCAGCAAATAAAAGTGCTAAACAAATTCGAAATGGGCCCGCAATTATTCCGCAAATTTGGAAGCCAGAAATCTGGAATTTCATCACAGATTCGGAGCTTGACTTTGGGACCATTTTTCGGAAATCTTTAACTCATAATTTGAGGATGACCTTTGAAGCAACGTTGTAGCCACGGATGTCTTCTTTCCACGGCCACTTTATTTGACTCCATCGGACTTCGGATGAGCTACTTATCGTCATTTTAGTCCTTCAAGGTCAGTCTGGAATTGAAGACCGGCGGCCGCTGGAATTGGAGACCGGACTTCGGATGAGCTACTTATCTTCATAAGTCAGCTCCTCGCTTTTCTTCAACTCATCCTAGCTCCACTTATCCATGAACTGCTCCAAGTACCTGCCAAAATATACGACAAACAGTAGAAGTCCAATCGAGACTCAAAAACATAAAACAAACAAAAGACTCAATAGGACAAGACCAAAACGGATCAAAACACGATTAAATATGATCAAATCATACAACAAACACATGAGTGTTTACACACTCATCACACTCCCACACTTGAATCATTGCTTGTCCTCAAGTAAACTCAACCATGGGATACTAAACAACATCACAAGAGAAATCAAAATGCAATAAGGAAAAGACTTGGCATGTTTTTTTTCAAAATTTAACTCCCCTCAAAATCTCAAACTCACATCAACAGATCACCCTACAACCTAGCTAGTTCATTAACCAAAACACAAAAAGTAAGACCCGGTAGACACCTCACCTCTAGATTATTTAACCAAGTATTAACACTATGTAAAATACACTAGAAGATTGACCACTCAGAGGTTCGGAAATTTTTTGCTCACGATTTGTAAGTGGTTAACTTCCTATCTCTCACGTACATGGCCGATTTTTTTCAAAGTATCCGACGTCCTACTCAACAATGTCTCAAAGTCGTGAGATTGCTTGTGATCAGGGAGACTTTCATTCGGGTTGTAATGGGGCTGAGGTACACGTGAGATAAAATAGCTGGATAGTAGTTAAATCACCCAATCCGAGGACATTGTACAAATGCAAACTAGTCACTCGTCTATTCTAAACATCCTTACCATAAACAATTCAAGCACACTCCCCAATTCACCCATTTCCTAAGACTGTGTAGATCGAGTCATGCCATCTTATTCATGCCTTATTCCATTTTTACTTCTCTTTTTCACCACTTTTCATTTCTTTTCTTCTTGTTTTTTTTTCTTTTTTTTTTCAAACTTGACATTTACTTGGCAACAACTCGATTTTTTTTCTTTTCGAATAGCCTCTCAATTATCCAAATCACAAACAGATTAAACCCATATCAACACCAAGTTTCCAACTAATCCCAATACATATTATCCCCAACCTATGCGTCCACGGATCAAATGACCAAAGGTCGGGAGGATAGTAGGTATACGGCTTAAAGTTGGCTTACATATAATATGATCAAAGAATGGCTAGGCTCAATGGGTTAAAGCAATGGATTCAAGGGATTTTTATCTCTACAGCTCTGGGTTTAATGTCAAAGAAATTTACCCCCGTCATCCCACTAACGCACACACAACCAGGACTCTGTCAAGTACTAGTAGGATACCTCAATCAACCAGACTCAAGTAGGAACCTCATGAATGTATAGAGACCGTTGTCTCCACCTTCGGCTCAAAGTTCCTCACAAGGTTTATTCGTCAACCCTTTTGTCAAGTCTACATAGTGAGACCACTAGTTTAAGCAACCGAGGGTGAGGTTTCTACAAGTTTCTAATCTTAGTGCTTGAGTTCAATCCCTAACTAGGTATGTGGCAATCTTCTAACATAAGTTTAATAATTTTGAGGGGGGTTAAATTTTGAAAAAAAAAATGCTATACTCATCAAATCATTCCTATGTGGAACCTCTCACCCCCACACTTAAATGACACATTGTCCTCAATGTAGGGGCAAGACACCAACAACATCACAAAATGCAATCATAAACATCACGAGGCACAGAGCAGACACATAACAGAAGTGAGCAGAGGAGAGGAGTTGTACTGCCCTGTCAATCGCAAAAAGGAGGTGGTGGGGAAGGTCGGTGGTGTTATAGACTGGCGAGCTCCATTTGAAACTTAGTTTTTCTCTTCTCTAAACCTCCTGCTAAGACCATTAAAATACTAAATCAACATAATGATACTGAAGCAAACACAAAATAAAGAAAAATTCACTATTAAACGTGCTAATTTAGAGTCGGTAGCTTGACTTTATTACTCCCTTTGGCATTACGGTGGACGGAGGTGCCTATTAGTTACTTGGAACTCTATTTCATCTGGGCCTATGCGGAGAAGTAGCTTGCCATTGTGAACATCCACTATTGCATGACAAGTGTTGAGGAATGGACGTCCCAGAATCAGTGGGTAACTTTCATTAGTAGCATAGTCCAGCACCACAAAATCTACGGGTATGGGAGACTTGTCGACTATGATTATCACATCTTCTATAATCCCGAGAGGTTTTTTCATAGTTTGATCAGCCAGCTGAAGCCTGAAAGGTGTTGGTTTGACATCCCCTAATTTGAGTTTCCTGAAAGTAGCCAAAGGCATAAGATTAATATTGGCACCCAAATCACATAAGCAATGCGGAAACTGAACACTGTTAATAGTGCAAGGAATCGTGAAACTCCCTGGATCTTTTAGTTTTGGTGGCATGTCATTTTCTACCAAAGGGGTCGTCTTGCCATCATTCCGCCTCTTCTTCCTTGTGATGATTTCCTTTAGAAATTCAGCATATTGTGGCTTTTTTTCTAACATCTCCAAGAAAGAGACATGGCTTTGAATGTCTTCCATTGTCTTTATAAATTCAAGGGCCTCTTCATCGATCACTGCTTTATTCTTGACTTGTTGAGGTGATGGTGGAGGAACATAAGAATTCTTTTTTTCACTGATATAAGCTAGTTTCTTTTCAGTAACTACCTCCTCCTCTATGGCTGGCTTGATCGGTTCGGAATGCTCTTTTGGAGAGGACTTATTCTCAAGTGAAGGCTTTCTGCAGAGTCTTTGAGGGAATAGAGGTGGAGGGACATAAGGTGGTGGAGGAATATATGGTTCATCATCCTCGTCCACACTCCTTAATGTGATGGCCATCACTTGTCCTCGCGGGTTGGACTCTGTGTTGCTGGGTAGAGAACCTATTTGCCTTTGAGTGTTTGCTGCAGCCAAATTTCCAAGTTCAATTTCCATCTTCTTGAGTTGCGTGGCCTGCCCCTTCAGATATGTCTCAAATTCTTTTTGACGCTCCTCACAACGATCCATCCGTTGTACAGTTACAGATTGTTGTTGAATAGACTGCTGGATTACTCCAACTAATTGGTCAATCTTTGAGAAGATGTTGACTTGGTTCCCTACCAATTGGTCGATCTTTTCTCCCATTGTTTTGACTTGATCTCCCAAATATGGCTTTTTGGGTTCTTGTTGGGTGTCGGTGTTGTATGGCTGCTTTCCAAATCGAGAGAAATTTGGTTGACTTTGGTTGGAGTAACCTAACCCTCCTGGTTGTCTATCAGCGACAGCTTTAATTTCTTCCAATACTGGACAGTCGTTGGTGGGATGCTTTTCTTTGCAAAGTTCACAAACATCTTGCACTGCAGCTATCTTTTCCTTGCTTTTAGCCAGGTCTTCAAATCTTCTGGTAAGGGCCTCAAGCCTGGCTTCGATCTTGGTGTTGCTATCCACTTCCAGTATCCCTCGGGTTGCTCCTCTGTGTGGTATTCTGGCACGCTCCTTTGGCCATATGTCATTGACTTCTGCCATCTCCTCCATCAAACGAGTGGCTTCGTCAGTAGTATTTCTTAAGAACACTCCTTGAGATGAGGCATCAATATGATCACGAGATGGGCCATCTAACCCATTGTAGAAGATTTTCATGAGGTTCTCCTGTGATATGCCATGTTGAGGGAAAGCTCCTTGGAGATCTGTGAATCTCTCCCAAGATTCATAGATGCTCTCCCCATCTCTTTGGACAAAGGTGTTGATTTCTTGCAAGAGTTTGGCCGACTTGGCCATGGAGAAGAACTTTCGCAGGAAAGCATGGGCTAAGTCTGTCCAACTCCTTATTGTCTCTCCTTTCAACTTGTTGTACCATACACGAGCTCGATCCTTCAGAGAGAAGTGAAAGAGACGTAGCTTCAAGATGTCATCATCTATTCCTTGAAACTTCATGATATTGCATATATCCTCGAATCGAGAAAGATGGTCTTGAGGATCTTCACTCGGTAATCCGTAAAACTGGACAGAATTTTGTAGTAATCCCACAATGGCTGCTGGGATCTGGAATGAGTGGGCTCCTATCGGTGGTTGTTGCAACCCATTAGGATTCCCATTCCATGTAGGAACGGATGATTCCAGTAGGGTCCTTCTTCGTGGCGCACCTGCAAGGGCTTGGGTTGCTTCCAAAGTAGCGTCACAAAGAGTTTGGGTCGCCTCGTCATTATCATCCTGATTTTGTGCCATGGATCTGGATTGGTCTCTCCTTTCACGCCTAATTCTCCTTTCGAGTATTTTGATGTCAATCTCAGGTAAGGCGTTTGTGTCAAGGCCAAGTCCTGCACTACGGGTTCTAGGCATGCACTAAAGAGACTCGCAAAAGCGAGCTCACAACATCAGCAAATATGCTGTACACAAAATCAATTGCTTTTGGTTTTATGTCCTAAAATCTCAGTTCCGTGTCGACGGCGCCAACTTGACGTACGCAAATTGACAAGCAATTTAACGCACAACCAAATAGTATAGTGAATAAGTAGGGTTTTGAACTGAGGGTTGAACACAAAATCAAGGCAAGTGATTATGCGAAGCGAGAGAATTTAAGGATTTATGAGGTTGTAAAAGGTTGCAAGTAAATAAACAAAATTGAAAATTCAAATAGAAGAGTTGTAAATTCAATAGGAGACAAGCGAGCACGATACCCTATGGATTAACTACCTATGTCAAGATTATCGTTCTATGAAGCTCTTATAGTACCCAGAGTGTTCTATTGCATTCCCCTAACGCTTTCGCTCATTAGAGAGATAAAACTAAGATAGCAAAGGCCTAAATTACTAATCAACGCTTTCGCTCATCAATTAGACCTAGAACTAAACTAATCTTAATTATGAAGATTTCTCCTAGCGGGTTATTCTTACGATATCAAGACGTCTCATTAATACCTAAGAACATGCTAATTGGTTCTTTCCATCAATTTTAGTGCCTTTCGGTCTACTATCATCAACTCGAATCATAATCTAAGTGGCCAATTTAGATTATGCATTAAGCACACCAATTAACAACTATTATAAAAGATAATCGAACCACAATCTAACATAGATAATCAATCACATATTAAGATATCGCACTCATAAGAGAACTACTCACGAAACATATTCATAACACGAGAAAGTTTATACAAGAACATGATAGAAAATAACATTAAAGAGAGAGATAGAAAAAACTCAAGATGTGGTCAAGAGCTTCCTCAAGCATCCTTCTTCAAGCTTCCTTCAAGCATTCCTCCAATGGTGCTCCTCCTTGGTATTCCTCACAACTCTCAATCTCCAACTCTATTCTTCAAAAACTAGATATATGTCTATTATATCCATGTCTCTACATCCATCCTCTATTTATAGAAGTTGAGATGAGAGCTTTCCTTCCTCTTTTGAGTTGGAAAGCTCTCTTTTGAGTTGGAAAGCTCATCTTTCCACCTAAGGATACCAATGGAGAACATGCCACACATGCCACACATGCCAAGGGAAATTATTACAGAAAACATGCCACACATGCCACACATCTCATGTGCAGTTCCAGCAAATAAAAGTGCTAAACAAATTCGAAATGGGCCCGCAATTATTCCGCAAATTCAGAAGCCAGAAATCTGGAATTTTATCACAGATTCGGAGCTTGACTTTGGGACCATTTTTCGGACATCTTTGACTCATAATTTGAGGATGACCTTTGAATTAAAGTTGTAGCCACGGATGTTTTATTTCCACGGCCACTTTATTTGACTCCATCGGACTTCGGATGAGCTACTTATCGTCATTTTAGTCCTTCAAGGTCAGTCTGGAATTGAAGACCGGCGGCCGCTGGAATTGGAGACCGGACTTCGGATGAGCTACTTATCTTCATAAGTCAGCTCCTCGCTTTTCTTCAACTCATCCTAGCTCCACTTATCCATGAACTGCTCCAAGTACCTGCCAAAATATACGACAAACAGTAGAAGTCCAATCGAGACTCAAAAACATAAAACAAACAAAAGACTCAATAGGACAAGACCAAAACGGATCAAAACACGATTAAATATGATCAAATCATACAACAAACACATGAGTGTTTACACACTCATCAAAACTCAGCAATAGGCAATGCTAAGTCCCATTGTCTCTGCCTTTCGTGACAAAGACTCCTTAGAAGATTTCCAAGCATGCGGTTGGTAGCTTCGGTTTGTCCGTCTGTTTGAGGGTGCGCGGTGGTGCTAAACTGCAAGGTAGCATCAAACATTTGCCACAAGGTCTTCCAGAAGCTTTCTAGAAACTTTGTGTCAGGATTAGATGTTATAGTCCTTGGCACGCCATGAAGTCTTACCATCTCCTTAAAGAATAGCTTGGCAACGCCATGAGCATCGGTGGTCTTCTTGCAAGGGACAAAATGCGCCATTTTGGATAACCTGTCAACAATAACAAAAATGGAATCCGCACCACGAGGGGTACGGGGTAAGCCTAGGATAAAATCCATGATGAGGTCTTCCCAAATTTGCTTCGGAATAGGCAACGGAGTGTACAACCCCGTATTTTGCACAGTGCCTTTGGTTTCTTGGCACACACGGCAATGCTTCACCACCTTCCCTACCTCTTGTCCCATCTTTGGCCAATAGAAACGTTCAACCAAAGCAGCCAATGTCTTGTCACGACCCATATGAGCAGATAAGCCACCACCATGCATCTCCCAAATTAGGTGATCTCTCAACGAAGTCTTAGGAATGCACAACTGATTGCCTTTCATAAGAAAACCGTCATGTACAAAATAATCACCGTGGCCAATCCCATCCTTACACTTCAACCAGATTTCGCTAAAATCTTCGTCCTCAGCATACGAATCACGCAAGCAATCAAAAGCAGTAATTGATCCTCTCAATTCAGTAAGTAGAGTGATTCTCCTACTCAGTGCATCAGCAACAACATTCTGAGTTCCACTTTTATGTGTGATTCGGAAAGGGAACTTTTGTAAGTATGTCGACCAACGAGCATGCATATGATTGGACAACTTAGACTGATCATTCAAAAATTTCAGAGCTCTATGATCAGTGAATAAGGCAAACTCCTTACCGACCAAGTAGTGCTCCCAATTTTTCAAGGCACGAAACACCGCATAGAACTCCTTCTCATAAGTTGTCCAAGTCTGCTGATGATCACTTAGCTTCTCGCTGAAGTATGCAATGGGGCGCTTCTCCTGGGATAGAACGGCTCCAATTCCGAGTCCTGAAGCATCCACGTCCACTTCAAATAACTTCTCGAAGTCAGGTAATGCAAGCACGTGGGCTGAGCTAAGTGCTTCCTTGAGCTGTTGGAAAGCATGCTCCACTTCTTCACTCCACACAAATGGCACTTGCTTCTTGAGAAGAGAAGTAAGTGGTGCTGCAATCACACTAAAACCTTTGATAAAACGACGATAAAAGGTTGCTAAACCAAGGAAACTCCTTATCTGACTTGCATTTGTCGGTGTTGGCCAAGACTGAATTGCCTCTATCTTGGTTTGATCAACCTGCACCCCTTCTTTCCCCACAACAAATCCTAGAAATAATAGCTTGTCCTGCCAGAATATGCACTTCTTTAAGTTGGCAAACAAATTATTCTCGCGGAGCGCGGAGAACACTTCTTTCAAATGATTCAAATGCTCCTCTTTTGACTTGCTATACACCAAGATGTCATCGAAGTACGCGACCACGAACTTGTCCAGGAAAGGTCACAAAACTTGATGCATCAATCTCATGAAGGTGCTTGGAGCATTAGTAAGGCCAAATGGCATCACCAACCATTCATACAAGCCATCTTTGGTCTTAAACGCTGTTTTCCACTCATCTCCGGGGCGAATGCGGATCTGATGGTAACCACTCCTCAAATCTATCTTAGAGAAGATAGTTGAACCACTCAGATTATCAAGCATGTCATTCAACCGTGGAATAGGGAATCTATACCCAACCGTGATTTTGTTGATGGCTCGGCTGTCAATGCACATTCTCCACGAGCCATCTTTCTTGGGCACCAAGAGAGCGGGGACACCACAGGGACTAAGACTCTCTTGTATGTAGCCTTTATCTAACAGCTCTTGCACCTGATCTTTCAGAATTTGGTTCTCCTTCGGGCTCAATCTGTAATGAGGCAAGTTAGGCAAGGTTGAACCCGGAATTAGATCAATCTGATGTTGTATATTGCGCAAGGGAGGTAGACCCTTGGGAAGCTCTTCTAGAACAACTTCGGAGAATTCCTTGAGAAGGTCAGCCACCATATAAGGAATTTTCCCCACATTTTCTTCATGACTCGGATGCGCATCTTTCATGACGAGCGCGTGGCACCAACCAATCTCATGCAACGAGTCTTGAAGCTCTCTAACTGAGGTCACTAGATTTACCATTCTAGCGTAGTTCAGCTTGGTCTTGCCTTGTCGGGGCTTCCTTGGGAGCAAAGTAAATCGGTGGCCATCCTTGCTAACCTCGTAGGTATTTTCTTGCCCTTGGTGCACGGCTTTGTTGTCAAACTCCCACGGTCTCCCTAGCAGGATATGGCATGCATCCATTTCAAGCACGTCACAAGTGACCACATCAGAATACTTACCAATTGTGAGGGGAACAATGCACCTTGAATTCACCTTGATCCCTCCACTAGCTTGCACCCATCCAATAGAGTAAGGAGTGGGATGTGGAGTGGCCTTCAGACCCAATCTGTCCACGGTCTTACTACTAATAAAATTCTCTTGGCTTCCACCATCTATTATCACATCACAAACTTCCTTCCCGACATGACAACGAGTGCGAAACAGATTGTGGCATTGTGAATTATCTACCTTGGGGGAGGTCAGAACAAGCTTGCGAATAACACCGCAGTACTCTTCCTCATCATTCTCTGACTCCTCTTACTCCCCGTCTTCACTCTCTTCTACGGGAGCATAATAGAATGCCCCTTCTTGTTCTTCAGATTCTTCACGTATACTCAATTGTGTGAACTTCCGTCTTGGGCACTCGCTTGATTTATGCCCCAGTGCGTTGCACTTGAAGCACCTGATTGCCGAGTTACTTTCCACCTCTTTTCCCTTCCTTTGCGAACTCTCTGCAACGGTCTTTGGTTTTGGTGTGAGCTTATTCTCCATGGCGTGGGGAACACTCTTCTCTCCTCCCCTCGCATAATTAGAAGGCTGTCCTGGTCCCGAAAAACGATTTAAGCTCGTTTTTTTTTTCTTCAAGGTAGCTCCAATTTTTCTCACCTTGTGACATGCATCCTGAAAATATAAAAATGTGTCGTACTCCATCTTACTTTTCACGTCATAATTCAGGCCATCTATGTAGCGAGCTATTTGTTGATCTTCATTTTCTTCCATATCATTGCGTGCAGCCAGTCGCATGAACTCCGCCGTATATTCATCTACGGAGCAGTTTCCTTGGGAGCTTGACAAAAATTGAAGATATAGGGACTGATGGTAATCCACGGGCAGAAATCGTGCCCTTAAGGCTTGCTCCATTGAAGGCCAGTCACGTATGGGAGGTTCTCTACGTCTCCTTCTAGATTCTTGTTCTTTTCTCCACCAAACAGCAGCCCCGGACTCTAACTTGAAAGCTACGTAATTCACCTTCTGTTCCTCTGTTAGATCCATGCAATCAAAGTATTTCTCGACCGAATCCAACCAATTCAGAAAAGGTTCTACATCAACATCACCGTAGAACTTCTCTATGTTCATCTTGAATGGTCGATCCATACGTCGAGCAAAATCTCTTTCTTCTCCTCTATAGGCGTCCCCCATATAGGCTTCTCTTTGCGCACCTCGTCCTCCATCTCCCCCTCGACCTCGTCCCCCTCTATTTTCACATCCTCCTCTGACCGGCAGCGTATGCACTGAGTCGAGGTCGTCGCGATCCTCCTCGCCCTCATCTTCCCTTGCATCATCTCCCGTGGCAGCCGGTGGTTGCACTGCCAAATTGCGCAATTGACGTAGAACTTCTTGCATGGTTGCCACTAAGTCACCTAAACGCTTTGTCGTTTTCGGATCAATCATCGTGGTTGATTGGTTAAAGGACCAGAAATGATAGCACAAGATGTGCGAGGCAAGGACCAGTGGGGTTACGAAGATTGTCCCGATCGGATTCCCGGATCAAAAGTTGTGGCCTTCGAAAGCCGGGGAGTTGCATGTCATTTGGCCTTGGCAACTCGTTAAGTGCAAAGATTGTGCAAAGAGTAACGGGTGCGATCATAACAGCGCTAATGCACCTGATCCCATCAGAACTCCGAAGTTAAACGCGCTTGGGTGAGAATAGTACTAGGATGGGTGAACTCCTGGGATGTCCTCGTGTTGCACCCCTCTTTTTCCCACCTTTTTCCACTACATCCGGCGCACGGTCTTATTTTTTCCACTTTTTTTTCTGGTTGAAATTCTGAAACGCTGGAATGATAGATCTTGAAAAGTTATATGAAATAAAAAAAAAGATTATCCCGATCAGATTCCCGGATCAAAAGTTGTGGCATTCTAAAGCCGGGGAGTTGCGTGTCATTTGGCCTTGGCAACTCGTTAAGTGCATAGATTGTGCAAAGAGTAACGGGTGAGATCATACCAGCGCTAATGCACCGGATCCTATCAGAACTCCGAAGTTAAACGCGCTTGGGCGAGAGTAGTACTAGGATGGGTGACCTCCTGGGAAGTCCTCGTGTTGCACCCCTCTTTTTCCCACCTTTTTCCACTACATCCGGCGCACAGTCTTATTTTTTCCTCTTTTTTTTATGGTTGAAATTCTAAAACCCCGGAATGATAGATCTCGAAAAGTTAAATGAAATCAAAAAAAAAGATTGTCCCGATCGGATTCCCGGATCAAAAGTTGTGGCCTTCGAAAGCCGGGGAGTTGCATGTCATTTGGCCTTGGCAACTCGTTAAGTGCAAAGATTGTGCAAAGAGTAACGGGTGCGATCATAACAGCGCTAATGCACCTGATCCCATCAGAACTCCGATGTTAAACGCGCTTGGGTGAGAATAGTACTAGGATGGGTGAACTCCTGGGATGTCCTCGTGTTGCACCCCTCTTTTTCCCACCTTTTTCCACTACAGCCGGCGCACGGTCTTATTTTTTCCTCTTTTTTTTTCTGGTTGAAATTCTGAAACCCTGGAATGATAGATCTCGAAAAGTTATATGAAATAAAAAAAAAGATTATCCCGATCAGATTCCCGGATCAAAAGCTGTGGCCTTCTAAAGCCGGGGAGTTGCGTGTCATTTGGCCTTGGCAACTCGTTAAGTGCATAGATTGTGCAAAGAGTAACGGGTGCGATCATACCAGCGCTAATGCACCGGATCCTATCAGAACTCCGAAGTTAAACGCGCTTGGGCGAGAGTAGTACTAGGATGGGTGACCTCCTAGGAAGTCCTCGTGTTGCACCCCTCTTTTTCCCACCTTTTTCCACTACATCCGGCGCACGGTCTTCTTTTTTCCTCTTTTTTTCTGGTTAAAATTCTGATTCTCTGGAATGATAGATCTCGAAAAGTTATATGAAATAAAAAAAAAGATTATCCCGATCAGATTCCCGGATCAAAAGTTGTGGCCTTCTAAAGCCGGGGAGTTGCGTGTCATTTGGCCTTGACAACTCGTTAAGTGCATAGATTGTGCAAAGAGTAACGGGTGCGATCATACCAGCGCTAATGCACCGGATCCTATCAGAACTCCGAAGTTAAACGCGCTTGGGCGAGAGTAGTACTAGGATGGGTGACCTCCTGGGAAGTCCTCGTGTTGCACCCCTCTTTTTCCCACCTTTTTCCACTACATCCGGCGCACGGTCTTATTTTTTCCTCTTTTTTTTCTGGTTGAAATTCTAAAACCCCGGAATGATAGATATCGAAAAGTTATATGAAATCAAAAAAAAGATTGTCCCGATCGGATTCCCGGATCAAAAGTTGTGGCCTTCGAAAGCCGGGGAGTTGCATGTCATTTGGCCTTGGCAACTCGTTAAGTGCATAGATTGTGCAAAGAGTAACGGGTGCGATCATAACAGCGCTAATGCACCTGATCCCATCAGAATTCCGAAGTTAAACGCGCTTGGGCGAGAATAGTACTAGGATGGGTGAACTCCTGGGATGTCCTCGTGTTGCACCCCTCTTTTTCCCACCTTTTTCCACTACAGCCGGCGCACGGTCTTATTTTTTCCTCTTTTTTTTTCTGGTTGAATTTCTGAAACGCTGGAATGATAGATCTCGAAAAGTTATATGAAATAAAAACAAAGATTATCCCGATCAGATTCCCGGATCAAAAGTTGTGGCCTTCTAAAGCCGTGGAGTTGCGTGTCATTTGGCCTTGGCAACTCGTTAAGTGCATAGATTGTGCAAAGAGTAACGGGTGCGATCATACCAGCGCTAATGCACCGGATCCTATCAGAACTCCGAAGTTAAACTTGCTTGGGCGAAAGTAGTACTAGGACGGGTGACCTCCTGGGAAGTCCTCGTGTTGCACCCCTCTTTTTCCCACCTTTTTCCACTACATCCGGCGCACGGTCTTATTTTTTCCTCTCTTTTTTTCTGGTTGAAATTCTGATACGCTGGAATGATAGATCGCGAAAAGTTCTATGAAATCAAAAAAAAAGATTGTCCCGATCGGATTCCCGGATCAAAAGATGTGGCCTTCGAAAGCCGGGGAGTTGCATGTCATTTGGCCTTGGCAACTCGTTAAGTGCATAGATTGTGCAAAGAGTAACGGGTGCGATCATAATAGCGCTAATGCACCGGATCCCATCAGAACTCCGAATTTAAACGCGCTTGGGCGGGAGTAGTACTAGGATTCGGAACTCCTCGAATGTCCTCGTGTTGCACCCCTCTTTTTCCCACCTTTTTCCACTACATCCGGCGCACTGTCTTATTTTTTCCTCTTTTTTTTTTGGTTGAAAATCTGAAACACTGGAATGATAGATCTCGAAAAGTTATATGAAATAAAAAAAAAGATTATCCCGATCAGATTCCTGGATCAAAAGTTGTGGCCTTCTAAAGCCGGGGAGTTGCGTGTCATTTGGCCTTGGCAACTCGTTAAGGGCATAGATTGTGCAAAGAGTAACGGGTGCGATCATACCAGCGCTAATGCACCGGATCCTATCAGAACTCCGAAGTTAAACGCGCTTGGGCGAGAGTAGTACTAGGATGGGTGACCTCCTAGGAAGTCCTCGTGTTGCACCCTTATTTTTCCCATCCTTTTTCCACTACATCCGGCGCACGGTCTTATTTTCTCCTCTCTTTTTTCTGGTTGAAATTCTGAAATGCCGGAATGATAGATCCCGAAAAGTTATATGAAATCAAAAAAAATATTGTCCCGATCGGATTCCCGGATCAAAAGTTGTGGCCTTCGAAAGCCGGGGAGTTGCATGTCATTTGGCCTTGGCAACTCGTTAAGTGCATAGATTGTGCAAAGAGTACCGGGTGCGATCATAACAGCGCTAATGCACCGGATCCCATCAGAACTCCGAATTTAAACGCGCTTGGGCGGGAGTAGTACTAGGATGGGTGAACTCCTGGGATGTCCTTGTGTTGCACCCCTCTTTTTCCCACCTTTTTCCACTACATCCGGCGCACGGTCTTATTTTTTCCTCTTTTTTTCTGGTTGAAATTCTGAAACACTGGAATGATAGATCTCGGAAAGTTATATGAAATCAAAAAAAAGATTGTCCCGATCGGATTCCCGGATTAAAAGTTGTGGCCTTCGAAAGCCGGGGAGTTACGTGTCAATTGGCCTTGGCAACTCGTTAAGTGCATAGATTTTGCAAAGAGTAACGGGTGCGATCATAACAGCCCTAATGCACCGGATCCCATCAGAACTCCGAAGTTAAACGCGCTTGGGCGAGAGTAGTACTAGGATGGGTGACCTCCTAGGAAGTCCTCGTGTTGCACCCTTATTTTTCCCACCTTTTTCCACTACATCCGGCGCACGGTCTTATTTTCTCCTCTATTTTTTCAAGTTGAAATTCTGAAATGCCGGAATGATAGATCTCGAAAAGTTATATGAAATCAAAAAAAAGATTGTCCCGATCGGATTCCCGGATCAAAAGTTATGGCCTTCGAAAGCCGGGGAGTTGCATGTCATTTGACCTTGGCAACTCGTTAAGTGCATAGATTGTGCAAAGAGTAACGGGTGCGATCATAACAGCGCTAATGCACCGGATCCCATCAGAACTCCGAAGTTAAACGCGCTTGGGCGAGAGTAGTACTAGGATGGGTGACCTCCTCGGAAGTCCACGTGTTGCACCCCTATTTTTCCCACCTTTTTCCTCTACATCCGGCGCACGGTCTTATTTTTTCCTCTTTTTTTCTGGTGGAAATTCTGAAACGCCGGAATGATAGATCACGAAAAGTTATATGAAATCAAAAAAAAAATATTTTCACGATCAGATTCCCGGATCAAAAGTTGTGGCCTTCGAAAGCCGGGGAGTTGCGTGTCATTTGGCCTTGGCAACTCGTTAAGTGCATAGATTGTGCAAAGAGTAACGGGTGCGATCATTCCAGCGCTAATGCACCGGATCCCATCAGAAATCCGAAGTTAAACGTGCTTGGGCGAGAGTAGTACTAGGATGGGTGACCTCCTCGGAAGTCCTCGTGTTGCACCCCTATTTTTCCCACCTTTTTCCACTACATCCGGCGCACGGTCTTATTTTTTCCTCTTTTTTTTCTGGTTGAAATTCTGAAATGCCAGAATGATAGATCTCGAAAAGTTCTATGAAATAAAAAAAAAGATTTTCACGATCGGATTCCCGGATCAAAAGTTGTGGCCTTCGAAAGCCGGGAAGTTGCGTGTCATTTGGCCTTGGCAACTTGTTAAGTGCATAGATTGTGCAAAGAGTAACGGGTGCGATCATTCCATCGCTAATGCATCGGATCCCATCAGAACTCCGAAGTTAAACGCGCTTGGGCAAGAGTAGCACTAGGATGGGTGACCTCCTCGGAAGTCCTCGTGTTGCACCCCTATTTTCCCCGCCTTTTTCCACTACATCCGGCGCACGGTCTTATTTTTTCCTCTCTTTTTTCTGGTTGAAATTCTGAAATGCCGGAATGATAGATCTCGAAAAGTTATATGAAATCAAAAAAAAGATTGTCCCGATCGGATTCCCGGATCAAAAGTTGTGGCCTTCGAAAGCCGGGGAGTTGTGTGTCAATTGGCCTTGGCAACTCGTTAAGTGCATAGATTGTGCAAAGAGTAACGGGTGCGATCATAACAGCGCTAATGCACCGGATCCCATCAGAACTCCGAAGTTAAACGCGCTTGGGCGAGAGTAGTACTAGGATGGGTGACCTCCTCGGAAGTCCACGTGTTGCACCCCTATTTTTCCCACCTTTTTCCTCTACATCCGGCGCACGGTCTTATTTTTTCCTCTTTTTTTCTGGTGGAAATTCTGAAACGCCGGAATGATAGATCACGAAAAGTTATATGAAATCAAAAAAAAAATATTTTCACGATCAGATTCCCGGATCAAAAGTTGTGGCCTTCGAAAGCCGGGGAGTTGCGTGTCATTTGGCCTTGGCAACTCGTTAAGTGCATAGATTGTGCAAAGAGTAACGGGTGCGATCATTCCAGCGCTAATGCACCGGATCCCATCAGAAATCCGAAGTTAAACGTGCTTGGGCGAGAGTAGTACTAGGATGGGTGACCTCCTCGGAAGTCCTCGTGTTGCACCCCTATTTTTCCCACCTTTTTCCACTACATCCGGCGCACGGTCTTATTTTTTCCTCTTTTTTTTCTGGTTGAAATTCTGAAATGCCAGAATGATAGATCTCGAAAAGTTCTATGAAATAAAAAAAAAGATTTTCACGATCGGATTCCCGGATCAAAAGTTGTGGCCTTCGAAAGCCGGGAAGTTGCGTGTCATTTGGCCTTGGCAACTTGTTAAGTGCATAGATTGTGCAAAGAGTAACGGGTGCGATCATTCCATCGCTAATGCATCGGATCCCATCAGAACTCCGAAGTTAAACGCGCTTGGGCAAGAGTAGCACTAGGATGGGTGACCTCCTCGGAAGTCCTCGTGTTGCACCCCTATTTTCCCCGCCTTTTTCCACTACATCCGGCGCACGGTCTTATTTTTTCCTCTCTTTTTTCTGGTTGAAATTCTGAAATGCCGGAATGATAGATCTCGAAAAGTTATATGAAATCAAAAAAAAGATTGTCCCGATCGGATTCCCGGATCAAAAGTTGTGGCCTTCGAAAGCCGGGGAGTTGTGTGTCAATTGGCCTTGGCAACTCGTTAAGTGCATAGATTGTGCAAAGAGTAATGGGTGCGATCATAACAGCGCTAATGCACCGGATCCCATCAGAACTCCGAAGTTAAATGCGCTTGGGCGAGAGTAGTACTAGGATGGGTGACCTCCTAGGAAGTCCTCGTGTTGCACCCTTATTTTTCCCACCTTTTTCCACTACATCCGGCGCACGGTCTTATTTTTTCCTCTCTTTTTTCTGGTTGAAATTCTGAAATTCCGGAATGATAGATCTCGAAAAGTTATTTGAAATCAACAAAAAGATTGTCCCGATCGGATTCCCGGATCAAAAGTTGTGGCCTTCGAAAGCCGGGGAGTTGCGTGTCGATTGGCCTTGGCAACTCGTTAAGTGCATAGATTGTGCAAAGAGTAATGGGTGCAATCATAACAGCGCTAATGCACCGGATCTCATCAGAACTCCGAAGTTAAACGCGCTTGGGCGAGAGTAGTACTAGGATGGGTGACCTCTTCGGAAGTCCTCGTGTTGCACCCCTATTTTTCCCACCTTTTTCCACTACATCCGGCGCACGGTCTTATTTTTTCCTCTTTTTTTTCTGGTTCAAATTCTGAAACGCCGGAATGATAGATCTCGAAAAGTTATATGAAATCAAAAAAAAAGATTTTCACGATCAGATTCCCGGATCAAAAGTTGTGGCCTTCGAAAGCCGGGGAGTTGCGTCTCATTTGGCCTTGGCAACTCGTTAAGTGCATAGATTGTGCAAAGAGTAACGGGTGCGATCATACTAGCGCTAATGCACCGGATCCCATCAGAACTCCGAAGTTAAACGCGCTTGGGCGAGAGTAGTACTAGGATGGGTGACCTCCTAGGAAGTCCTCGTGTTGCACCCCTATTTTTCCCACCTTTTTCCACTACATCCAGCGCACGGTCTTATTTTTTCCTCTCTTTTTTCTGGTTGAAATTCTGAAATGCCGGAATGATAGATCTCGAAAAGTTATATGAAATCAAAAAAAAGATTGTCCCGATCGGATTCCCGGATCAAAAGTTGTGGCCTTCGAAAGCCGGGGAGTTGCGTGTCAATTGGCATTGGCAACTCGTTAAGTGCATAGATTGTGCAAAGAGTAACGTGTACGATCATAACAGCGCTAATGCACCGGATCCCATCAGAACTCCGAAGTTAAACGCGCTTGGGCGAGAGTAGTACTAGGATGGGTGACCTCCTAGGAAGTCCTCGTGTTGCACCCCTATTTTTCTCACCTTTTTCCACTACATCCGGCGCACGGTCTTATTTTTTCCTCTCTTTTTTCTTGTTGAAATTCTGAAATGCCGGAATGATAGATCTCGAAAAGTTATTTGAAATCAAAAAAAAGATTGTCCCGATCGGATTCCCGGATCAAAAGTTGTGGCCTTCGAAAGCCGAGGAGTTGCGTGTCATTTGGCCTTGGCAACTCGTTAAGTGCATAGATTGTGCAAAGAGTAACGGGTGCGATCATAACAGCGCTAATGCACCGGATCCCATCAGAACTCCGAAGTTAAACGCGCTTGGGCGAGAGTAGTACTAGGATGGGTGACCTCCTAGGAAGTCCTCGTGTTGCTCCCCTATTTTTCCCACCTTTTTCCACTTCATCCGGCGCACGGTCTTATTTTTTCCTCTCTTTTTTCTGGTTGAAATTCTGAAATGCCGAAATGATAGATCTCGAAAAGTTATATGAAATCAAAAAAAAGATTGTCCCGATCGGATTCCCGGATCAAAAGTTGTGGCCTTCGAAAGCCGGGGAGTTGCATCTCATTTGGCCTTGGCAACTCGTTAAGTGCATAGATTGTGCAAAGAGTAACGGGTGCGATCATAACAGCACTAATGCACCGGATCCCATCAGAACTCCGAAGTTAAACGCACTTGGGCGAGAGTAGTACTAGGATGGGTGACCTCCTCGGAAGTCCTCGTGTTGCACCCCTGTTTTTCCCACCTTTTTCCACTACATCCGGCGCACGGTCTTATTTTTTCCTCTTTTTTTTCTGGTTGAAATTCTGAAATGCCAGAATGATAGATCTCGAAAAGTTATATGAAATCAAAAAAAAAGATTTTCACGATCAGATTCCCGGATCAAAAGTTGTGGCCTTCGAAAGCCGGGGAGTTGCGTCTCATTTGGCCTTGGCAACTCGTTAAGTGCATTGATTGTGCAAAGAGTAACGGGTGCGATCATACTAGCGCTAATGCACCGGATCCCATCAGAACTCCGAAGTTAAACGCGCTTGGGCGAGAGTAGTACTAGGATGGGTGACCTCCTAGGAAGTCCTCGTGTTGCACCCCTATTTTTCCCACCTTTTTCCACTACATCCGGCGCACGGTCTTATTTTTTCCTCTCTTTTTTCTGGTTGAAATTCTGAAATGCCGGAATGATAGATCTCGAAAAGTTATATGAAATCAAAAAAAAGATTGTCCCGATCGGATTCCCGGATCAAAAGTTGTGGCCTTCGAAAGCCTGGGAGTTGCGTCTCATTTGGCCTTGGCAACTCGTTAAGTGCATAGATTGTGCAAAGAGTAACGGGTGCGATCATACTAGCGCTAATGCACCGGATCCCATCAGAACTCCGAAGTTAACGCGCTTGGGCGAGAGTAGTACTAGGATGGGTGACCTCCTAGGAAGTCCTCGTGTTGCACCCCTATTTTTCCCACCTTTTTCCACTACATCCGGCGCACGGTCTTATTTTTTCCTCTCTTTTTTCTGGTTGAAATTCTGAAATGCCGGAATGATAGATCTCGAAAAGTTATATGAAATCAAAAAAAAGATTGTCCCGATCGGATTCCCGGATCAAAAGTTGTGGCCTTCGAAAGCCGGGGAGTTGCGTGTCATTTGGCCTTGGCAACTCGTTAAGTGCATAGATTGTGCAAAGAGTAACGGGTGCGATCATTCCAGCGCTAATGCACCGGATCCCATCAGAACTCCGAAGTTAAACGTGCTTGGGCGAGAGTAGTACTAGGATGGGTGACCTCCTCGGAAGTCCTCGTGTTGCACCCCTATTTTTCCCACCTTTTTCCACTACATCCGGCGCACGGTCTTATTTTTTTCTCTTTTTTTTCTGGTTGAAATTCTGAAATGCCGGAATGATAGATCACGAAAAGTTATATGAAATCAAAAAAAAGATTTTCACGATCAGATTCTCGGATCAAAAGTTGTGGCCTTCAAAAGCCGGGGAGTTGCGTGTCATTTGGCCTTGGCAACTCGTTAAGTGCAAAGATTGTGCAAAGAGTAACGGGTGCGATCATACCAACGCTAATGCACCGGATCCCATCAGAACTCTGAAGTTAAACGCGCTTGGGCGAGAGTAGTACTAGGATGGGTGACCTCCTCGGAAGTCCTCGTGTTGCACCCCTATTTTTCCCACCGTTTTCCACTACATCCGGCGCACGGTGTTATTTTTTCCTCTTTTTTTTCTGGTTGAAATTCTGAAATGCCGGAATGATAGATCTCGAAAAGTTATATGAAATCAAAAAAAAAGATTTTCACGATCGGATTCTCGGATCAAAAGTTGTGGCCTTCGAAAGCCGGGGAGTTGTGTGTCATTTGGCCTTGGCAACTCGTTAAGTGCATAGATTGTGCAAAGAGTAACGGGTGCGATCATACCAGCGCTAATGCACCGGATCCCATCAGAACTCCGAAGTTAAACGCGCTTGGGCGAGAGTAGTACTAGGATGGGTGACCTCCTCGGAAGTCCTCGTGTTGCTCCCCTATTTTTCCCACCTTTTTCCACTACATCCGGCGCACGGTCTTATTTTTTCCTCTCTTTTTTCTGGTTGAAATTCTGAAATGCCGAAATGATAGATCTCGAAAAGTTATATGAAATCAAAAAAAAATTGTCCCGATCGGATTCCCGGATCAAAAGTTGTGGCCTTCGAAAGCCGGGGAGTTGCGTGTCAATTGGCATTGGCAACTCGTTAAGTGCATAGATTGTGCAAAGAGTAACGGGTACAATCATAACAGCGCTAATGCACCGGATCCCATCAGAACTCCGAAGTTAAACGCGCTTGGGCGAGAGTAGTACTAGGATGGGTGACCTCCTAGGAAGTCCTCGTGTTGCTCCCCTATTTTTCCCACCTTTTTCCACTACATCCGGCGCACGGTCTTATTTTTTCCTCTCTTTTTTCTGGTTGAAATTCTGAAATGCCGGAATGATAGATCTCGAAAAGTTATTTGAAATCAAAAAAAAGATTGTCCCGATCGGATTCCCGGATCAAAAGTTGTGGCCTTCGAAAGCCGAGGAGTTGCGTGTCATTTGGCCTTGGCAACTCGTTAAGTGCGTAGATTGTGCAAAGAGTAACGGGTGCGATCATAACAGCGCTAATGCACCGGATCCCATCAGAACTCCGAAGTTAAACGCGCTTGGGCGAGAGTAGTACTAGGATGGGTGACCTCCTAGGAAGTCCTCGTGTTGCTCCCCTATTTTTCCCACCTTTTTCCACTACATCCGGCGCACGGTCTTATTTTTTCCTCTTTTTTTTCTGGTTGAAATTCTGAAATGCCGAAATGATAGATCTCGAAAAGTTATATGAAATCAAAAAAAAGATAATCCCGATCGGATTCCCGGATCAAAAGTTGTGGCCTTCGAAAGCCGGGGAGTTGCGTGTCAATTGGCCTTGGCAACTCGTTAAGTGCATAGATTGTGCAAAGAGTAACGGGTGCGATCATAACAGCGCTAATGCACCGGATCCCATCAGAACTCCGAAGTTAAACGCGCTTGGGCGAGAGTAGTACTAGGATGGGTGACCTCCTCGGAAGTCCTCGTGTTGCACCCCTATTTTTCCCACCTTTTTACACTACATCCGGCGCACGGTCTTATTTTTTCCTCTTTTTTTTTTGGTTGAAATTCTGAAATGCCAGAATGATAGATCTCGAAAAGTTATATGAAATCAAAAAAAAAGATTTTCACGATCAGATTCCCGGATCAAAAGTTGTGGCCTTCGAAAGCCGGGGAGTTGCGTCTCATTTGGCCTTGGCAACTCGTTAAGTGCATAGATTGTGCAAAGAGTAACGGGTGCGATCATACTAGCGCTAATGCACCGGATCCCATCAGAACTCTGAAGTTAAACGCGCTTGGGCGAGAGTAGTACTAGGATGGGTGACCTCCTAGGAAGTCCTCGTGTTGCACCCCTATTTTTCCCACCTTTTTCCACTACATCCGGCGCACGGTCTTATTTTTTCCTCTCTTTTTTCTGGTTGAAATTCTGAAATACCGGAATGATAGATCTCGAAAAGTTATATGAAATCAAAAAAAAGATTGTCCCGATCGGATTCCCGGATCAAAAGTTGTGGCCTTCGAAAGCCGGGGAGTTGCGTGTCAATTGGCATTGGCAACTCGTTAAGTGCATAGATTGTGCAAAGAGTAACAGGTGCGATCATAACAGCCTCCACATTGTTCAGGAGCATCAAATCCTCATCCGGAAACTCTTTTTTGATCTTTCCACGAGTCTCCATTCCATCACTCCTCTCTAGCCGAGAGAGATGGTCTGCAACAATATTTTCCGAACCCTTCTTATCCTTGATGGACAAGTCGAATTCTTGGAGCAATAAAACCCAGCGAATAAGTCGCGGCTTAGCATCTTATTTGGAGAATAAATACCTCAAAGTCGCATGATCTGTATAGATTATCACCTTCGATCCAAGCAAATACGGTCGGAATTTGTCACATGCATACACGACTGCAAGCAACTCCTTCTCGGTGGTGCTGTAATTTAGTTGGGCGCCCGCCAACACTCTACTTGCATAGTAGATGACATGAAGCTTCCCCTCCTTCTTTTAACCAAGCACACATCCCAATGCAATGTCGCTTGCATCACACATCATCTCAAATGGTAGCTTCCAATCCGGAGAAGAGATAACCGGAGCTGTGACAAGAACGTTCTTTAAAGTATCAAATGCTTGAAGGCATGGCTCATCAAAATCAAAGGGCATATCCTTCACCAGCAAATTAGTAAATGGCTTCACGTTAAGAGAAAAATTCTTTATAAATCTTCGGTAGAAACCGGCATGGCCAAGAAAGGCTCTTACTCCTTTAACTGAAGTTGGTGCTTCCATCTTCTCTATTGCTTCCATCTTGGCTCGGTCCACCTCGATACCCACTTGGGAGATCTTATGCCCAAGAACTATTCCTTCATTAACCATGAAATGACATTTCTCCCAATTGAGAACGAGGTTCTTGTCTTCACATCTTTCCAAGACTTTGTCCAAATTGGACAAGCAACTATCAAAGGAGTCTCCAAATACAGAGAAATCATCCATGAAGATCTCCATAATTTTCTCATTCATCCCCCAAAAGATAGCCGCCATGCACCGTTGGAAAGTGGCAGGGGCACAACTTAATCTAAAAGGCATTCGCCGATAAGCAAAAATACCAAAAGGGCAAGTGAAAGATGTCTTTTCTTGATCCTTTGGGTATATCGCTATTTGGTTATAGCCCGAGTACCCATCCAAGAAGCAATAGTGTGAATACCTGGCAATTCTCTCCAATTTTGATCAATGAATGGAAGAGGAAAATAAATTTTACGTGTGGCGGCATTCAACTTTCGGCAGTCCATGCATACCCACCATTCGGTCACAGTCCTTTTAAAAATGAGCTCGCCCTCTTCATTAATCACAACAGTCATTCCTCCTTTCTTTGGAACACAATGGATCAGGCTTACCCACTCACTATCCGAGATGGGATAAATGATTCCAGCTTCAAGGAGCTTGATCACCTCCTTCTTCACAACTTCTTTCATGTTGGGATTTAATCTTCTTTCCCTATCCACCCTCGGCTTGGCTCCCTCCTCCATGTGGATGTGATGCATAACAATGTCGGGACTTATCCCCTTGATATCGAATATTTGCCAAGCTATGGCCTTAATCTATTTGTTGACGATTTTAAGTACCATTTTCTCTTGTTCCTTAGAGAGCTTGTTGGAGATGATAATGGGGAGTCTTCCTTCATCCTTTAAGAATGCATATCGTAAATGGGAGGGTAACTCTTTCAACTCCAAGCTGGGAGCCTTAGTGATGGAAGGTGGAGTACGATACTTCAAATGAAGCTCCAAATCTTCATGTAGACTTTTTTTATCAGCTTCTCCCACGAACACTTCTAAGTCATCCTCTTCTTGTTCTCCATTAATTTCTTCTTCCATTCCATCTTCAATCCTCAATATGCTCTCCTTGCCAAACTCGAGGACACATTCCTCCACAATGTCAACCTTCATGCACACGCCTTCATCAAGAGGGTGACGCATTGCATTGGACATCTTGAACTCTACTTTCTCCTTCCCTATTTGGAGGACCAATCTTCCATCATGCACATCCACCAAGGCACGTACCGTATTGAGAAACGGCCGGCTAAGGATTAATGGACAACTCTTGTCTTCATCAAAATCCAGCACCACAAAGTCCACAGGGAAGATAAACTTATCAATCTTTAACAAGACATCCTCCACGACCCCAAATGGCTTCTTTATGGTTTGGTCCGCCAATTGGAGATGCATAGAAGTGGCTTTCACCTCACACAACCCAAGTCTCCTAAGAATAGGCAAAGGCATCAAGTTAATGCTAGCACCTAAATCATAAAGGCACTTAGGAAACTCAACATCACCAATGAAATAAGGAATAGTGAAACTCCCCGGGTCTTTTAACTTTGTTGGGAGATCCTTGGAGATGAGAGAGCTACACTTCGCCGTGAGGGCTACCGTCTCTCCATCTTCCTACTTCCTCTTCTTTGTGATGAGTTCCTTCAAAAACTTGGAGTAGTGCGGAACTTGATCCAACATCTCCAGAAATGAGACGCTAATTTGGATATTTTTTATTTTCTCCATAAAGCCGAGAAATTTGTCGTCCATCACGTTCTTCTTTTTTACTCTTTGAGGAAATGGTAGAGGAGGGATCTTTGGTGGTGGTGGCACATACTCCTCTTCCTCCTCAATCTCAGCAAAAGGACTTTTCTCTTTCTCCACCACTTTATTCTCCTTAGCATTCTTCTCTTTTTCATTGGCCTCCACATAGTTTTCTCTTGATTTCGGGTTCGTCTCTTGACAAATGGTTTCCTTGCCACTCCTCAAGGTAATTGCACTCATATTTTCTCGAGGATTAGCCTCCGTGGAGCTTGGAAAAGAGCCAGACTCTCTATGGGCACTTGCATTTGCTATTTGTCCAAGTTGTCTCTCCATATTATGCATTGTGGTTGCTTGCCCCTTGAGAATTTGTTCTAAGTTGTTTTGCCTTGAGCCTTGTTGATTTATGGCAGCCAAAATTTGTCCTTGTTGGATAACCACCCCTCCGACTTCTTGCATAAACTTGTCCATCTTTTCAAACTTCTCCTCAATAGTTCCCATCTGATCCATCAAAGAGAAACGTGGTTGGAAACCCGTAGGAGGCCCTTGTTGTGCATTACGAAAAGGAAGTCCTTTATCCAGAATAATTGCCATGTTATCTCCACTACTTCCTCCGGTACCCCTCCAAGAGAAGTTCGGGTGATTTCTCCAACCGGGATTGTAAGTAGAGGAATATGGGTTGTTTTCCATCCTATTTTCTCCTTGCCCTTGGCCACCCACAAAATTCACTTGCTCCATAGAAGAGCCCAACATGGCGCACTCATTCATCTCATGGCCACCATTTTCACAAACTTCACAATTTGTTTGCACATCTGCCACATTGCTTTTCTTCAAGCTTAGTTCCTTCACGCTTTGCTAATAAAGCCAATTGAGCTTGAATTGAGGAGGCAATGCCAACATCAATCACTTCTACTTGCTCCTTTCTCGGTTGCCTAGCTCTCTCATTGGCCATAAGCAGGTTTGTAGCTACCAATTACTGCAAGATATGGTACGCTTCATCCTTCTCCTTTCCCAAGAAGGATCCATTTGCGGCGGCATCAACCGTGCCCCTTGTAGATGATCCAAGGCTAAAGTAGAAGGTGTGGAGTAGAGACTCCTCTGTCAAATTGTGGTGTGGGCAACTCCTTTGCAGTCCCTTGAATCTTTCCCAAGCTTCACTCAAAGTCTCATTTTCAAATTGTTGAAAGTTGCTGATCTCCTTCCTAAGCTATTTTTCTTTGCGAAAGGGAAGAACTTTTCAAGGAAGGCATTGGCTAACTCCTCCCACATGGCAATCTCTGTTCTGACCAATTGCTCGTACCACATCTTAGGTTGGTCCTTCAAAGTAAATGGAAACAACCTAAGCTTCACGGCATCATCGGTAGCTCTGCTGAACTTGACTGTGTCAGCTATCTCCAAGAAGTTACCAATATGTTCATTGGGGTCTTTATTCGGCAACCCATAGAATTGAACTGAAGATTTGAGCATGTTTATCACCAATGGCTTGAGCTCAAAATTGTTAGCCTGCATAGTTGGCTTTGGTACTCCGGTCATTGCTCCCCTCAAGGTGGGGTTATAGGAATCCAAGAGAGTCCTTCGACGAGCTCGATCTCCTTGTGCATCGTCCCTTGGATGAGCTTGTTGTTCCATCCTTGCTTGAATTCTTTTCTCTTGTCACAATGTCCTCTCTAAATATCCAATGTCTGCTTCGATTTTCACCAAAAAGTTGTTGATGGAACGAGTGAGGGGCATGCGACAAACAAGTACCTTGCAAGACAACCAACAAAGGTACTAAGTAACCAAGTAAACAAAAAAAAAATAAATGTCCCAATCCAAGTTCGTAAACCAAATTAAGTGTTTATCACTCAATCCCCGGCAACGGCGCCAATTATTAGGAGGGATTTTTACGCCCCTCTTGCAATAAAGAGTAAGTACGGGATTGTCGTCCCACGAGGACTAAGTTCTAGGCCACAAATACGACTTAACCACTAGTTTAGGACTATAAGTAAATGATATGTCAATTTCAAACACGAGTTTGTTACTACAACGACTAAATTATAAGAAGATTTAAACAATAAAGGAAATAGTGGGCTTGATACCTATGAGAACTAGATAACCAAATGGCTTATGGGGTTCATTAAGTTCGTGTTATGGTCCGGATAACTAACTACCTAATGAGATCCCTCATCAATAGGCAACTAGTTAACTAGTTAAATAGTCTATTAATCCTAACCCCTCCTGGCGATTAGAATTAATTGAGTTCATAATCAAGGTGATCAAGCAAGATTAAGTATTAAACTCATTAACTAGTCCACAAACCTTAACATTTTAACCCCACTAAACCATAGGCTAAGTAGATGCGATCAAGGCACCTAACCCACAAATCAACTACTCACACATATTCATCAAATAACACAAATTATCCATTGAACAATGTAAATAAAATATGAACATAAAGATAGAGTTTAAGAAAGCTCAATGAGTCTTCAAGAGCTCCCTCCTAGCTCCTTCTTCAAGTTCCTTCCAAGCTTCTCTACAAGCCTCCTCTCTAAGCTCTCTCAATTTCTCTCTACACTTACTCTCCAAACTCTCTACAATGGTGAACCAAGTTTTCTCTACAAGCTCCTACAATGATGAGCCAACCTCCTTTTCTAAAAGAGAGAGGGAGTTAATGGAGTGAATGAGTGAAAAAATGGGTAGTGGAGTGCATGAGTGAGGGTGGTGGAGTAGGTAATGGAGTAGTGGAGTGGAGTTGGTGAGTTAGGTGATGGAATGCTAGCCATGAAGTGGTGGAGTGCCAGCCATGAAAACTCATGGGCAAACCCGGAATGGGCCCGAAATAGGCCATGAATTTCGGCCCATTTCATCTAGGCAAGTTCTTAGTTTTAACACTTGACTTTGGACGTATTTTTCACCCTCTTGGACTCTAAATCTGAAGAAGACCATCAGAGATAAAGTTGTAGCCGTGGATGTCTTCTTTCTAGAACAGCCTCACTTGTCTACATTGGACTTCGTATGCGAAAGGTATATTCATTTGAGTCGCTTGAGGTCAGTCTGCCCAATGTCGTCGCGGTTGCGATCGTGCACCATTCTTCACAACTGATCCAATCGCCTAAGACACGCTCCAAGGTGCACCAAAATCCTCCTCGAATCTCCGCAAAGTCTCCTAGCAATAAACACGAATAAAATGCAATGAAAATCACAAGAACTATACTAAAATATTCAAAGCATGATATATAACAATACAACAATACATAACACTCAAAAATACTAGAAACAATGGAAAATCGACACTAAAACATACATAGATGATAGAGTGTTTTCACACTCATCACACGCTTAGAGATTCAGGATTAAAAAAGGGCAAGGATGTGTTGTATATTTGAGTGGGTAATGAAGTATTTAAGATAGGTTAGGCACACCAAAAAATGATGCTATCTTAAAGGTTTTAATTCCTTCCACTATGGTGTAAATGGTCTCAAGGAATTAACCTTCCAGGATACTTAACCTATATCACTCAAAACTTGTAAGTTACATTCTTTACGAATTTCTAGAAGCAAGAACTTGCAAGTTGAAAACTCGAAATAGGAAGAAAGGAAATAGGAAAGAAAGTCTCTGGTTCTCTAGTCACTTTAGCCCTCGAACTCATCTGAGTATTTATAAATACTCAGAAGTTGCATCGAAAGTCATTGCAATTCACTTGAAAAGAGTCGTTACACCGAAAGGTCGCAACACATCTTGCTGTTGCACTTCTCTAGAACATGCCATTCCACTTCTCAGTAAAATGCCATTTCACTTTCCAAAATGTGTTGTTACACCCATGGGTCGCAACTCATTCCGAAAAAGTTTCGCCTATTCTGAATTCGTGATTGGACCAATTTGATCTGTCACCTTTTTTCTCCCATTATTTAATATTTATTTCTTTCCTTATTTTTTCTTTCATATATATATATATATATATTGACAAATCAAACATTCAGCTTCTCGTCTGACGATTTAAAGTAAAACGGTGGAGAAAATTCAACTAAGAGAAAGACAAAATCAATAAGGATATTGTCTCAAAATGGCTCTTAAACCCTAGACCTACTGCAATAATCCAACAAAACTCTCCATCAACTTCCCTGGGTCAGACCCGATTCCTGGCCCAAAAATCAAAGATTTAAGCCATTCTATCTCAAGCAACAACAGAAAAGGACTATTTTGCTATCATGGGCCAGCTAATGATAGCAAAGTCATCTGCATCATCATCAATGCATAGTATGGAAGAAGAAGAAAAAGAACCAGTCATCTCCCTAGGTGAAAATGACAATGAAGACGACTATTTTGGCCTCTTATGAGGACAGAATATGTCTAAACATCGTCAATATAGTGGACCACAGCCACCGAAAGTAACAAAGCACCAGAACCAACAAAGAACCAGAAGACATCATCAACATGGTGGACCCCAGCCACCGAAAGCACAAGCAACAGCAAGTGCCATTATTATTATTCCTCAATTGTACCCGGGTTTTCCCTACATAAGAAAGAACCCTCTCATTTGAAAGATCAGAGTGTAGTTAAGCGAGAGAACCATATAACCCAGGCTTCAGGATAAGGATTTCTCCTCCTCCCCTGTTCCATATAATCCTCCTCTTCCTTCCTCTCATTTGTATCTCTGTTATTTATTTTTATAAAAATTATTTTTCTAAAATTTCTTTGTTTGCTGTGAGTTGTGGAGTTTTTGAAAACGTTTGTTTGAATACGACTGCCTATTTTTTGAGTAAGTTTTATGAGGTTTATAAGATTGATTTTGTTTGTATGGTGTTGCGTTAGAATCTTTTGAAGATTTTTTGCAAGGACATTTTGGATGGTGTGATTTAATAGGGTTGAAATCAAATTATTGACAAAATGATCCAAGTTCTTGTTTTGTTTGTTTTAATTCTTTCTTAATATTTTTTTTTTGAAGATTTAAATCTGGACAGCTTTGCAAACCTTGAATTTTTGTAATACTAGAAATTTTTCCATAAGTTAGTAAATCATAACGTATTGGAGAAGCATAAGTTTGTTTTAAATGGTTTCTTACTTTTTCTCCTAGCATAAAAGGTAGACCATTAATAAAATTTTCTTTCGAAAAGGGCTGATTTGAGTCTTCCCTTAATATAACGCAGGTTAAGAATGTAGTTTATAGTGTTGGAAATCAGTTAATTTATGACATCGTAAATTTGATAATAGTTCAGCATTTTTATCCTTAAGATGCGAGGGATCACCGACAAAATGTAATGTTATGGTTAAAATTAACAAAGAAACAGCATCCTGAATGGGCTCTCCTAAGTCATTTAAAATGATCTCATTATTTTCATCTATTTGAATACTGTCTAAAATTTCAAGTTGTTATTTTTTGGTAAGGTAAAAATTCCACCAACCTTTTAATTGTCCTGAAAAGCCAGAAATTAGAATTTCTGCAATACTTTTATCAGAAATGGTACTCTGGGTTTTATAAGCATTAGCTGCCATGGTCATTTGTTGTAATAAATTTAAAATATTATATTCTGTCATAGTATCAATATTCCATTCATAAATTGAGTTGGAATTAAATATTGCTTGTTGTAAAATATCAGATTTTTATTCGAGAGCCATATCTGGTCCTGAAACGGGAGTGTTCTGATTAGTGGTTATAGGCCAATACAGGCGTTGTATCCTTGGTGAAGATGTTGGGGAATCATTATCAGAATCAAATTTATTATTGATTATATTAAGGGTGTTTGACTGAGGCGTGTCGGGAGCAATAAGTTGAGATGATGATGATGATTCAATATTAGAAAGTTGTTTCTTAATAGCATGGATAAAATCATGATTATGTTGTTGTATTTGTTTAGTACTTGTTTGTGATATTTGATAAGGTTTAAAAATAGGATTTTTTGGAATCGTAGAGGTAGTTTTATGAGTTTTGATAGGCTGAAGATGTTCTTCAATACGGGATAATTGTGTTCCAATGGTATTAAGATGGGTATTATTATAATTATTTTGATGTATTATATGTTTTGAATTGGTCAAAATATCATCAGTAGGAGCTTTGTAAGGAGTAGCTTCAACAGTACTATTAGCATAAGTTAATTTGACTTTTCTTAAAGGAGGATGTGGAGATTCTATAGTTTCACCGGTACATGTTTTCCATTGCTCATGTTGGGTATTAGATCTGGTAATGGGATTTGTTGTGTGTAAAAAATGATAGTTCATACCACTTTCAGCAATATAATCTTAAAACCAGTCAAAGAATAAAACGTGAATTTTATGTTCTTCTAAAAATTCGTAATAATAGTTTTGGACTTGGTTTCTTTTTTGTTTTACAAAGTTCTTAAAAAACTATTCTTGTTTTTCTTTATCATGTGGGGCGCAAAAATTTTTTCTAAAAAATTCTTTGTTAATTTCAAAATTTGCTTCTAAAACGTTTAGTTCATTTTGTAAGACTTGGTTTTCAGTTATGGCTGATGTTATTGGTGAAGATGGTGGAGAAGGGTGTTCTTGTGGGACACCACTTCTAGAGTACAATGGGTGTGGGATTTGAGAGTGATAATTAACATGTTGTAAATAGGATTTTGTAAATCGGATGTTAAAAATCTTAGTTTATCAGGTAAATGTATAACTCTTGAGAGAGGGGGAGCCCCCATTTGTAAGACTCTTCAAAGATCTTCTATAGAAGAAGATGTACTTTCATTTCTTAGAAATAGTGGCTCATTTGGATATCTTAAGCTAGAAGATCGATTAAAAGTGAGACCTACAGCCCCACTTAAATAATAATTGACTTGTGAAATATTTTTATTTGGTTTATGCGATTTGGGGTTTATGTGTTCAGGTGGCATCATATCTTCTAAAATCCATTACTATGGAAGGGTAACATCCTTCCATTTAATAGCTTTGGGGATAACTGTGTTAGCCTTAGTAAAATCAGTTTGTAACAATAATGTTTCTTCTTTATTTAAAGTGTAATGATGTTTTGTTCCAAAAGCGCTCATCATGGCTTTGTAATATATTCTGAAGCTTAGAGCAACAGGGACAGTACCGCTCATGAGAGAATAGTTATGAGTTTGTAATTGAAGAGTTAAAGTATGTAAAATATTTGGGTCATGTAAATATAACATAAGATTAGGATAGCAATTAAATGATACAGGGCCACTACAGAGGCTTGATTCAACCGAGCTCATTAAGGAATCTTTAAAATGCAAATGTCTAGCATCTTGAAGGACTACTAGGACAGAAGAACCTAATCCTTCTACAGTTAAGGGTACAATCCCCCCTACTTGAACTAAACGAATATGAATATATTTAAACCTTTGTTGATATGGCCTTGAAGAGATAGTTTAGACAATAGATGATACGTTTCTAACGGCTTTGGAACAGTCATGTTATGTTCTTCTTGTTTAATGATATAATCTTACTTTAAAAACGAAGATAACTTTGATATTTTGTAAACTTCATTTTTAGGTATTTTAGGGAGTTTTCAATCACTGATACAGCCTTGGAAATTTTCAAAAATAAGTTCATGACTACTTAATTTATTTTTGCTTAGTGCGTTACTGAGGTCTTCAGATCTATGTGTAGGAGAGGAACATGATGCATCATTACAGAACAATTGATCCATGTTAAGATGAAGATGCATTGTAAAAGGATGGATGAATGCTCCTGTGCAATCGTGGACTCACTGCCCTATCAGCAGGGCTTACAGCATGTACCGCACTTGGAGAAACCAGACACTCATCAATGCAGATGCAACCTATCCAGCCATGAAGGCGGTCCTATAATTATGCAAGGATGTTACTATTGTCTATAGTAAATCTGATTTTTCAATAATAAAATACTATGCCGAAATAAAAATTAAATAGTGATAAACAGATTCTTAAAGTTTTATGGCTCTAATACCAAGTGGGAAGCGGATATGGACAATAAAAATATTATTAAATTGAAGTTAATACATAAAACGATATAGAAAATAAGACTTTAAAACTTTAAAATAAATAACAGAAATACAAATGAGAGGAAGGAAGATGAGGATTACAGAGAATATGGGAGGAGGAATAAGCTTTGAACTAATAAGCTCCTATTGGTTTTTTATTCATTGTGAATGGAAATCCAAATGAGCTTGATTAATATCCCAAAAGACTCATATATTTATAGCCTATTTAGCATGCTCAAACTTTTACTCTAACTAATTTGAAATTGAGCTAAGTGACTAAATGAAAAAATAGACAAAATACAATATTATAATATAAATAGAACAAATTACCCTCACGTCCCTGAGGTTTGGTCACCCTCCCCCTAGGGTCCCTGACTTTTGGAAAATGATTGTCCCGTCCCTAAGTTTTGATGATAATAGACTCTCGGGTCCCTAGAACTGGAATATTCCTTTTTTTTCGGTAAACTCCCATTTGAAATGACCAAAATGCCCTCCCACTAGAAAAAAAATTTCTCTCCTTCCCACTTCATCTTCTTCCTCCCACTTTTAACCAAAATAAAAATAAAACCTCAAACTCAAAAATCAAAATTGCTCCACCCACACTCCACCATATCCATAAAGAACCTTCGCTTCTCTCTCCTCTGACTCAACCCCAACTCCTCCACCCTCTTCCTCTCTCCCCTACCCGACACCCGTTGCCGTCGTCGTCTATATGGGGAGGGAAATTGAGACGGGGGCGCTGCTACTACTGGAAGCATAGGTTCTTCTCCTTAAACGACCCTCTATTCTGCTTTGGGAGACTCCACTCTGCCTCCCTCAAAATCACAATCCTATGGTCCACTCTCGCGAAGATGTTCGCCGCACAGGGTGGAGACGACAACTTGGTCGCGAGGACGTTGGGCTTGGGCGAGCGACGGGTTCTTGGCCATTCTTGATTTTGAGATTAATAAAAGTAATTTTGATTTTAGACTGTGGGCATTCTTGATTTTAGACTTGGTTTGTAACCTCTTTGTTTTTGTTGATTTTAATTGAAAATTTTTGACAGAATAATTTGATTCCAAAGAAGAAGAGAGGGAAGATGGCTACGGGAATCTGGGTAGAAGGATATTAGTTTTTATTTAGGGTTTTGGTATTTTTATAATCTGGGTAGGATGATGATTAAGTGGTTGGATGATTTTTTGAGTTTTGGTTTCCATGGAAGAGCTTTTGGTTTTGATTTTATTTGGGTTTAGTTTTTTATTAAAGGTGAGAGGTAGAAGGTGAAGTGGAAGGAAGAAGATGAAGTGAGAAGGAAAAAGAAAATTTTAATTTTTTAAGTGGGAGGGGCATTTTAGTCTTTTCAAGTGGGGGTTCGCTGGAGAATATGGAATATTCCGGCACTAGGGACCCGAGAGTCTATTATCATCAAAACTTAGGGAGGGGACAATCATTTTCCAAAAGTCTGGGACCCTAAGGGGAGGGTAACCAAACCTTAGGAATGTGAGGATAATTTGCCCATATAAATATATACAACAATATGTTCGGCCCATCTCTATGGAAGGGTTCGAATTCAGTGGGGACATGGGTAATCCCCACTGAAAGGGATAGGGGCAATATTGGAAATACAATAATTAAAATAATTAAAAAAAATATCAGCAAAATAATACAATTTATGGAAATACAAGTATGGGAATATTGGTTTCCATTTTCTCGGATATTGGTTTCCATCTTCTATGCTATTGGTTTCATTCTACTATGATATTGGTTTCATTCTACTATGATATTGGTTTTCATCTTCTATGTTATTGGTTTTCATCTTCTATGTTATTGGTTTCATTCTACTATGACATTGGTTTCATCCTACTATGATATTGGTTTCATTCCACCGTGATATTAGTTTTCATCTTCTCCAATATTGGTATCCCATTATAAGTGAAAATATATACCATTTGAATGTATTGGTTTCATTCTTCTCGAATATTGGTATCATCGTTCTAGGATATTGGTATCATTCTACTTTAATATTGGTATCATTCATCTATGAATTTTTGCTAGAATTTTAAGCACTAAGTTCAAACAACAACCAAACACCAACATAAAGTCCCAATCTTTAAATACAAAATCATCAGAACCACATGAAATCGACCAATCCAGCAATAATCAAAGTCGAAACACATAAACCCAAACGTTCTCATCCTCGCTCTCCTTCCCGAACCGGACCTCCTCGATCTCGAACCGCTCCCTCTCCGAATTCCCCAAAATACCCTCCATCGCCCTCCCATATATCACGTACGCCCTCCCTTCCCTCCCCACTACCACCGACGTCGCGAACTGCTCCTCCTGTAGGACGCATTTTGGTAGATCGGGAACCGGGAGAAGAGCGGGGAGGTTGACCAGATCGAGGCCTCCCCGGCCTCGTTGACCTTCCAGATGAAGTTCCCCGCGGAGTTGGTGACGTAAGCGTTTCCGGCGAAGTCGACGGCCACGGCGTTCGCGATTGGGCGGTCGGGGGAGTCACCGGGGAGCTCGGCGAGGAAGATCTGGGGAGGGAGCGGTTCGAGATCGAGGAGCGGCGGGGACGGAGTGGGGGGGGGGGGGGGAATTATGTAGTGGAACCCTAGTGCTAATGAGTATGTTTGGATAAAAACTCGAAAATACCCTCAACAGATTCTGCCCATCAGATCTGTAAAAAAAGAATTTGATCAAATCTAAAGGCCCATATTTAGTCCATATCATGGGGATAATTTTTATGTAGTTCCCCCTGAATCCAAATCCTCTATGGAAGATAGAAATCTGGAATTACCAGCTCCACGACAATATCCAAAAAAAAAGGGCAAGGATGGTCGGCCCATGTCTATATATGTACACGAACGCAAATGTGCGACTCCTACAGTCCTACTACAGTCCGAACCAACCAAGATGAGGACTTTTCAATTTCTTTCCCGACACATAGGCTTACAGTTAAACCCTCATTCTTACAAACTCAGGTTCCTCCTCCATTCAGCCACAGGGCAAATTCAATACCCAGAACCCCTAACCAGTAATAATAACATCACCGAAGAAGCTCAGAGAATCTGCGAGCTCCTCTCCAAAAACCCGGACTCGCAGGTCGAGTCTCTACTCGACAAGGGCTCGGTTGCTGTCTCGCCATGTTTGGTTCTTGAGGTACTCAAGCGGCTAAGCAATGCAGGTACCCTCGCCTTGTCCTTCTTTAGATGGTCTGAGAAACAGAAAGGGTTTAAGCATTCTACTGATAGCTACAATGCCTTGATCGAGTCTCTGGGGAAGATCAAGCAATTTAACTTGGTCTGGGACTTTGTGGACGAGATGAAGCGAAAAGGGTTGTTGGGTAGGGAGACTTTCGCGCTGGTTTCGAGGAGGTACGCGAGGGCCCGGAGGGTTAAGGAGGCGATACGCGCGTTCGAGAGGATGGAGGAGTTCGGGTTCAAGATTGGAACTTCGGATTTCAATTGGTTGATTGATGCGTTGGTGAAGTCGAAGCAGGTGGAGACCGCGCAGGACGTGTTTGATAGAATGAAGAAGAGGAGGTTCGAGCCCGACTTGAAGTCCTACACTATATTGCTTGAAGGGTGGGGTAAAGATCAGAACTTGTTGAGGGTGGATGAGGTGTTCAGGGAGATGAAGGAAGAGGGCTTTGAGCTGGATGTTGTGGCTTATAGTATCCTTGTTCATGCTTATTGCAAAGCTAAGAAGTTTGATAAGGCGATTGCGTTGTTCGGAGAGATTGAGGCGATGAATCTTGATCCTAGTCCTCATGTTTATTGCACTTTGATTAACGGGTTGGGAGGCGAGAGGAGGTTAAATGAGGCGCTCGAGTTTTTCGAGCGATCAAAGGCTAGTGGTTTGGCCTCGGAGGCCCCTACCTATAATGCTGTTGTAGCAGCTTATTGCTGGTCGATGAGGCTGCAAGACGCATTCGTAGTAGTGGATGAGATGAGAGAGCTAGGGATCGGTCCCAATTCCAGAACTTATGACATAATCCTTCATCATCTTATCAAGGCCGGGAGAAAGGAAGAAGCTTACTCTGTCTTCTGCAAAATGAGCAGCCAAGACAGGTGCGAGCCAACCGCGAGTACTTATGAGATTGTCCTGAGGATGTTATACAGAGAAAGGAGAATGGATACGGCCATCGACACTTGGAATACGATGAAGTCCAAAGGCGTGGTTCCGGGGATGCATATGTTTTTCGTGTTGATCGAGAGCTTGTGCCGCGAGAATATGCTAGATGAAGCTTGCAAGTATTTTCAAGACATGTTGGACATGGGTATCAGGCCTAGCGCGCGGCTTTTTAGCAATCTCAAACAAGTTCTTCTTGACAGAGGCCAGAAGGAGACTGCTTTCCTCTTGTCACAGAAGATAGATAAGCTACGAAAGGCTCCATTTTTCCAAGTTCCCTAGATAAATAATTGACTATTTATGCGAGAGCTTGTTGAGATGTTGGATTTACATTATCGTTTTCTCAATTTGCCACCAAACTTCTGTATGCAACTAAAGAAACTACTACCATTATCTCGCTTAGCATAATTATTTTGTCGGGTCATTTTTTTTTATTAGCCTGACGCTTGCCCCCATAAAGAAAAGCAATTATGAAGGGAGATTGTAACTTAAATGTCATTGCACTGACATAATCTTCCTCGTGCTCCAATGCCAACAGCTTCCCAGCTTCCTCATATGGTCGGAAGACCGACACTATTGATTAGTGCCTACAAGGCTGCTAAGATTCGAGTTCTATCGTACGTTGTTTAAGACTTCCTCAATGATATCGTTTTCATTTTTAAGATTTAAATTTGATATCTTCTTAAAGGAAAAAAACTCAAGTCTCTTTAACACTCTTAAATCAATTCTCAATTGACTGATGCTTATTGACATTGCAAAATATATAGATAAGCTAAATTTCCTAGAGCAATTTTACATTCAAAGTAACTCTGTAGCTGGATTACAGGACTTTCTTTCCAAAAAATATTCATTTTCATATCGATCTAGCTACATGGTAAGCAAAAACTAAGTCATTATACCAAATGTCACTCAAGAGAAGTCCTCCAAATTCCTTCGGTCGGTTCTTCCATCTATCACACAACACTCATCTTAGACTTTGTAATAATACGACAACGGTCAGAATTGCAGCGAAGTACACACCAAAAAAAAAGCATTCCAGCATGTTTCAACAGATAATGAATTACACAATTCCCCAATAGTAGACGGAAGTACACAAGTTGTAAATGATAGCAGAGTCTGAGATCCAAGCAGACAACTTTCAACAACATAGACCCGAACGGGTAGAATTGCCAACTTACATCCGAAGAGAACGAGAAATCGGTTTTGTTATTAAAAAAAATGTCGTCCTCAGTACCGATACCTATCCCATTCTAGGTCACGGTCTCTGTCCCGCCGCGCATATTCTCCATCCCGATCATAACCACGATCTCGGTCTCGATCTCTCCCCCTTTGTCTCTCTCTGCTCCCACTTCGGCGCCTATCCCCATCATCACGTTCTCTGTTCCTGCTTCTGTCTTTATTGTCCCAGTCTCTCTCTCTTTCTTTACTTTTTTCACGCCCATCTCTATCAACCACACCTGTAAATTTACATCCCTGGTCATAAAACTACAACAATGTGCATCGTCAAATAAGGTTAATATCTGTCTAGAAGCATATATGTAAAGAGAAATTGAACATTCAATTTCATGTTCAGCTACCCATGCATTTGTAAATGGCATCTTACGTGCTTTCGGAAGCATATGTAAGCATCGCATATCCCATAACATATATCAAGATATTCTCATTAATTACATATATACAACAAAAAATTGCAACAAGTTAATAAGAAGTGCCAGAAAAAGTTTGAAGCTGTTGGTTCACAATGCAAAAAAGACATATCTGTCAAATACCAATACGATACGATAAATTAAAGTCTCCACCAGCTTCTCATCTACCAAGCTCGAGAAGAATAAGCTCTCAAAAAAGATAACAGCCAAGTTAGAAGTCCAAGCAGGCATTTTTTGTTGACGCTATTAACCATTAGAGAAGACAAGGACTGATCAGAATAAAAGTCCGAGGAAAAAGTTAAGAAGTATAACGCTGCCAATGGCAACAATGTCAAAGCTTGGAAAAAAAGTGGGCAGCCAAACAAATATCCATTCTGTAGAATGCACAAAAAATTCCTAGACATTGCCAATCCATTTTATAAGCTCTTCAAGAGACAAGGTTTCATTTCAACGATAATTTCAGGTAGCACCACAAAATTGTCACTGAAACCATGATACATAGAAGTCAATTTTTCGCAGGCAATGAAAGAGCACAAAAGCTCCTACTTCATGATAAAATTGGTGCTTTCAATACTTGTGGAGAAATGAGAAAATGCAGGTGCATGACAACTAACACAAACCTAGTTCCTCAACTTCCCACCCTACACGTCCTGCTCCTGGAAGCGGTGTTCCAGCTTCAGCTATTTGAGTTTTTGTACGAAACTTCTTCTTCAAATTGCCAAATTCATCATATAACTCGCCATCGTCCTGATATTGAAGGCAAAAACCTTTAAGTCCACAGTATCCCACACTTCAAAAAAGATAATAATTGGGAGGCAAACTTCTTACTTCTTCAGCCTCCCGGCGACGGCGTTTAGTTTCCTCCAATTCTTCTTCATCAAGTTCCTTATAACCCCCACCTCGGCCCCCTCTGCATGCGAATGTGAATAAGCTCAAATTCAGAAAGAACTATATAGATTTTGTGGCCCATAAAACAGCAAAGAAACAGCGGTTAACTGGCAGTTAGCACATGTTTTTGGCCCTTTAAAAGTTATTTCATCTAATTGCGACACATAAGAAGTAGAAAAGGTTTGGTGCAAATTCAGCTTAAGAAAAGAAAGTAACAAGTGATATTAAATCATCAAAGGTGTTAGGGGAACAATTTTCGGAATCAAGAATGGTGATGCCAATATCCAAGACAAGGATCCCAATTCCCAATCCCATCGTAAGAAGTCAAAAGAGGTAACCTAGTAAGCAAGTTACAAAAGTTGCAACACAGTACCTGACACCAGCCTCATTATGACCAGGTTTGTTTGTATTGCATATGTTGCACTTTAAACGCTTTGCCCAGTTAATATTCGCGCACCTGAAGAAACAAAATCAGAACCAGTGCTATCATGGGAGCAAATTGCGGGTGGTATTCCATCACGTATCTAAAGAGCTTCACTTGCTTCTCAAATGAGAACTTTGTTCAAAATAGATGCCCAAGAATCTGGTCCCCATATTAATAATAATGTTCTTAAATAGCACGGGAAAACTTCAAATGAAAACCAAATTATAAAGCTCAATTAATGCAGAAGCAACATGACTCATGAAATGAATAATCTAGGCTGTGAGGCATAGAACAGCATGTCCACAAGAGGTTGAGACCCTTCAGAGTAAAACTTACATTGGGCAAGACCAATCATTGGGACTAAAAAGTCCAGTTGAACCTGGTGCTGCTCGACCTTGGGAGTTGGGGTCAGGTCCACCTCGGCCCCGCCCACGACCGCCAGACCCTGCAGCACCACCTGAAGCGCCTGATGGTCGAGCACTTCCACAACGGTTGCACACACCGCGAAATGCAAAATTCACATTTGTACAACTGCTAAGACGAACTCATAAAGAACAATTCTGCGCAAAGCTTCTGAAAGAAAATAGAGACACTGGATAATTTTTACAAAAGAGCAAGAAAGAGCTGCTCACCAATTCACATCACAGACCTTGTATCCGGACACAGCCAGTCGCCTTCCTGTTGCCATGCTTTCCCAGAAGCATCACCTCGACCTTTCCCCCTTCCAGCAACACCATCTGTATCCCCGGCATTGCCCTCCACAACCCCATAATCAGCTGGAACATTCACCTCAGTGACCGAGCTCTTCGACTCTGCCACAAAGACTCCAATCATGTTACCATGAAAATCCTTGTTGTTGAACCATTCAACGGCAGCCAGAGCAGCATCTGGGTCTTCATAGGTTACTGTGGCATCACCCTTTGGCTCATTTGTCGTTTTATCTCGATAAAGCCATATCTTCGGCCGACCAGTTTGCTTGTCTTTCTACCATCCATACAGCACATAGCGTAAGAAAATGCAGCAAACGGGGAAGCGTAAGAAACAAATCAAACAATCAGAGGGGTTCCCCACCTTCAGGACACCGATGGTGCCAAAATATTCAGCCAACATGTTTTCATCGGTCCCGTCCGGCAAGTTACAAACGTACACGGAACCATTGGACGGAGCTCGTATCCCTGATTGGCTTGCCATGGAGCTTCAACTAAATAGTACAAGAATTGGCTTGAAGCCCCCTGCAGAGGCCAAAAAAAAAAACCCTTTTCAATACACAAATGGAAAAGGGTAAAGTTGAAGTCTTTATCTGAACAGTAATTCCCAAACACCCATTATCTATCTCATCAGCAGATTCTTATAAACACAGACCCTATTTCAAAAAGATTCAATCTTCAACCAGAACCCACGAAAAGAGACCACCAGTGGAAAGAATGGAGGGGAAAAACCCTTAGCCCAAGGGCTCCACCTACCTTGAAGAGACGCGGGCCAAGTAGTTTAGCTTCCAATTTAGGGTGGAGGCGTGCCAAGATCACGGCAGATGCTTTTTGTCCCTTTCTCAATTGGACGAATCCATCTCCAGAGTATTTGAGGAAGGAGAATGACCAAGGATTTTTTATTTGGGTGATTACCCTCGGGTCGCTCGTTTAAAGTCAAATAGACGATTTTCTGTATTTTCGAAATGTATGCAGCCATTCTTATGGTTTGATTAGAGCAAATTATTTTCAAGTCTTTGTACTTTGTAAAAATGTTGGTCTCGATTCTCTGGTACTAGAGTCGGAGATTTTCTCTGACGATGGGCAATTTGAAAAGATGAAAACCCTTACAGCCTGTTTGGAATCAATTCCATCGGGAAAAGAATTTTATTTCTAATTCTAATAGAAATAGAAATAGAATTACTTTCCTATTTTCTTATTTGGAACCAAAACTTAAACTTGAGAATTGATTTGCTTTTCTTACCTTAATACCCTTGCAACTCTTTTTACCAAAAAAGTCCATGGACATAAATTTCAGATTACAAATTGATTTAGAACCTCATTTACACCCTTACTACTTACGAGTTTAGAACATTAGAGACCGACCAAAGTTCTACTCCAAGCACATCAAAGAAAACAACAAAAGACCAGATACCAGACAAGTAAAGACTTTAACATTATTGCAGGGCAGGACATGCAGTAAATGGTGTGCCTCGAATCATAAAAAATACAGACCACCAGTCCTGGGCCCTCTCATCTAGTTGTCCTATGAGAACCAAATAAAGAATTTAGCAAATCAGTTGAGTTTATTTAAACCAGAGAGAGTTGATTGGGATCCTCATCTTACAGCAAAAGAATCAATAAAGCTGCAAGGACAACTGTAACAGATTCCCTTCATTTGTGAAGTAATTCACTTTCTTTTCAACAAGAGACACATAAGAATCGAAAAACCAGAAAGAACAGAAATCTTGATGTCAATTCCTGTATTCTCCATCAGAAATTGAAGAGTCCAACATGAGATTATTCATCCTTGAAGCTTCAGAAGATACATCCTCCTCTTAACTTCTCCATTCCAGATAAGAACCAAGAAGGCCCATTTTCAATTGAAAAACTGACTGGATGGCACGGAAAGTCCAAACAGATTTTCCACTTGAATATAATCATGGGTTCCTCGTGAACCATTATCATCACTGCGAACATGGAAGCGAGGAAAAGAAGGGAATTCTTGGACTTCATCAAGTAATCAATTGCTTCTTTATCATTCATACTCCAGCAGAAAACCAAGAATATGATGAAATCAATGAGCTCGCGAAGTTGATAAAGTTGATTTTCTATATCTTTCTGTTTTGATTCTTGAAAATCAGTGATGTGCACATCTTTTCCTAGATTCAGCTCCTTGACATCAAATTCATTGCTGAAAAAGTAAAGCAGCCTTTGTCTACAATGCTTGTCCAACACATAAAACTGCAAACCAAAGAGACCCATATCAGAATTATCACCAAAACAGTACCACAACGGTATTAAAATGCTCGGGAAGAAAGTAGCACAATAACAAGCCCAAACTCAAATCAAACTAAGAGCTGCAGGTTTCTTCCATGGCAAAGGACAAGCCGTTCTTGGACCTATGAGTTGAAAGTTTCTTCCCTGCAAGCTGATGAACAACATTAACAGGTTCTTTCTTCTTGCCGCCTGTATCAGTCTGAGCCTGAGCCTGAAACATCTCAGCTGTGAGGAACACCAATAGGAAACCTACTCAATTTAGAACCCAGTAACCCAGTTCTTCTAGAAAAATAAACATGACGCTTCCCATTTCGTCTTTTAACCTGAACGCCTCTACGCTGCCGTCCCAACTAAACACAATAACATCTTCAAAACAAAACCCATTATCTCATCTAACCCAAAGATTCACCAGAACTCGTCTCCAAATAACATCGAAGAGATGAAGACATAATCACATAGAGGGTCTTAATTAAAACTAATAGCTTTGATTCTTCGACAAACCCTAACATTATGAAGAGGCAAGGAAGTTTACTTCCAGACTTACGGACAGTATAACGACCCCGTTGTCGGACTTGAAAGCTTGGAGCGGCTACCAGAGAAACTCTCGAGATGGAGGAGATAACCTCGAATGGACTGAGAGATGTGAAAAAGAGTTGTACAATGATAATAAGTTAGGGGTATAAAAGTTATTTCATGATTAATTCCATTTTGGTCATCACAATTCTGACCAATTTCTAACGGATTTTCAATTCCTGACTTTTAGACCAAATAGGAATTCCTTCCTAAAAAAATGTGGTTCCAAACACACCCACTTTTTTAAAACTCCGGAAAAGAATTCCAATTCCCATTTTTTTGAGGTTTCCAAACAGGCTGTTAGTAAAAAATAAGTCCATCGACCCTTCCCCTCAATATGAAAGCCCTTAACTTTTCACTAACTTAATTTTTCACCAATCTTTCCCCCAAAAATTGAAATTCTCTCGATTTCTTCTTCAAATTCGTTCCTTCTGACCTAATCTTCATGGAAGACATGGTTGTGTCCGCAACTTGGGTTGGGCTTAAGGTCGGGAAGAACTATGTTGTTTCGAAGGCTAGAGTTTACAAGCTGGCAGAATTCTGGGTTCGAAGGTTGGTTTCGATTCTAAGGGGTTTCAAGCTGGAGTTGAAGGTTGGGTTTGAAACAAACTTGGTTTTAAGCTGAAGTTGGGTCGAATCTGGGTTTGAAGCTGGGATTAACGCTTGGTCGAAGGCGGAATTGATCTTGTGTCGAAGCTTTAGGGTTTGAAGCTTAGTCGAAGGTTTAGAGTTTTCAATGTTGTCCTCAAATGCTTTGTATGAATTCGATGATGGTGCAAGATACAAGAATATTGAATGCTGATGTGGTGTTCGTACCTTTGTAAAATTTGCCGAAAGTGAAAAAATAAGGGACGAATGTACTACTCGTGTGCGAAAAAAAGTTGTAAATGGCTTGGGTAGTGTGTTTCATGGATTGTTACTATCGGTCTACTATTATTGAGTCAAAGAATGATGTTTCTAACTTGGTGCTGAGAAAGAAGTGATCTTTGAAGAATTAAGGATGACGAAAGAGTTGTTGAAGGAGTAAGCTCTCAAGAACAACACTAATTCAATATCTTTGCTAAAAAAACTTATATTTGGGTTAATTATCTGTAACATCTTCCTATTTTTTCACGTTATGTTTAGAAAATAAAGTTGTATTTCAAGTAGTTTCGATCTTGTACTTGTTCAAGTTGTTTCAATTAAAAGAACTTCAAAGTTGTACTTGTTGAAGTTGTTTCAATTAAAAGAACTTCAAAGTTGTACTTGTTGAAGTTGTTTCAATTAAAAGAACTTCAAAAACTTGTTCCTTACATAATTCATCAATCAACTTCAAACCAAGTTGTAGGTACAAAACTGAGAGCTAACTAAGCTCCAAAATAACAGCATAACTGGTAGCTAACTATGCTCCAAAATAACAGCATAACTGGTAGCTAACTATGCTCCAAAATAACAGCTACATAACATAACAGAGAGCTAACTGCCGCGCCAATAACTCTTCTACCTCGACCACCAGCTCTGCGAACACCAGCTCTGCGACCAATAACTCTTCTGCCTCGACCACCAGCTCTCCTGCCTCTTCGAGTTCCAAACTTTGCCACTCATATCGAATCACTACAGCTCAGGGATGAAAAGTATATTCAAATTGGGAGCCCAAGTCATTAGGACGATGTTCCATAAAAGTCTACAAAATAAACATAACGAACATAAAAACATGTTGTGAACTAAAGTCCTTGGAAAATGGGTGGTCCAATTTGAAAGCATACTTGTGCACGTGGTCTCGAGCTCTCAAGTGATGGTCCAACTTGAATTCACCTTTTCTACCCATGTGCTGCACAAAAAGTAACAATAAAAGATATAAAAAGGATCACTATCATAGAAACTCCAATATTATATCTTAAGCATCTTACTGTAGGTCTTTTTACTTTGGCTTTCTAGGTCTCTTGTTTGTTTCATTTGGGGGTTTCTTGGCATGCAGTATCGCAGGAGCCTTTTTTCGGTGCATAATTTTAACTGGACGATTTTGAGTACTGGTTCCTGCTCATTATTGGTCGTGTGATATGGCCGTAAAGATGGTCCTCGGGACTGCATCTGCGCTGGTTCCCACAACCAAAATGGGTGCCTCCGTTGGCATGTCTCCAAGTGCTCCATACCTGTTACCTAACATGGTATTCGGCTTTACCCCCACTGTTATGGGTACCCTTCCACGCCGAGTGACCACCATCCAGGGCCTTATGGCCTTCTCAGTCTCCTTCTTATGTTGTGGAATAGGTTCATCTGTGTGGAGGTTGTCAACCTCCTCCCTTACCGTCGCAGGGGCGTTTACACCTATTAACCCTCCTTCTGTCAATACCGGTGGAGGCGAGGCATGCGGGCATCCTTCCTAGAGGTGACCATACCTGTCACACCGGTAGCAAATCACATGGAGGCCTTCATATTCTACCTTCTACGGCATGTCATCAATTAGGATTTCTCCCACTAGCGGTTGCTTAAGTCAAGTTCCACGCAGATCCTAGCGAAGTGGCCACGGACCGCACCAGCGGTGTTTGGATCCAATTTGACAGGTCGTCCTAAAGTTGCCGCCACACACTTCAGCAAGCCATTAATGTAGAATTGAATAGGTAAATTTAGGAGCCGTATCCAGGCCTGGACCTTTGTGACTTCCCCAGCTACAGCCACAAAGTTGCACGTCCATGGGCGAACTGTCAAATAATGTTCTTGGTACGTCCACATCCCGCCATTGATAGCCAGGTTGTAGTCCTCTACACAGGCAAAGCACGCCATGTAGTTGTTATATTGCAGATCAATCAATCGAAACCCCACCTTCAGATGACAGATCTGTTGTATACGCGTCAACAGTACCCGATAGCTTGTTGTCTTCCCCAGAATTTTAATCACCACTGCATAATTCCACCTCTCTTCAATTCTCTGCTTCCCGTCAGGCAATAGATAAATTGTTGGGCGATTGGGGTTTGTCTCAACATCTACTCTTGCAAGCCCAGCGGCCTCCCAATCCTCCTTGGGGTCACTTTGGATCGGTAGTTGGTCTCCTACTTCTCCTCCAACCGACTCCTTATATGATCGGCGTAGTTGATTCTCCATCCTAACCGGTTGCTCGTGATCAGTATCAGTGGGAGGCAGTACCCCTGCATGGGCGTTCCCAGGATCTTGCGTGCGGTGGAAGGTATTAGCCACTTGGGATGGGAACGTTTGGGTCAGAGCGGGATCTCAGGCATGGAAATGACTACTGTTAGCCGTCCGGCGGCAGAGACGGCAGGGATGGGTTAAACTCGGGGTTCGTGCTAGGGTTCTTCAGGTAAAAATGTAGCTTGTGAAACAACCTACTCTTTGTTGTTATTTTTTTTTTACAGATATTTGGGTAAAAAATACCCATGGTCACTGAACTTTTATAATTTTTTGTCCATGGTCACTAACCTATTTTTTTTCCCTTTATGGTCACTGAACTATAGTAAGTTACTCGGCTATGGTCACTTGGGGTTATTTTTGCAAATATTGCTGAGTTGGCATGATAAAAACTTTCAAATTAGTCCCATATTAGTTTATATATTTTTTCAAAATTATCCCTTTCCATGCTCTACCTCGTGCCTCTCTCTCTTCTCCTCCTTTCTTTCCCCCTCTCTCCCTCACACCTTTCTTCTCGTTCCACTATCCCCCTTTCAACTCCTCACGGCATCCTTCTCGGGTACGGTGT